>CAEMYA010000071.1:1130841-1148671 GCA_903131615.1 Diplodus sargus
AGAAAAAAAAAACCTTCTGCTGTCAGCTTCCCTCATCCCCCATCCACCCGCCGCCACCCCCTACCCTTCACTCAGATTGTTATCGTCAGTTAGATTATTGCTTCCTGTAGAGACCTGGAGCTGCCTCTGCTCTCAGTTTTATTTTCCTCATGTTCCTGAATGAAGCGCAAGGCCAGATTATTACTATCCACACACACAGGGCACGTTTGCGCATTAGTTTACAGTCAAATATGTTAAAACTGGTAATGTGCCTGCACTATATGATGTAGTTAAATAAGTTAGTCTCTCATTTTCCTATTCAGTCTCTGTTTTGACATCATCTTAGCGTATGTTGTGTGTGCCGCGCTGCCTCGTCGCTGCATGTTTTCATTGAAGATTGAATCAAGGATTTCATGGTGACCTCACAATATGATTCAGACTATATTAAGATGGTATTGAATACAAATGACATTAAAGCACAATTGAATAATGACAAATCAAAGACATTCAGCAGGAATGATATGCGACATACAGTGCCTACAAAAATAGGTATGTTATAATGTGTAGACTTATATGAATATGATATATTTGCTGACATTATTCCACATGTTTCGGATTATGTTCAAACCCAGAGAAGTTTGTTCAAAATAAAGTAATGACAAAAGAAGTCAGCAATGTGGCTAAACATCACCAAACAAAATTAAAGCAACATTTTGCATTTTGAATGTTTTTTTTACCAGGTTCATCTGTATCCATAGTGAAATCAGCAGAAATGGCCCGACTACAAACAGGTGATCTCCATTTAACTAATTATGTGACTTCCAAAACTATTTAGCTGCCCCAGTGAAGATCTAGGTGTGTGATGCCATTAAACCTATTTAATGACAGAATATACACAATATTGAAAAATTATACAACGTGAACCTACCACATGTATAAGAACTGTAAATAGCTTAAACGATCACAATAAAATTAACTTAAGCGCAGATTTTTCCTACTTCCTTTTTTTTTTACCATGCTGGTGTTCGTACACTAAAAGAAAACACGATTCTCAGTGAAGATGACAGACTGCTGTGTCTCAGCCAGGCCTTTATACTTTTTAGTAGTTTCTGCTTTTCCAGGAAACATTTATGTTTAATACGACATAAAGGTCAATGCAGACCTGCCTCGGAGCCATGTAACACGCCCTGTGACTATGGCAGCCATGTTAAAGAAAAATAAAGTGAAACATTTTTTTCTTAAACTTACAGTATCTGTATCTGCAGTGTTGTGTTGTGTAATAAAATTGCACATTTTAGAGTGGCCTTTAATTGTGACCAGCCCGATACACCCGTGCAATTATTAATTATTTTAATCAGCATCTTGATATGCCCCCCCCTCACGGAAAAATGCTTACTAACACAGATTTTAACACATTTGCGCTCAAGGTTTGAGAGAAATAAGCATTTTGTGTGCATAGAAAAAGTCTTCTCCTAACCTTTTTAATACCTGTTTTACTTTGAGGCAATTTTTTTTTCCATTCACATGTATCATATCCAACGTAAACAAATAATTCCATTCTGTACTGTGGCAAACACACGGACAGAACATATGATTTAATGCCTTGAAGCATCCTTTGAGCATATTTGCATTGTGATTTAAATTTTTCTGCACACAGTTGCACACACGCCATTCAAATATACCATGTCTACATCCCGAATACAGTGCCTTGTACCCACCGTCAGCCTCCCAGCCCCATTACAGCATCACTTCTGGGGTAACAAGAGCCACCCAGGCCCCTCTGTCACCCACTTCAACACACGCTGTCCTGTAAGACTTCTGCGGCCTCTGATTAGATTTGACTCCACAAATTGAATCTCCCTCAGAAACAAACACCCTTTTATGCACATGAGCATACACACCAACACACATAAACTCGACACTGAAACCCTACTTAGTTGATTGTTTACACGGTGACTGTTTTTCTCAGTAAAAAGCTGCTAATAGGGGCAAATTACTGCCAACAACTATGAAATATCAAGTGCCGAACTGCTGCGGCTGTAATGGAGTTAACTGCTGACCAATCCAATTATGGGCCTGTGAGGGAGCTCAATGGAGCCCAGGGAGGGATGGAGAGAGGGGTGTGTCGGCCTCAGGGGACAGGGGAGTGGAGGGTACCTGGCTCCTGGGCCGCTAACTGTCACTGCTGGGCTGTAATTGCATTTGGAGTGGACCATGGGGCAGAGTTGCCCCTGCCATCCAGACTTGGAGCAGGAGATGTGATCTGATCAGTCTTTATTGGCAAACATAAAACAGCTGCTCAGCTAAGGGCCTGAGTCTTCTTCTGTCTCTCCTAAACTGTTAAAACAATTCTTCTAATAGCACTTCTTTAGCAGCATTGCATCAAGTTTAGACATGTTTCCTTTTAAAGCTAAAAAAAAAGAACTCATTGCAGTACATGTTAGAATGAGAGAAAGTGCAGCTGAACTAAAATGCTTAAGGTGATTGAAGGCTTTATGGAGGTTAAGGGCACGTAAGAGTGAGAGTCTGAGCGGTTTCAGTCGTTGAGCACCGTGACATGTTTGTTTTTGTTCTGCTTTGTGAGAAACATTAGGCTGGCAGTGACCCTGGAGGTCAGCGAGAACACAGCTCTGAGCTCTCCGGGTCAACTTTGTTTGACGTCTGGAAATGTTAGAGCGGTAACTCAAACCAGGCCCGTTAATCAAAGCTAATGCAAGTTTGATGCAGCTGTATTTCTCCCTCTATCTCCACTTCATTTAACCTCCATTACCTCGGCCTTGCTTCCTCATTCCACGTCTCTGTCCTCCCCTCCTCCTCCTCCTCACCCCCTCCACTCCTGTCTCCCTGTGGTGCTCTGTTCAACTGGCTCCATAACTGGGAACCCCCCTCCTCTCCCCTCCTCTCCTCTCCAACCCTGCTCCCCTCAGGCATCCCAAACCTCATTTACACAGATATGTTTAGCCAGCACAGGAAGCAACCCGTGCCCTTAACAAAATTACAATCCAGCCAGCGAATGAGCCGCGGGGCTGGTCTGCAGGGACCAATCATGGAGGGCCTCGGCTCTGCCACTTCCTCCTTTGAAAGCAGAAAAGAGGACTCCAAAATGCTGGGTTTTTTTGCGTTCCCCCTCTCTGTGAGACGACTTTGGACCCGACCAGGAGCTCACCTCTCCCAAAGTGGACTAATGTACTCCATTACAGCTTTTATACGGGCTTCATGTGTAGCTTTGAACGATGTTAATGATAAGGACGGTAATGATGGTGATGTAAATGCACTGAGTGCTGCGTTAACAGACCCAGGGTGCACGGCCGAGCTCTGATCACTATCTGCGCGGCGCCTCAGTAATTTGGCTCTGAAGTTTCGCTCTATTAATGCGACTCTGCTTTTTCCTTTTTCCTCTCATATCCTTTAATTCTCCCCGCGCCCGCATTCCTCTTTGTGTCTGGTGAAACTCTCTTGTTCTTCCAGGCACAGTCTTTAAGAGATCATACTGTTTATGTAGAGGTTCAGACGGCCATAACAAATGTGTAGGAAATCTGTTTGACTCCCTGACGAAGGCTTGATGTTGTTGTTTTTAAGGTCTAACATGACCTAAAAAGAAGAGGTTTCAAAAGCCAATGCGTAGCATTTCTCAAGCAAAAATGAGAGAGCAGAAGTTCTAAAATGTACTCAAAGTACTCCTCCGAAGGATATTTCTACTGGCCATCTCTGTGCACAGCTAACTGAACCTCACGTCATATTAACGTAATTCAAAGACCAATAAACCTAAAAGTAGAATCAGAATGATTTGTCAGCGCTGTTTATCAACACACCAGAAAGATGCCTTCTTTTGTCAAATACAGATATTTGGGGTTAGTAAAGCGTCCAGAGCACAGCAAAAAACTGAGGAAATAAGGAAATCCAGGCAGACTTTTTTTCCCCGTTCGAGTCTCCGTCACTGTCTGTTGAAATCCGTCTCTCGATGTCGGGAAAGCGGCATTCAATTATGCATAATAAAGATAACCGATATTTGCCCTGAAATGCATTAATACAGAACTCACAAGCCTGTTTTTAAAATGTAAGTAAAGATATGTGTTGATATATTTCTTGGTAAAAGTGACTTTCACCCATGTGAATAGTAATAGAGTAACATTCTAATTATCTTATATTAAATGTTCTTAAGTCTAAAAAGTAATTTTCTGGCAACTAATATATTGAAGTATCAAAAGTACAAATAAAAGTAAATGATACATGTATTTTCATGTATCTATGTACTGTATACTACGGCTGGTTTGAAAACCTTAAAATAACTACTTACTAAAGTCATCAAATACATGTAGTCAGTAAAAAGTACAACATTTGCTTCCAAAATGTGGTGGAGAAGAACTATAAAGTAGCAGTAGAAGTTAAGTACAGTTACCTTAAAACTGTACTTAAGTGCAGTACTTGATTTAATGTACTTAGTTACATTCTGTCACTGGGAGTAGAAAGTACGGATATTTGTGTTCAAATGTAGGCAGTAAAAGTAACATGTTGTCAGAAAGTAAACACTCAAGTTAAGTACAGATACCGTAAAAATCCACTTCAGTAACAGTAACAAAATATTTGTACTTTGTTTCTTCCCACTTCTGCAATAAAGGCATTTTAATAGTCTCAAAGAGAGTGTCTTGGAGTTTTTCTTGTGATGTTCACGTCTCGGCGTGTCAGAAATTTTTGATTTAGTTCTAGTCAGTCTTTCCGTCTATTCAAGTGCATGAAGAGCATCTATTTTGCATTTGTGCCGCACAGCAAGCCGGAACAACCTTTCCTCAAAACATTCCTTCATGCCTCTTACTGCTGCAGGTCTGTGGCTCTGTGGGAGATAGCCTAAAGATGAGTGTCTCCCTTTGATTCCCGTTTAATATTCCAATGTTGTCCGTGGTCTTGGAAGGACCATGGTGCCACTTAAACAAGCCCCTCTTTCCTCCGCCCCCTTCCTCTCCTTAAATTTGTTTCAGTATGCATCAGAGACTCTGGAGGGGGAGCCATGTGAGATATCTCTCTCTCCCTCATTCCAATCACCTCTCCCTCCATGCCCTCTGCTCAGGTAATTAACTTCTCCCTCCCATCTCGATCCCCTCCACGCCCAGCCTCTCTGCGTTCCTTATCTGTGCTCCTTTCAGACTTTTAAAACTATCAGCCTCCTTCCCCGTCCCCTCTGTCTAATTCCTCTGACTGAAGGTGGGGAATATAGGTAGAATCTAATCCAGACCTGCCCTCCACCTCCACCTCCACCTCCACCACCACCACCCGCTTCTTTCTGCTCGCCCCATCCATCTCCCACCAGCTGAATCACTTTCTACCTGTTTTTTCCCCCCGCCCCCCACTTTTATTTTTTTTAAAGAATCAGGGCTTTTCAGAGGCTCACATTCAGCTTGAATGGAGATTCAAGAGCAGCGATTGGATTAATTAGACATGTTATCCTGATCAGTGAAAGAGAGACTTGATCGCTGTTCACTATATCCTGATTAGGACAGGGACACACACACACACACACACGCTTAGGAGGTGAGGTGAGCAAAGACGGGCTAAATCTCTGACTTTTGGAACTGCTGGGGATTAAAAGGAGATTGTAATTGCTTTTCCCCTCTGCTTTCCCTCAGTTCATTTGTATTGACAACATGTTACTCAGGCTGTCGCACAGCAGAGAGCAGAGAGGTCACCGCTCTATGAATAGAGTTCAGGCGTCACTTGACAAAGACGGAGCACGAAGGAGAGGACAAGGAGGAGTGGAAGGAGCTTTCATCTCTCCTCCGGTGAGGTTTTTATAATGCCAATTTATGATCTGACTCAGAACGTCTGTAAATGGTAATGTGCGCACACAGTTGGCCTGTGTGAATGGAGAACACAAAGACAGGTACAATCTTTGACAGATAATCACAGTCATAATTACCATAGTGTGATAATGGAGAGAGAGCCCTGATTGAATGTGAGAGGAATTAAGTGGAAGGACGTGTGCGCTGCTCTCAAGGCCTCGTGTCTCCCTCTCTCTTTTCTCTCGCTATTTTTTTATCCCTGTCTAATAGCCTGTGACTCGTAGTGTGTGGTACTGCTCGCCGAGTTAGAGGTCAAGTGTTAAGTGTTGTGTGTGCGGTGAGGATTTGTTCCAGATCGTGTGTGGTTAACCGAGACGAGGTGGAGCGCACTGTTAAAAATGAGCCCATAAGGACAGAGCATCCAGCCGAGCAGGATCTTAAAACGTAAAGTCAGCCATGAGTTTTCTCAGAAGAGGATCGGGTTAATGTTTGCATCGTTAACAGCCTCGAAGATGGTGATCTCTCAAATTATTAAAGAAGTAATTCAATCTGTTTAACCTATTCAATCAAAGCTTTCGGTTTCTTAATTTAGATACATAAAGAATGACATACAACAAGGTAGAAAAGTAGTGTGACAGTGTTTTGTAAAAGAAGAAAACTCAACGAAATACTGATTATAAAAGCACAAAGAAAAGTTTTGCAAAATAAGAAACTGCATATTGTAGACTAAAACTTATTTCAGTTATTTTATTGGAGCCGCCTCACTGAGCTTTATTGTGACACTAACATTTTAGAAACTCTGGATGACGTCACAGAAACTACGTCCATGTTTTATACAGTCTGTTTTTTATGCTGATGATTAAGTTATCTACCTTTACATACCTGCCAGTTTTACCCCTGAAGCACCTGCTGTACAGTGGACATAATAACTAGTTTTGAAAAATATCAAGCTCAAGACAAAACATTTCATTTTATTTGCAGTCGACATTCTGTCAACATTGACAGGTTTCCATTTGAAATACCCTATGAATTAACCAGGGGTCTGAAATCTATTCTAACAAAGTCTTAAACTTGTATTGGAGAAGGATTAATAGAATCTAAATCGATGGCGCTCACTGCCTGTTTCGCAAGCTGTTTGCTTGTTTTGTTTGGTTCATTCGTCACTTGAAATGAACAGAAGTGTCCATGGTAATTTATTCATAAGGCTTAAAATCACAATATCAGCGGGTAAATTTAAGACATTTTTTACAGTGTGTCAGGCGTCTCTGGTGGGCGTTCCTGGAGGTGAGCGTCGGCCCTCCACCTGGGCCTTTAACATCAGCTGATCAGAGGTAGTCTCTTGATGAACACAAAACCAGCGTCTACAGTTTCGCTCTCTGCATTGTGTTTTTTGCTTCCACTCAAACAGCCTCGGAAAAAAACAATCGCCGATAGTTTCAAATTAAATGATTTCTGTCATGAAATCCTCCGTCACGGCATCGGCACATACATACTAGACGGTGTAAATTTCTGAATCGAGGCCTCTTTCTTTTTTACTCCACCGGCTGTATCATGTTGCCGGGACAAAGCCATGCAGATCCCTCCTCCTTTTACACCTCTGTCTATAGCCAGGGACAAAGACCTGATTCACACACCCTCTATACACTTTTCTCTTTCGCTTTGAGTGTTTACTGTTTACCGCTCCATGCCCAGCGGCACGGCCACGTTGGGCCTCTGACTCGGGCATCTCTCTGCTGTCTCAGTGAGGTGGAGCTGGAGCTGTGCAGGGATGGAGCGGGATGGATGGAGCAAGAGAACGACTGAGATAGAAGTGGAAATGGAGAGCTGAAAATGAGAGGGTGCAACAGAAGAAAAGAAAGCGGGAGATTATTCACAGTGCTTATCTCACGGTGGAAGAAGGTTACAGTGATGAGGAGGCAGGAGGGAGGGAGGGAGGTTTAGTGTTTTGGGCTGATGGTCAACACTCAGGAGATGATGACTGCGGCTCCTTATAAGACCTGGACTCCCACTGGTGTCTGATCTCCATGTGCAGTGACACTGCATGACAATGAAATATTACTGCATCTCATCTCTCCCCGTCACCTCTCCTCCTCCGTTCATTCCTGCGCAGACAGCGGTAAAGCAGCTGTTCAGTGAACGCCGGCCAGAAATAATTCCTGAATTGTATGCTAATCCACTGATTGTTAGTCGGTGGGTAAAGACTTATAGTGTGTTATCAAAATACAAAGAAGTTACTTTACCAAGAGTTAAATGAGAAGAATAATACAGTAAACATGAAACTAGAATCTTGCCCAAGAGATAATCTGGCACATAACCATCTTTAACATCACAATGTGTAGTTTTTACTTTTTTGTACTTTCTTTTTGGGGTGGGGGTGTTGAACCAATGAGATACAACATTTTAATTAATGAGAAACCTTTGAAGGTGGGTTTTATTACCTTTGGACAAACAAGCTGTTTCCCCATTTCTTCGTGCTAAACGTACTACCTGTTGGTGGACATTCCTTTAACATGGATTATGATTGTACATTTTTTGTTTAAATATTGAAAACATTGGCTTTGCATTTGTTTGTCAGACTTTGGGCTTCAAGGTCTAGAATAAACCTTAATGTTACTCTTTGAGTCTTAAAAGTTTTGTGGATAAAATCACAACATCTACTAAACTCGCATGTCAACAGATCTCCTTGACAACTCAGCAAACTCCATGCACTGCTGAAGACCATAACTTTACATTCATCCATCCTCTGTTCTATATTACTTACGTTGCAATTCTTTATAATATATTTAACAAAATGCATCCTGTCTCCCGTTGCTTCCGTACACAGTCCAACAAGCAGTTTAGTCTAAGGTTACCCACAGTCCCGCAACAGCTTTGTTGGCATGACAAAGAGTAGAGTGAGCACTCAAATGACAAACTATGGAGTTGCATAAATCAACCACCACCCCTAAACACGAGAACAAAAACAGGCAGTCATGTAACGCGCCCACAATATCCTTCTCTTTGTACCGGGCGTGCTGTTTTACTTTTATTTCTTTGTATTTTTTATTATACACCTCCTCCCTCCTCATCACCAGCACCACCACCTTCCCCAGTGTGCCTTAGTGCCTTATACCTGCACTCTTTCTAATGGCCACTGAAAATTACATTTACTTCTCACTTGATGTATTAGCTCAGTAAATAGTTTCCTAATGAGTTTATGGTCTCAGTTTCTGCACTCAAGTCATATTCAATACAGCATGATGTTCATTCAGTAAGCGATGGTTTCGTTTAGAGTAAAACAATAAAACGTGGTAAGCTTCAGGGCATGACTACTTTGTGACAAGTCACTACCAATGTCTGCCATCGAGTCTCCGTCAGATCAATGGTGCATTCAATTTGAAGGCGGAAGATCGAATTTCCTCATTGACAGTTGCCCCCAGAAAGTCAGAAGCACCTCAACAACCCTGACCTCAAAACCAAGCTGGCTGTTTCGTGGATCAAAAGTCTGTACAAAAAAGTTTTATTCGCACCTCTGCCTTATTTGTGTCTCATTAAATAAATCTTACAAACACTTCTGTCCAACTTCTCTCTGTGGACATGTTGCCGCTGTGTTTGTATGTATATGCAAAATACTGTATAATCAACTGGTATTGTAAATGATTACTAATGATGTCTAACCTGGCAAGAGTAAGTATACCAACTTGTACTGAGATACAGTCAGCTGAGGTCATCATCATTCCCAGCTTCCAAATTCCAACTTCCAAGGTAAATGGAACGCACAACAAATCCGGATATCCTCCTCCTCCTTCACCATTTTCAACCAAATATGGTCACTTGTGGCTCCAAACAACCAAGATGGGGACGGCCGAATGATGACGAAACTCAAGGCTTCAAAATGGTTTTCCATAAACCAATGAGCGATGTCATGATGGGTTACACTTGAAAAGTGAAAAATGTCATTTCCTCCAAGTTCGAACTATGAGATGAAATCAGTGGTATTTAATGCTACAACGCGTTAACAAAACACATTCCTGGGGACTGTTTAAGGTCACTGGAAAGATTTAAATGCAGCCACAATCAGTCATTCACAATGTGACAGATGCTACAGAGTGCCGTTAGAAGCAGCTCCCAGGGGAGCGAACAGATAGCAGGAGCACAGGATTCAGCATGAAGGGGGATGCACGGCGTCTGTGGAAGATATGATTTCTGTGTCAACCACAAGCTGTGCAGAAAAAGTACCTCATTGGCTCTCGGTTTTTATTTATTTTTTATCATTACTATGCCCTCTTAGCACAGCAAAGAAATAGAAAGCTTTGGGTGACATGGAAGAGGGTAACTCTAGTAATGTGTTTTGGACGGGTCCTCTGCTGTGCCCCTCTGGGTCTGTTTCATTGTGTCTAACTGGATTAGGATGGACAGATAGAGATGGAACCAGCAGGAAAATAATGGCATTAGTACCTGCAGACTGAGCACTAGTGATCCGTCGTCAATCCAAACCCGTTCGCCTGTGATTGAGTAGTGATAAAGACTTTCAAATGAAGAGCACTTTGCCCTCCATGTGATAACCATACATTTTAAGACGGAGCATTCACGGTCTAACGGAAATACTTTACATGTATTAGCATCGGTTGTTTTAAAAGATTTGGCTCGTTGTAAATCAATCAGATGGAATCTCATCGTAAACCAGCTTTCCATTGACCATCTTTGTCTCGAGCAGCACAATAAGAAGTGACTGACTGGCTGGATTGTGCTCAGCGAGGAGCGGGCTTTGTATCTTTGTTCCCAGAATAATTAGTGGCAGTAGCTGTTTCCTATAAGTCAGCCAGAAACCCCCCTGTAAGAAGTAGAAATACCAGAGACAAGAAGAGATAGCAGAATGTAACGGTAATAGTGAATTTGTGAGCCGCAATCTCCCGCGATCTCCATTAAGTGGCAGTGAGCAGAGAGGCGGCCTGATAACCTTGCTGTCTGGGAGCCTGCACTATCTGTTCAAAGAAGACATCATTGGATTAAGTATACCCTCCCTCAGCCCAAAACATCGGATCTCTAAATGATACATGTCATTATTTATTACTAAGTGCAATTACAGCGGCACAGATGGTAAAAACAGTGATAACACTTCATCCCAGGCACATTTTAAAGTCTTACAGTAACCTACACCTCTGTACCTCCTTTTGAGATACTCTAATGCCTTTGATTATTTTAGAAATGGAAGGAGGCTGTGAGCAAGTACGACTTGTCGCCGTGGCAGTTAATCATTGAATGTACAATATACTCACTTACTGATTATGAGTTACAAAGCGGGGGTATGGGCCGAGTCGTTGTTTGGATTCCACTCGATGGCGTCTGCACAGTCATCCAAAATATTCAAGGCACTTAGAACAAAGTGTTGGCATAAAAATACAGCAATGCTGCAGTAAAACAGAAGACCAAAGAAGTAAGAGTCCGATGGCGGGGAGAATCAAACACATGCACACGTGGAACACATTTATTGACCAATGTAGTGAAGTTAGATTTTGAGTTTTAAGCTGGAGAGGCAGCGGTGGAGACGAGAGGTGAACGAGGCTCGGGTGACTGAAGTTTACTCGAGCTGACAGCTGAGCGCTCGTTACTCCAAGTGCAATCAAACCTTTGTGGTAGAGTAGAGTTAAAAAGCCAATCACATCAACTGTTGCTATGTTTGCATGTCGGCTACATGTCGGCTGCATGTCGGCTAATAACGTCAGCAAATTGTTAACAGGAAAGCAACCGGTACGTTAAAATGAAAGCTGCCTTCATCTAGTCTCCACACCTGTAGCACACAACATGAGACTGTCGATGTCAGAGGCGTTGTCATCTACTGGAATTTGTGGCGTCTGGGGATAGCGTGCAGGAGGAAGAGCGCTCATACGTAATGGCATCTGTTGATGCGCTGGTGTCAATACGACATGTAGTTGCACGTATCCACAATAACAGCGAACCAGTCTGCAGTAAGACCAACTGACTCAGATATTTGTCTGGAGAATTTCTGGGTAGCAATGCATGTGTGAAAGCAGATCATTAATCATCGTCTGAATGCTAGGACCATGAATGTTTGCACCCAATTTCACGGCAATCAATCAAATATATGTTGATATGTTTCAGTCTGGACCAAAGTGGTCAGATGTCGTCTATTGTTTAGTATTGTTGAACATATTGGATTGTGGGTTCATGCAATTCTGAATTTAATTCGGCATTTTGTGATAGTAGTACTTGTATTAAAAACATCCTACATGTGTGTTATCTGCAGGATTAGCTTCCATATTTTGGATGTCAGGCTATTAAAAAAATGGATCTAGCAGCATGAGTGCCGGATGTGTGCAGGACTGGGGATGGGCAGCGTCAGAGAACAAACAGACAGCAGAGGATGATTGAACCAAATCAAAGAGAAAAGGAAAATATCAACATGACAGCCGACTTCAAAATGGACGACTCTAACACCAAGTCTGCGTAATAACAAATGTGCTCTGGCAGATTTGTTTTTTCTTCCCAATATTGTCCCTTTAGAAAATGTGATTGATATTAGTGTAAATGAGATAATGTGCCGCTCGTATCAAAGCTGTTGCTCCAGTGTTGTTTGAAAAGGAAGTGTGCTGGCATGAATGAAGACGTTTGAATGCGGGGTGGGAGAAAGCCGAGCATTAACACAGTGGAAGTGGCGCTGTTCATTTGTCAGGAGATGGATTGCAGCCATTGAGAGGAAAAGCTTTTAATTTGGCTCTGGTGTGGTAATTAGGTTTCAATTCGCTGCGCTCACTAAGAGGAATGGGGAGGGTAATGAAGTTAGTCATCTTACTGTGTGTGTTTAGAGAGAGGAAGAGGAGGGAGGGGGGTTAAGTATGAACCGTCTACATTTTTCAGTGGCTCTCTCTGCCTCCCGTGCTCTAATTCATTGTGTAATGCTGTTTATTGTGGGTATCACAGTGCTTCTATGCATTAGTTAAGTGGCCCCGGCACATTACAGTAATGGAGAGAGAACATGAAAACACACCGAAACCCGATCCACCACCCTCTCTCCCGCTCTCTCTCCTTTCTATCTTAATAATGTCTCTCTTTGCTCTGTCGAGTATTTTTCTTCCGTCTCGCTCGTTCTCCATCATTTCCCCAGTGTCTCTTTCCCCTGATTTCCTCGTGTCCACGTCTGAACTCTGTTGATGTCACTAATGGCCTGGTGTAATGTGCAGAAAGGACAGAACACCGGAATCTCGGGTTACATGACCTGAGGAGAGAGGGAAGACAACCCAATAACCAGGATAAATGTTGGTGAACTATGTTTCTGCAAAAAAAACCAGATATGTTATAACTGAACTCCTTTTAAAATGTCCAGCTGTGTGACTCAAACTTTGTCAGCTTTGGCAGTCTTGTTGGCTGCAATAACGTCACCACAACTCCCCTCCACCTCCTGATGCGAAAGGTGGCTCATGAGCACATCATGTGAACGTTTCCTCGGACCGGTTGCAGATATTTTAACTGCTAACATCAGATCCTGGCGACGAGGCTAAGTAAGAAGCACGTCGTAGTAGCCGAAGATGGAAGCGTGACGGAAAATGAAGTGGATGTTAGTCATGTGTGGTTTTACAGGGTGAGAACAGTCGATAACTTGTTATTATTTTCTGGAAAAATTACTGTGGAAAACAGTAACAGCAGTGATGCATGTCATTATAATAAATCAATATGTCTCTCATGTACAAACGATGTGCACATGGTCATATGAAAATTAGCCTCAGGTTGTCTTGGTTTGTGTATTCATGTCGATATATGTAATGTACTGTATGTTCTTAAGTACTTTTGTGTCTCTGGGCACATTTATGCTCGTGTGTGTGTGTGTGCGTGTGTGTGTGTGTGTGCGTGCGTGCACGCGTGTGCGTGTGTGTGTGTGTGTGTGTGTGTTTGGCAGTGGGCACAGTAGCCACATGACGACCCCTGCGTGACCCCTGTGAAGCGTGTAGGCGCCGGGGTTCAGTCTGACTCTTGTCACATGATCCTCTGCTGCCCTCCCTCTCCATTCACAATGGAGTATTAATCTGAACACACACACACACACACACACACACACACACACACACAAATAAACCCTTTCTTTGTCTCCAAGTGGAGCATTTTATGAACGCTGGTCAGCTGTAATAACATGGAGAATAATCAATATTTGACATGCATTTTTCTAAAGCAGCCTGATCTGTAGGTGTCCTGATGTCCAAATGCTGCCAACTTTTCCTCTTTTCTTTTTGTCTTCACTCCTTTCTCTTTCCGTCTGTCTGTTGACTCTCCCTCTCACTGGTTTGTCATTAAGGGATTAGCCGGGTGAGAGATGGGTGAGGTTGCCTGAGGTGGAGCTGTGCTTCGTGTTAATAGAGGACGTGTGCCGTCTGTCAGTCATGTCTCTCCTTCTTCTCTCCTCCACTGCGTGATATTTTTCAAATCATTATTCCCCCAACTGGCTGATATAAGTTAATATACTGTCAGCTGAGCGAGCCAAAGCTGACTTCCTCCTACCTCTGCTGTCTCTCCCACGGTTGGGGCCCAGGGCCTCCAGCCTCCCAGCATCCTTGGTGTGTGGGCTGACTCCAGGCCGGCTTCCTGTTATAGAAATTCGCGGAACCACGTTCCCCACACACACACAGACACACCCTCAGCAGCCCTGCAGCCATCTGTAGGTGAATGTGTGTCTGTGAATGTGATATACTGTATGTGTGGTGCTTGCTCACACAATAGAGTGCACACACGCAAGAAAGAACAAGACAAAATGGAGAATGAAAGGTAAACGCGTGGTGTAATTTCACAACACATATGCGTAAGGTTCTTCATGCTCAAGATATCTCCGAAACAAGAAAGAAACAGAATACTGTAATGCAGCACGCCATACACTTAGTGTAAAATGTATAGTGTATGAACAATCCGTGTAATTCTTATCATTTAAGTAAGTGACAATCAGCCCTCGCTCTCCCGTCTTCCGTCAATCACACATGCGTTGCAGAGGGAGAGAGGCTCTGTCATGACATCCCTCCTGTAAACGAGGCATCTGATCTGCTCCGTTATTAACAACAAGTTTCCTCCACATGTGCCTCACCTGCTCTTCTGACAGTTGCAGGTTAAAAAAAGAATATGTTAGCACAAAATGTGTTTTTTTGGGTAACATTGTAAAACTTACTGCTTGCAAAGAAAGCAGATAATGTTGTTGGGAGGGGAAACAGAAAGGTGAAGCAGGACAGTGTGCACACATGGTAAGGCAATTGAAGCAAGGCTGTGTAATGTAGTCAGGCTCTTAAAGCGTTTGATAAGTCAAAGTTAAATGAATCATCCTCCTTTTTGCCTTTAAAAAAAATTCTGATTGCAATGCTTCAACAAAAGTCTTCTTCAGTGAAAGATCAGATATTGATTTTTTAGAAGAAAAGTTAATTTTCTTTCACTTCTGATGAAAACACCAAAACACAAGTTCTGCATTTCATGTTTTCCGGCTCTTTGTTCAACTTTTTTCATTCAGTTTGAATGAAAAGCAGGGCAGATAATGTGCAGTGACTCTAGTTTGCAGTGTATCTAAGGTACTTGTGCAAATGTAACAGGAATACAACGCAGCGCAACGTGTAATTTATAGGCGGAGACGAGCGAAGAAGGCGAGCAGGGTGAGGTTTCAGAACATGGACTAATAACCTCACAGCGTCACTCAATCCACAGCGATTGTGCCGCTGCTCCTCGGCTGCGATGTCACAGCAATCTGAGCAGCATTGTCTCCGTGTGTGTCCTGGGGCAGTGGTTCATGAGGAAGTATTTTCTTAAATGACAATAAAAAGCACAATAAGAGGGTGTAAGCGAGCAGTTTGATCATGTTTATTTCACAAAAGATCCAGTTTAGAGGAGAGGGGTGGATTTCCTTACACTCCGTACAGCAGGATGACTGTGTGAGAATCTCCGAATGAACGTCTGTGTTCACATGACCGACGTGTGGCTGTAACTCACAGTGCCTCTGCTTGCAGTGGAGAGATTTCTTATTGGTATACTGTCCTATTAGTGTTTGACATTGGTTTTTGTGTGTGTGTGATTATCTGTAATTGTAAAGGTCAAAGTCTCCAGGCTCAGACTGATGTAACTGACTACGCTTGGGCCCACATTGACTCCAGGACCCTCACAATGGCTGAGGTCTGCCCGCAACACAGTAAAAACATTGTACTAAAACCAGTCTCGGAACCCCCCACCCGTCCCTCGTCGTGGTGTGGTGCCACAGTGTGGAGGGAGGCCACTCGGATGCTATCTAACTCGCTCATCAGCAGGACGGGAGAACAAACCCAAAGAAGGACTTGAATGGAGAGGAATGTGATAAGGCTTCAGATGCACTGAGCGCTCGATAGATTGAAGGAGAAAGAGTAAAATAAATCCTGATATTTGTTTGTTTGTTAGCTGATGAACCTCAAATCTGGCTCTTTTTTCTCCCATCCCAAACTTTGTCCTAGAAATAATATTTATATTCCACCATTTTGAAACGGCAAACAGTGTGCACTTTGAGAAAAAACATAACAAGAAAACAATTATTTATATATACACTGTTTTGGTAACTGCTTCTACAAAAAATTCACTTATGTATAATATGTTCCTATAATATCTGATGTTGCAATGACAACCTAATATGATTTTATAGTATATATCATTATATCATATCATTTTATAGTAGTAAAATGAAAAGGCAAAATGTAGCAAAATGAACTAACAATGGCATGAAACCACAGTGTTGACGTAACTTCCAGGACGTATCATCTGAAAAATACAAATACAACCGTGCAGCTAAGACAAGCTTCAATGCATCATTATCTTAAGGACACACCTCATTCAAAAAGCAACATAAACAAAATAAAACAATCTTGGTTTGTCTTTGCATGATCATCTCTGGTTTGGTTAAAATAAATCCTCAATTCGCAGCTAACTTGCTAACAGCAGCTAGCTACAGCCAAAGATAGCAAAGACTTTTGGCCATATTATCTAGAAAATTACACCTTATGTTGAGGCACTGATAGGACTTTGCTGAGGTTTAGAGAAAGATCAGAGATGTGTGTCCACAATGTCAAAGACCGGTGCTTTGAATTCACACCATTCACTAAAAAAGTAGCACTCAAGTGAAAAAACATTTTTAAGTGAACACAAGTCAGGTAGTAATGAGACTAACTTCAGTCTTCAACCATGACTGTATTTAACTCACTGCATCGCTGTGCACCTGCAGAAAGTTGTAGGAGCAGATTCTTTTATGGTATTTTATTTCTATCTCTGATCAGAAAGAGTTTATTTAATTTTATGGAGCATAATCAAAAGGTTCACACCAGTTTGTTTACTCAAATAAAAATATTTTTTTGTGTGAGAAACTCAAAATATACCTTTCTGAACTGAGACACAAATATAATCCCACAGGCTTTTTTTGTATTTGATTTATTTGTCTTAAGAAAATAAGACTCACTTGTAGGTGTTTGTGTGTGTTTGCGTGTGTGTGTTTGCATGTGTGTGTGTGTGTGTGTCTGTGTGTGTGTGTGTGCGCAGGCCAGCATATGAGCGGGTGACTTTGTATTGGGGTTAAACTGTTTTAGGAGACACACACATTGTCGCCGGGCTCATTAAGCTGTTCAGTGCCTGCAGTGATTTCTGTCGGCACAAAATGGCTCTCCTGCAGGTGACAAAACAGCCTCATTATATCAGGGCTGTATAAAGGACAATGCAACAGGGTGTTGTGGCCGCCGCAACAATAGCAGTGAAATCAAAGATGTGAAGGAGCTGTTGGAGGCCATGTAGAAATGGTTCTGGGGGCATTGTGGTGGGACAGTGCGGCGGGTGGGGTTTGGGGGGGTCTGCTGGGTCATAAATGGCGCTCCGACAGCAGCAGAAGCTAAAGGTGAGGCGGATCCACGTCTGTCACTTTCTTTTCTTTTTTTTTTGTTCACTGCCTCTTTTTCTCTCAGTGCTCGCCTCCATGTCTCCAGTTTCTCTTGGCCCGATTTCCATCCCTCGCCCCACCTAAGTGTGTGAAAGATGCGTCTCATCTTCACAGGAAACCACGCTGTTCTTGTGAAGCAATACGTGATCGCCTGCATGGATCTGATGATAAG
>CAEMYA010000071.1:1148724-1173368 GCA_903131615.1 Diplodus sargus
AACCTGAGTAAAAAAAAAAAAAGGTTTGTAATTTTTGTGTATGACAGTAAAAGAACAAATCTATCCAAGTCAGACGCAGTGGTGCTCAGCAGGGTGGTGGAAGGGTTAAAGAGGCAAAACCACACAAATTTTAGAAGAAAAAAAACGAGAGAAAAGCAATAAAAAGGAGAGGAAATGAAAGGCAGCTTGATGGTGGAGGGTGATAGAATGCGCACTTGTCAAAAAGGCAATCAGCTCAAATTATGAAAAAAAAAAAGAAGTGAAGAAGTGAGAAGAAAGTGAGTGCACGGGTGTCACATTGGGATACGTTTGCGAGCAAAGTCTTATGAGGGAGAATCAAAGCTTTATGGATTTGTGTGTGTAATCTTGTGAAAGTGTGGAAGTGGGTGCGTGGGTGCGTGCATGTCCGGTTTTGCATATTTAGCATCATTATCAGTTTTGACTGCAGTCATTTCCAGAGCTCTGAGTGAGATATCAGCGCTGTGATCTGCCGGGGGGGGGAGGGTGAGTGCTGTGAGAAATCGCTGGGGTTGCAACAGCTGTACGCTGTGTCTGAGTTCAATACTGAAACTCAACTGCTGCTCAGCTCTGCTCAAGACAACCCGACCACTTAAATCAACAAATACAAGCCCCGATGCACTCGTCCTTCTTTTACAAAACTCGCCGTTGTTCCCCTCACACTTTTCCTTGTTCGTCTTTCAGCGTGTCTTCCCTTCTCTGACTGTTGTATTGTTATTGTGCGCCCCAACAACTCTCTCGGTCGTACATGTTTCTCTTTTCGTCTGGTTCGCTCTTTCTGCACTTCCCCAGCAGGTCACTGAAAGGTTAGCTGAGAGGCGACATTAACAGTAGAGACACTTGGTCTCCAGCACAAATCTCTGACAGTGGTTATCTCTACTCTCTTCATCATCTCTCAAGTAAAAACTACGAAACTAAAGTCAAAGTCGACAGCAAAGGAAGATGTTCCTGTTGGTTGCTGCCAGCTGGAGATGTGTCTCGTGGCACTGGAGTAAAAGTGCAAGACAGAATAGTGAATAGTATCGAAAGGGTGTGGACAAGGGACGACGCTCTACTGATGTGATAAAACAGCGAAATAAAACCGTGAAATCCCTCGACGCACGGCAGCGACGGCGTCCAGACAACGCTCAGGTGCCAGCGTAACACTGCTGTCCATGTCCTCCTCTCTGCTCACACACACTCATGAAACACAATGAGGGAGATTAAAGCAAAGACTTCGGAGAGCGTGTTGTCAGTGTGTGTGTCCTTGTGTGCAGTGACGCACAGGTTCCTCTCTGCTGAAGTGTCAGTGAGCAAAAGACTGAATGACTTCCCCCAATGAATATGTGTAATTCTGTCTCATTATTTGGATTCATTAACAATAAATGTAATGGCTGACAAATGAGGCAGTAACCCCCGAACCTGAAGGCATCAGTAACTTTTCATTCTTTGAAAAGTGTGTGAAATGCATTCCTTGACATATTTTCTTGATTTAATTGATTAATCGTTGATGGTTTAAAGATGCCCATCACAATTACCTACAGCCCAAAGTGACGTTGTCAAATTGCTTAACATTACACAAAGAGCATTTGAGAAGTCCATAGATTAATCGATCAATTTGAACTATGGGATAGATTTATGATCAAATAAAACGCTGCAAAACGAATGATGTTCCCATCATCCTCAGTTGTACTATGTCTTCAGAGCTTCTCAGCAGATGTTAGCATGATGCTACCACCCTACACTAAGATGGTGAACATGGTAAACATTAAAGACAAACCTTAGTGCTATCATGGTGAGCATGTTAGCATGTGGATTTTAGTATTAAGTCTAAAAAGCATTCTGCTTGGACAGCCTCACGGAGCTGCTGGCATGGCTGCAGACTCTTCCCGCCAGGTGTTTCAGCAGCGTCTCCGACTCTCCGTGGAGAATACGCGTCGGGTCTGCACAGAGCAGAACTAGCCAGACAGGAAGTTAGGCGGTTTCCCAGTGGAATCAAAATTCCTGTCAATTTTCAAAATAAAACACCCAGTACAGACTTAAGATCATGCTAAATAAAGAAACCAAACGATTTAAACTACGCCGCCTACTCATCCACGGTAGCAGCACAAAAATCAAGTAAAGGCTATGAAATAAACACAATCTGAGCAAGTCAACAATATCAGACTGGCGTGACACTTCTGAAACACTCCTGGTGAGGTGTTAAGCTGCATGGAGGATGGAAAAAACAAGTGACAGAGTGCCCAGTGGAAACAAGGGGTTAGTTTTGTTAATTTGTCACAAAAATACATCATCAAACTTTCTCTTGCCAGTTTTCTAGAAATGTGGTTAACATTGTGATGGAGATTTGACTTGTGGCAGCAGGCTTTTATAGCCCCTTTAATCGAGTGTGGCCCTTCGAGATAGGTACAAACTTTGAACACGTTATTCAAACTACTGTATTTATGAGACAAATATGGGCCAGCGTAGATGCAACGTACCTGAGATGTTTTGTCCCTCCTTCCCTCTTTCCTGCCCTCCCGGCCTAGATACCCCGCCTCTCAGATTTCCTGAGGGCTGAGCCCTGGGCTTTTTGTCGACTGTGTTATAAGATAGTGGGGCCCAGACGCCCAGTCCCAGGGGCCCTAACACACAGGACGTTAGCGTAGTGCCCACAGTGTAGCTCTGTGCGGCAGATGTATTTCTCCTCTCCTGGACCCTCCCTCCTTCTTTCATTGGTGCAACCGGCAAAAGAAAAGAGGTGATTGTTTGGAGACAAGAGGGATGAATTTGTCTGCCTCAGACAGGAGAAGAAAAGCAGTTTGAAAGGGACTTGTCAGTGGTTGTGGATCGGGTGGTTGGAGGGTGTCCCACTTTCGGAGAGAATGCACTGTGTGTCAGCATGTTTTACCTTTTCTGTGGAGCCCGGCCGGCAGTCACCATGTGTGCCTGCCTCTACAGTGTATTAGTGTGCACAACTGTGTGTGTCTCTGATGTGCACCACTGCTCCAGCAAAGTTACATGAGCCCAGATTTTTCCTTTTTTGTCATAATATATCCTAATAAATGTCTGCTGTTAGTCTTTCTTTCCCGTTTTGTTTTGTTCTTGGAAGTTTTATCTGACTTTATTTCTCTTCTCTCTGTACTCTCTGTTTCCACCCTGATGTTCAGACCCAGTGAGAGTATGTCAGTGTGTCTCTGGATGTGAAGTTATGTCACTGATGTGTCATCCACTTCTCCTCTGGGACACAGCAGATTAGATCACCGGTCACTGATCTTTCTTTTTCTGCGCTCTCAGTTTGTTTGTTGTGCATTGCGCTCCTCTTGAGATCCCAGCAGAGACAACACCTTTGTGTGTCAAACCCCGATCTCACCAAAGCTCGTCCCAGATGAGTCTCATCGGTGCGGACTGAACGCACCTCACATCCCCTGGTCCTCCACAGGTGCAGCGTCTCACCCCAACTTCTGGGATCATCTTCACTGCAACTGGGATCAGCCAGAGAATCCACAATAGTGGTAAAATATGATTTCTTAACTTGTGTTAAGAACTTCCTGTCTTTCAATTCAGTAGGAGCTCTTTGACGTGTATATTCTTAACTTATTAACTTACTCTTAACCATCTGAAGGTTCCAGGCTGGGTGAATCTCTGCTCGTAGCGCCTTTCATCTTCTTTATCACCATCTCTCTGCTAACTCTCCCCTCTGAAGTCGCTCCTGGCCCTGTTTTTGACTCCATGAATTGAGTTTAGTAGAAAAACAAACGGTCTAAGGAGGTGGGATCTCGCTGGTAAGCTGATTTAGGAAGCCCACCCAGTCCCCAAACTCCTCCTCCACTAAACGTCCTCAGAGAGCTTCACCTCCAAAAGACTTTGCTCTTAAAAACCTGACTGCGTTTTATCTCCTCTTTATGAGAAGAGTCTCCCTCTTTTGCTCATATTTTCAGTGAGGGCGTGACATTTTAAAAGTGAATAAGTCTAAGCACAGCCTGGGAGGGCCAGGAAGAATGACAGGGTAAGTGCTTCCAGGGTGAGAGGTCAGGGAAGTCTGAAGAGGAGGCCGCATGCTGCACTTGGGTTGACCTTTAAAAGTGTGTGTCATCTCAAGGCTCACTGCTGCAGCCTCGGGCCACAAACAACATTCTGAGGAGCTCAGATCTGCATCACGAGACCAGACTTTGAGGTTGTCTTTGCTTGTTTTTACCTCATTTAAACTCACCAACTGTCTGGTTCACATTACTGCTCATTCATTTCCAACTTAAAAAGTTTACTATCAAGGGTTTCAGTGGTTTCCATGCATCTTATCCCGAAGACCATTGTTCACAGGCTTTAAACCTGCTTGAGATGAACGATTTCTCGCACTGAATGCACCGTATTGTGTAAGAGTTCCAAATATTGTCATGAGGTTACACAGTTAAAAATGTGATTTGAAAATGGCTCCTTTGACCCTAAAGCAGATGTGATGCTCACTGTGATTAATTCCCGGTGATGGAATGTAACTAAATACTTTCACTCAAATGCAATTTTGAGGTACTTTTCTACTCCACTCCACCTGATTTATTTAATATCTCTACTTACTAGTGTTGCATTTTTAAACTGATCTATTTTATCTGCAAATGGATAAAGAACAATACTGATTGTGATAATCAAAAGAAATGTTGGATATCAGAGCTGATATGAAAATATATGAATAATTCGCTTTTTCTTGTACTTGTTCATTTATTGCCAGAAATGTGCTTTTGATACTTCAGTACATTTAACATCAGACACTTTAAGACCTAACTACTAATGTTCACCTTTCCCTAAGTAATAGTTTAACACCAAGGTTCAGAGGCTTTACTTTAAACATGTACTTTAATACAGCTACTAATTACCTGTTCACAAAACATGGTCAGTATTTTAAAGTAATGTAACTACATTTATTTCCATTACTTTTGGATTACCCCAATGCCAAACTTGCGAATAAAGACAAGAAGACAGAAAATAGTTATCAGTAAGATGACTTTCGTTTCATTCAAAAATCTAAAACATGTGGAACCTGGTTAGCGGTGATGTAATATTCATTGTGAATGGGTCAGTGTGTAAAAGGGGATGCTTTATATCACTGTCAGTATAAAGCAACATGTAACAGACTGATAATGAGAAGGCCAGTTTCATAAGAGTATTATCCAATGAGCAGATGCAACAGGTTAAGTAATGTGGGAGCATATGGCCCACTAATCTCCACTGCTCTCTGCAGTAACCTGTTATAGGGATGAGGCCGTTCATGTCAACAAGGGTTAGAGGGTCGATGAACGCATCGATACTTTACTGTTTGAAATAACTGCAAAGATCATCTAGAAAAACAAGGAATAGTTTATTTCCACTATAATTCCAACCATAAACAGCATGTTGACATAATTTAGGACTAGTTCTTTCATGTTTCTGCAATAAAACATTTTAAAGCAAAATCCTTATCAGATGAAGGACCTGGGGACAAATTCTTGTCAAATGGAGTCTGTCGGTCAAATTTGTGTCAGTTTAAGAAGCACTGGTGTAATAGATACCGCAGCTATCATCACAGCTCGTTAAGATGTTGAAGTGTTTGTTTCTTTGGCTTATCAAAGTTGAAGTTCGTAGAATCCAAAGGGAAATACGTTTCTTCAGTCGTCATTGCCGGGTTTATATGGTGTCTTTATTATCAACAGTATGCATTGGCCACCGGATTCTCACTTATTTGTGACAGGTGACGAATAGCAAGCAAAAAACTCTCTGACGCTGGCAGGATGTTAGACATGGAGATCAAGAGTCATGATAGAGAGGCTGATGGGAAGTTGCACTATACAGAGAATTTCCCCCTCGTTCAGCCGCAAAGATGTTCCTCACACGGTAAAGTGACTGAGGCACCAAACAAAGTTCAAGGAATAGTCTACATTAAAGGTGCAATATTAAGGATTTCCATTGCCCTCTTGCCGGGTTCTGATTGAGGTGCCCATTTTGGTGCTGCTTCTTACCAGCAGTCCTAGCTGGGTCCCCCCTGTCCCAGGCATAAAACCCACCCTCCTCCTGGGGCTCCAAAGTTCCTGTACTTCTGGTGCAAACAACAACAACACTTCCCAGTTCTGAGCTTCTAGTATGGCGATAATAGAACCACTAGCTGCACGGCTAACTGAGCTTACTAGCTAGCGCTTATAGCAACAACTAGCATTTACTCTGCTGATATGTTGCCTAGTATTTGTTTGGACTGTGAATTCAACAGGTGGCCAATTCTTACGTATTTCATCTTTAATTCTTTTCTGGCAGTGATTTAAATGAAAACATCAATTTTGTCAGAGAAGCATGGAGCTACAGCCGGGTGGCAGTTTAGCTTAGCACGGCGACTGGAAACAGCTGGCCAGGCTCCTTACAAAGATAAAGCACTTGTTTGTTCAATCCAAACCTATGAAAACATTTTAAAGGTCATGTTCTGGTTTTATCGGGTATGGCAGGTTTTGGGATTTTGACAAAACCGGGCTAGCTGTTTCACCGTTTCCAGTCTTTATGCTAAGCTACGATAACCAGCTGTAGCTTCATATTTACCAGACAGACGTGAGAGTGGTATCAATCTTCCCATCTCTGTTCCTTTAATCTATCACTTCGGCGATAAGCATCAGAGCAGTTGATGCACAGATGATAAACACAGAAGAGTTGTTATAATGGTACAAAGAAACAAATAGGTGTTGTAGCCTTTAATTATTAATTGAACGTCTAATAGTGCGTTAAGTAAGAGAGACATTTGTATATGTAAGACATACAATCTTGTGTTTCAGCGTGATACCTTGTCCCTGCGAGGCTCAGAGGACAGCACAATCAGCAGTATGAGTTTCTGTATCCTTCCTTATTATGATGACTTAAACATTGAATATTGGATATTGAATAGAAGGAGCAGATGGAATAATGAACTTGATCTCTTTATTTCTTGCGAGTATAAATGTTGACCAGCTCAGAGAAAGCGCTTCAGCTAAAAATATATTCATAACTGGGATAACAGTATCCATATTATGATTCAGGTGATATAGTAAAAGAAGACAAAGGCAGTGAAAATAAATTATCTGAATAACAATAATAATTATAATCACAATAATTACAATAAACAGTGTCAAATTAAGATTCATAAACCTTTTTTTTTGTTTGCTTATTTCTTTTTTTGGAAAATTCCTTTAAAAGTGTCCACGAGAGGAAAAAAAAAAATCCAGCATATTTTTCATTTAACGTTGTGAAGGAGGTTTGCTCCATCTGGGACGTCCCCCTTCACTCTCACACATTTACAATATTCACAGTTACTATAAACCTGTTCGGCACATAGTGAACCACACCGCCTTCAGTCAGGCTGTCAGCGGGGAGATAACTATGAGGTGCAATGACGTTTTACATGAGTGTGCCTGGTCGACAGGAAGCAGAATATCTTCCTCCATCAAAATAGGTACCTATAGATAAGGAGAAAAAAATGTCCTTTCCTCCCACGATACATCTGGTCGCCAACCTACCCTGGGCATAATCAATCAAGAGACAATCAAAGACGAGGACACCACAAACTGCGTGTCTGTTACATTGTACACAGTCTCCTCTAGTAACAACCTCATCTCAGGTTCACAGTGTTCCTACATGTTACCCCTCAGCTCATGGCCGTCACCATGTTAGAGTGGTGGTGGTGGTGCCCAAAGGAAGGGTGTATCGGGGTGGGTGTGGGGAGCATGTGTCCAGCGTGGCTGAAAGGTGGCAAGTGGCCCATGGACATGTGTCCGGCCAGAGAGGCGGCACTGAAGGGAGAGCTCTTGTCGTGCAGGCTTTTGGAGAACTCCTCGTAGCTGTCGCTGCACCGCTTGCTCTTTTTGGATTTGTTAGACATCTTTCGGTTGCGTGTCTGTATCCCCTCCTTTTTCATGGTGAGAGGTCTGTTCACCTGTGTAGAGAGGAAAAAAGTCAGCAGGGGAAGTTCAACCTCAGATCAAATACATTTTAAAACATGGAATATATTTCATTAAGTTTGGTTGGATGAGAAAAGCTATATTCTCTATTTTGGTTGGCATGAAAAGAACAAACGAACTATGCATCAGTCCTTCCCTCAATACATTCAGCCCATTCGCCGGGATAAAATGCTAGCAGTTAACATTCCTGTGTACCACCGATGCATTCACATTTGTACTTGTCACAAGCTATGTACCATTTTCACATTTTTACAAAACGTCTCATGTTACGTTCATATTACATGCTTATGACCCAAAGTGTGAAACCAATGGATATTTCTGACTTGGGACCAATGTTTCAACATTTATAAGCATGACAAAAAAAACATCATTTTGACATGAGGCTGGGTCGTCTCCAGCCACGTTCAAGACGACAAAACTCGTTTTTTTTTTCATGCCGTGTTTGTGGTGAGAAAAACAAGTCATTTAAGCCAAAACATGATATTTTCCTAACGTAATCAACTGATCTTTGTGTCTAAACCCACACAGAGCATGAGCACAAAATTGAAAAAAAAAAAAAGAAAAAGTAAAGTTGCCATTTGGTGGTTTAGTGGAAACATACATTGCCAACACTTATACTGGCAACTGGGATGATACTTTCCTACTTCCTCATCCTATCTATGGCCCATTGGTTACTACTAAGGATGTAAATCAAACAATGTATTCCAAGTACATGTAAAAAAAAAAAAGGCTGAATAATTACCCCTGACAGCTGGGCATTGTAGATTTAGCATCTGTTACTCAAATACGAGTAAATAAAGCAAATATCTGGGGACTATTTTAAGCTGCGGATTGACACACATGTTGCGCCCTTGTGAGTATTTCTTGCACCAGGACAGAGTTTGTGTGACTGTGTGTCTAACCGATGTGTTTGTGCACAACAATGGGGCTCTATGACACAGAGGAATGAGGTGTGAAAGGCTTTGGATACGCAGACAATGTGTTTATAAATTCACTTTGGTTTTTAGCATCTAAAAGATTTGTTGACAATAAGAAATACGTGGCATTTAATCTGATCCATCCTTTGTAAATATACATCCCCGTGTTGATGCCTCCAGTCTTAATGCTATTCATAAGGAGACTGGCCTTATGGCAGCCCCACTCAACAACAGTCCCACCATTGTGACTCTCGAGGGGATTACGCCTACCATGGAAACAATAAAGCACAAAGAAAGAAAACACCAACGAGTCCAACAGTGTCTGAGAGTAAAACAACCCTCTCTCTCTCTCTCTCTCTCTCTCTCTCTCTCTCTCTCTCTCTCTCTCTCCCTCCTTCTCTTTTCTGCCTCTCTTATCCCTCAACAATCAGTGTAACCTGCCTGCCTACTTCCCGTCTACTTGACCCTGCAGGCTTTGTGCGGGCCCAACGTGGCGATCAGCAGTCAAAGACTTACGTTGTGCAGTTTATAGTAGAGGCCGCAGGCATTGCACACTGGGTCCCCATTTGCATTGCGCCGCCAGAGCGTGGTGGTGGTCGTCTGACAGTTAGCACAACAGGTGCCCGCTCGTCTGGCAGCAGACTGAGGAAGAAAAAGGTGGAAGTTTTGATCAGAGGTCATACAAACAGACAAGCACGGGTTAGTTTGAGGAAACATTCAAGTATCTAATAAGTTTCATGACGTAAAGGCCACAGATTATTTTTTCACCACATGAATTAATGATTTGTCTTATAACACTTTAGAAACTGTGAAAAACACACATCACAAGTTCCCAGAGATCATAGTGACATTTTTCAGATGTCTTTTTTCGTCAGACCAACAATCAGAAACCCCCAAAATATTCAGTTTACTGTCAAAAAACTGAAAATATTCACATTTAAGAGGCTACGAACAGTAAATATCTTTCCTTTTTTTCCTTCAAGATTCATTTTCTGTCCAGTGACAAATTGTTGTGCGATCGCATATGTGACATATTCAGTTTGTGTTGAGTTACCACAATGTTTTGACAGCAGATTTCAAGCAAAAATGTCACATGAGGAAAGTTACTTTGATACAGTACATTTGTTACTACACATGCTAAATTCTCACGAACAAACCTCTGTAGCTACTTAGATGGTAGAAAAAACGATGAGTGAGAAGCTCTGACAGTCTCACTCACAATGCTTCACACCTGACTGTTTCATGCATTTAACTAATTTAACAATAAATCAATTTATTCATTAATATGCATCCTAAACATATTCCAATATGTGTAGGCTATTATATAAAAACACAATAATTTTCCATGATTATTGCTTTTATTTTTTAAATTATATTTATTTATTTTATTTGAACAGAACTACTGAACAGTTTCCATGGTTGCTGCCCTGATTCATCAGCATCCATAACTTTCCCAGAGGACCCTGTGTTTTTTTTTAATGCTCCCTGTGCTGTACACTTTCTCTGTGGTGGCGAGCCTGACCACTGTGAAGTGAGCTCCGGGTCCTGTAGTCAGGAGGCCGCGGGAGGAAACAGGCGCTGGCCCCGCAGCTTTATCTGGACCGGTCAGATATCCGGATAGGAAACAACTGGAGGCTGCTGCTGCTGCTGCAGCTGAACACAAGACTGTGGAGAGCTGCGAGCTCCGGCCGAGCCACACGGAAACCAGGCCTGATATACGGCTGAATGTGTGCAGCTGTAGCGAGACGACGCAGGAATTACTGCTCGTATATTCAGTGTGAGGCAGACGTGCTCCTCAGGTCGGTGCGGGCACGTTTAGACCTGTTCGACGCAGCGACGCAGACTCAACATGTGCAAAAACAAAGAATCTGATCAGGTGAATGAAATACACTTTTATTACTCAAAGTAATTGACGGTGGACTTTAATTCATCACAAAACTATCTATTTTTAATTCCGGGTAGACATTTTCTCTAATGGCCTGTCTGCCTTAATTGAGTGTTAAATTGCGCACTTTTGTCGTGCGTTTATAAGTCATATTACGGTAAATCTTTGACAACAAAAACGCTGCTTTCATAAAAATAAAAATGCCTTTAGACCTGCTGTCTCTGTCCAAGGTCCCTTCAAAATAAAACAATTATACATACATATAAATAAAAAAAATTCTATTTGTCGAGTGTTATCCTGCTGATTTTAATGAGCAGTGTGTGTTAAATGTCTTCATTCAGCTGCTTCACACAAACACACTGATGCTGTAAATGCATTGCTTAATTTTGACATTATTAGGAATATTATCATTTAGTAGGAATAATAATTATTATTACAACAAAGTTAAATATAATCATGCAATGACATAATTATTTGCATATTTGACGCCTGGCTTTCCAGTTTTTAATTAAAAATTATATATCACTCTGTAAAATTGTAGAATTCTTTGAAAACCTGTTAGTGCATTTCTACAAAAATGACTTGTGCGTTTACACGGTTTTAAAGGTTCTTTGTAGGATGAGCGTGACATGAAGCCGTTTGTCTGACCCACTCCTAAGACCACTGATGTTTGCAGCTGGTCATGATGGGAAATATCTGACTTTAACCAACTCCAAAGCCGCTTTGTCCCTCTTACCCTGAGACAGACTCTCACTGTCTATTGAAAACCACGTTATCTCCGAAATGTCAGGGTTAAAAACAGCTTCGTGACGTCACATTTTCACATAATCCACTTACTCTCCTAATGGCTTATTATAGTCTGAGAAGAAGAACACTAAATCATTCAGTTTATATGAAAAACTCAAGAATCACCAAATTTGAGATGCATGGTTTTGCCTGGATGATGATACCCTGCTGCCAAAAAGCAAACCCACACATCTTACAAAACACAGCGGCATTATGAGCCACAAACCGTCAGCGAGGGTCGAGGCTGTGGCCCTGCTATCAATGACAGTATCAGGAGAGGGAGTAATAATGATAGCAGACGGTCCCGGGCTGCTAACAACCTGAGCTGAAGGAGCGAGAGGTGAGCGAGGAACACAATGCCTGGAAACTGATTGGGAAAATATAACTTTCCTGGAATTGTGCCTCCTCCCCCTCCTCCTCCGCCTCCACCTTACACTCACGTTATTTACTGCCAGCCTCCGAGACACACACACATACACACTCTTCTATACACTCATGGGACTCACCAGCCTGCGCTTGGGTTTGATGAGCGGTCTGTTCTGGCCGTTCATCTTGTGGTACAGCCCGCAGGCGTTGCACAGGTAGTGTCCGGTGCTGTCACGTCTCCACAGAGGCGTGGAGGTGGCTCCGCAGTTCACACACTCGCGGCCCTCTGATGGAGAACACACAGAGACATTTGTGAAGCCTTATGGCTAGAATACAAATCCCCCCCACACACACTTTTTGATTGTGTGTATTGTCACCAAACTGCTAAATATTTACATGAAAATGGTGATTGTCTTGGTTCATTTGATGCATACATGTGTGGACATGTGACATGTGTTTTTTTTTCTATCAAGCTTTAAGTGATGCACTTTCACAAATTAAAGTACATGTTGTATTTTGCTTTTTAACCCTCTTACTCATGAGCGCAAGGCGAAAGAAACATCTATGCAAGAATATAAAGTGACTCAAAACCATAAATTCAACAGCAACGCTTCAATGTCACGTTGAACATACGGTATATTTAATTTTTTTAAAAGCAGAACCATTTAATCTCACTTAACAAAATTAGTTTGTGGATATGAGCCATTAAAGATCACAGCTTTTACGTCAATGTTATATATATTTTTAAAATAATAATAATAAATGTTACAATCAGTGTCATATAACTTGTCATTTTTAGTATGACGTCATTAAAATAGCTCCTTTAACAACATGTTATTTCAGGTGAGTTTGGGTTACCGTCCTGTGAATAAACTGGTTAAACACACTCAGGGCTAAGATTGGAATCTCCTGCTCTGTAATCAAATAACAATCAGGACAATGTATTGATGTCTTATGTAACAGAGAAGTGACTCCTAGCCTAAATACTGAGGTTTTGGCTCTGTGCACCTGCGGATCTTCCTTTCACACCTCTGGGCTGGATCCAGATCACTGTGCTGCTGCTGCTGCTGCTGCTGCTGCTGCAGCCAGATCAGTCCTAATTACAGAGTCACGCTTAACAAAAGAGGATTATCAAAGTGGCTCTGTGTTGGAGGACTGTCAGTGCAGCGAGGCTCAGGCCTCCTGAAACAGTTATTGATTTAAAAATCGTATTTTTTATTTTATTTTTTTATTTTTTGATTATCATTCCGACACAATGTATTAAATTATAAAGAAGCGTGGTAACGCTCAAATCACAGTCTGCACTTTTTTAACAGGCCGGCTGCGTTTTAAAAAGATGGTAATCTGATTACATTTGGGATATATTAAATTACTGTTACAGGCTTTTTAAATTCTAAACAACAACTGTGCTCGAGTAACCGGAGAATATTCTGAATGACAGGCTGCAGGAGTCAAATACAGTTTAAGATTCTAGCTTTAATTGGTAAATGTTCCTGTAATTTTTTTAAAAAAAACATTTTTTTTGCGGCTCATTTACAGTTATCTGATAATAATCCTATAAATCAACGACTTCGCTTTTAATAAATGTCAGTAATCGTGTGCCTGCAGGGATATAAAGGTGACATTTAAAAACAAACAAATGCAAAGCTGCACTACAAACTCACCTTTATACCCGCATAAACAAATATTACCTGCAGCATTGCGCCATAGGACAATTTGATATTTGTATTATACTTTTAAAGAGCCTGACTGTATCTACCTTTAATTTTAGTTTGATTGCCGCTGGACTCGAGAGATCAGACCTGTGATAAGACCGTCATACGCTCACATTTAACGTCAGATTCCTGTGTGAATGTGTTCTCGTGTGTGTTGTGCTGTCTGCGGCTGATCCGTGGTGCGTCTCCAGCGGACTCACCGGTGCAGGAGCGTGTCTTGCCTTTGTTCTTCTGGGTGAAGCTGTGTGAAGCTCCCAGCAGGCTGCCCGGGTGGAACAGGCTGCCGCCGTACTCGTGCGCCGCCGGGAGGGAGTAGGTCGGATACGTCGGTATGGGGTGGTGGGTGGAGGGCGTCTGCGCGCTCATGGAGGCCAGGCTGCTCCTCAGCGGACTGGACCCCTCCATCTTCATCCCCTCCGCCAGCGACACTTGGTATTTGATAGATTCCTTCTCGTCCATTCTGGTGGCGGAGGGAGACGCGGCCCCCGGGTCCGGAGATACGTCCTTTGGAGGCGTGGGGGGGAACGTGTACAGATGGGGGCTGGAGTGGGACGGCGGCGTTAGCGAGGATGCGGAGACCGTGTTGGAGTTGCTGCCGCACGGGTAGACGGCGGAGAGGCCGCCGGGGGACGCGGAGCCGTGGTGGTGCAGGCTCGGCTTGCTGAAGGGGCTCACGGCCCAGGCGTTGTGGTGGTGAGCGGACAGGGCTGCCTTCCCTCCGTCCAGCCACGAGATCCCCGGGCTGTGGATGAGGTGAGGCCGGCAGACCTGAGACCCCGTCAGACGAGCTGAAAGGAAAAAGCAGATTAATTACATTCTAAACGATGACAGGCTGCTCCAGATCCTTGCTGTGTGCTGTGGCACGCAAGCTTGGATGCAGAATACGCGAGACTTGTTGATTCCCTGGACCCAGACCTGACCTGAACGTGTAAACAAAGCAGCCTAAATCCCCGCAATTAAACCAGCATTCTCCTGAATTAAAAACACGCATTCATATCTCTTTTTTTGAATCACAAAATATGTTGGGCTTTTTTTTATTATTATAAATTTTTTTACTTTGCGTAAATGTGTTACTTTAAATTTAAATCACAAACAACTTGACGCCAGCTATGTATTTAAAGATGAAGCTGGGATACAATTCCCATTTTAATTCACGTTTCAAACTGTAGAAGCTGTCACGGTGTTTACTCCGATTGCCCTCAAATACAATACGTGGCCTGAATGTTGCCAAAAATTTAGACTAAATCACGTTTTCAGAGCAGATATGATCTATAAATCCAGCTGTGACTTTCCTGTCTTGTGCACATTTTTATGGACTCGACTTGCACCAGCGGCTCCATCTTACCGTGCGCTTGGCTGTAGGACACCCTGGCCCTGGCGGAGTTGTGGTAGTACGGGTTCCCCTGCGAGTCCAGGTGATTAAAGAAAACATCCACCTCGTCTGGAGGCAGGAGCGGCGCCGTGGGCTCCATGTAGTTGTGGCCCAGGCCCGGGTGGTGGGAGTCCGGGTGTTGTCCGTTCAGCACGGCGTGGTGGTGCATCCAGCGGGGCTGATCAGCCGCCACATCCATCTCTGTGGCTCTTCTTGTAAGCGCGCGTATACAGGGCCGGTGAATTATCCAGGGGCGATCTGAAAATACTTGTCCCTTTACGAGATCTTCGCTGTGTCCATTTACAGTAGATGGCTTTCAGTTTTGTTTGTTTTTTTGCTCCTCCTCTGACTTTAAACCTCCTCTTCTCTTCTCCCGGAGAGCGAGTGTGACACTGGGAAAACCTGCAGCAAGGAAACATCACATGTTAATATTTTAAAGGCTCCTGTGGGGATTCACTTAAAAAATAATAATAATAAAATAAAAAAAACACATCTCCACCCACTTATATTTACAACCACATCACTCTCCCCTTCCTCTCTCCGAACTCTCACTAAGATCCTCACTCATCATGACAGCAACACAAACGTCCTACCTCTGCCAGCAGTGTTGTTTTTCATCCGCAGCCTCCGGAGCAGTCGCGTCTCTGTGGACAGTGTCCCCGGTCTTGTCCTCTTTCAGCTGCTTGCAGGTCCTCTCCAGTCCTGGAGAGCTGGTGTTTGTCAGAGTAAAAACTGCGTCCACCGGGACTTAAAGCAACACGTCTAACTGTGGCTGACAGCGCGGGGCAGGCTTGTCAAAGCTCTGAGGCGGAGTCTCCATTAAAGCTTTGGACTCAGCCAATTGCGCAACACCTCCAACAAAAACCTCAGAGGCGGTTCCCCAGCGCAGAAAAATCAGTAAGATATTTATACAGTATTCATTTGGAGAGGTGTAATCCGGCTGCTGTGTTGTGACTTTGTTGTACTTTGTGGGATTGTATTGCTTCATGGCTACATTCCCTGAAAAAAAAACACGATACGATTAAGTTAGAATAGATAGGATTGAAACAAAGATTCGTAAAGCGTTTTATTTCTTTTATTCTATTTTATGATTATTGATCTTACAGAAGCGTGATAGTTAAATCACATAAACATTTAATGTTGGATGAGATCGTTACAAACACACCAGCAGGAGAAGTAGAGCGGACAGCCACTCAGCTGCACTCAGGAAACTTGAATTAATGACATAAATAAGCAGCAATGCCCTCTGAATAAAACACTCACATGTCTGAAGTACTATTGTGCTCACAGGCAGTCTTAATCGACCCCTGATGACGTGTGTGTTTGGGCTGAATTATCCGCAAACTTAATCACATTAAAACCAAGAAAACCAGACCGTTTCATGCCGCGTTATAGTTTTATTTAGTGAGTTACTGCACATTTTTCTCCCCTCTTTTCCTCTCGTATCGGTCTTTTAATGGCCGAAAAGTTTATTCAAGGCTGCATTTTAGTTTTCCTCTCTCTCTCTCACTATCTCGCTCCTTCTCTCCTCGCGCATGATTGACAGACAATAATTGGAGAGGGAGCGCGTGCAGCCCCGGCCGGCCGACGCTGCCGCCTGCTTGACGCCGTTTCCTGACGTCATTGCATCTTAGAGAAGAAGAAGAAGAAGAAGAAGAAGAAAGAAAGAAAAAAAACACGAATTAGGACGTGAACTTTTTGTGTAACTCACACACACAGACACTCTCTCTCTCTCTCTCACACACACACACACACACACGCACGCACACACACACACACACACACACACACACACACACACACACAGGGACGGGGGTTGCCCGGCCCGGAGAGGCTGCTGCAGTCTCAGCGGATGAACTCGAGGAAGGACACTGCAACTGATATTTACACTGTGGCGACATTAATAATACATCAAGAACATCCTCCTGACCCCGCTGTGATTTCGAAGAACGGGCCAACTCACGAGAGCCTGCGCGACAAACTGTCACCAAGGTGGAATATACAGATTAGAGTAGATTAGATTAGATTGGATTAGATTAGATTAGATACAATACGATTAGATTAGATTAGATTAGAAGACTCAAATGTCCTCATTGAGGAAATTCTTCTCGCAGAAACACACCCATCCAGACATTTTGTCTGCTGGACGATCGAGATAAAGAGTCGCCTTAAAGCACATCCGCAGTTAAAGGGCCACTGAGTAGTTTTACGTTTTAATCAGAAGGGAAAGATCTTCATTGACTGATCTTTCTAAAACTCCATAAGCTATCTTTGTTTTCATGACTGAATAAACTGGACAAACAAACTGAACGTTCTTACGGTTTAACTTGGTTTATATGTGGCAGGCCCTGCCACCTTTCTAACCTCAAACAGTGTTCTGGGGACCTTATTGAGAACACCTTGTTTAGTCAGTTCTGGAAAACAAATAAATTCAGAGTTTGTATTATTACCTCGTTATTATTTAAAATTCTGAGTTTTGATTTATCCTATGAAACTACACAATGCCCCTTTAATGGATGAACGTAATAAGAAAAATGAGGAGTGAGGAGGACCTTTTGGTTGGATTGTACGTGTGTGTGTGTGTGTGTGTGTGTGTGTTATAATGTGAATACTAAAGCCTTAATAAGGGTTATGGTGATTAAATGGGGCCCAACTTGCCAAATGCAAAAACATATAAAACACCTATGAGGCCACTGACTTGGCAGCACACGCACAGACATAACTTTATCTGAATCTGGGATTATTAATTTTTTCATTGACGGATAAATAACCGCTGTGATCAGACTCCAGGAGTCGAGATTCTTGAGAATGGGCATGTTAAGAGTGGGTCTATCTATCTATCTATCTATCTATCTATCTATCTATCTATCTATCTATCTATCTACTAACTATCTTATATTCACTAAAACAATTATTTCACTCCTTCAGGTCTGAGATGGATGGATCAGTCCGCGGTGTGAGGACCTGCATGTCATTATTTGCGCAGGGAAAACGTTTCTCTTTTCAGGCGGCATTAGGAGCAGATCCAGCGTGCAGAGCGCGCAGACAGCAGCGGAACACAGCGGAGGGGCGAGTGTGGCAGCATTAGAGCTCATCAGCATGATAATGTAGAAAATACACATGCTTTGAGTGTGAGCCCTTTTGATCTGGCGTGGCGATAAAAACCTTATCGGCGGCGAACATCCACTTCCATTTTGGGATTTGACATTAATTCAATCCGCCCTCTTTTCTTTTGCTTTTTTCCCTCCTCACACGAGCTCAGGAGAGAGAGGTCGCAGCCCCGATTCAACCCCTGAGAATCTTATTATAGGACAGACACTGAAAATAAAGAGGTCTTTTTTTTTATACCTCATAATAAAGGTGAATGAAAAGGCTTCACTTATTTATTAGAAGCCCAGTTAATTATTATTATTAAGTACGATTTCTCGTTTTGATTTCTAGTAGGCCTGTTTTATTTTTTATTTTTATTTTTATTATTATTTTTTTTACAAACAATTATTTTTCCGCACCTCCTTATATCGACACGTGCATGCGAGTGCGCGCGTGTGTGTGTTGAGATTGAAAGAGGAATCCAATCCCCCCCCCCCACCCCTCGCACCCCCCTCCTGATTATAACCCATCCCGGGGTAATTTTTCATCGGTGCCGGCTAATCTTTGTTCTTTGTGAAGATAATAAATAGCCTAATCGTTATCAGCGAGCTGCTGGAGGTGTCGGGGAGAATGGGGATGATCGGCCCGGGAAATAGGCTCCAAAGTGCCGCGGAATAAATGGCATTTCTTATCTCTCTCTCCCAGATTATCGCCGCCTTTTCAAACTCGCACAACAAATACATCTAATGCGGGGAATGCATCATTTACTGGACCAGATCTGTGTAAATGATAGATGGATAGATAGCAGGGGGGGAGGAGGATGGGGGGGCTGCGCAGAGGTGGCTATTATTTACAAGTTTAATGTTCTGCATGTGCAAAGTCTTTAAGCAGCATAAATAAATACAGCTCGCCTTTCCATTATTTTTATTTTATTTTTTGAGGTTATCTTGCACGAGCCATCTGAGGTTCCGGTTCTTTGTTGTGGTATATCTTATTTCTCTCATGTCGGATTTCGCCGGATAAGAGTTAAGCAGACGCAGAGAGGAGGAAAATGTATTTGAATAATATTTTCATCTGTTGGGATGGGTTTTTTGGGGGGGTTTTTTTGCAAATAGAGCAAGAAAGCCACGGGTACAAAAACAGGACTGGTCACACACACTGTTCAGATCTATTTGAGATTGGAAACACACAAAGCAGGAGTTATTTATTTTGTTCCATTTTATTTGATTATTATATCATAATCTTCATCTCCCAGCACTTCATGTGGTTGTTTATCGAGCATTGTGTCCTTTTTCATGGCGGAGATGATTTGATTAGGCCATTGTCCAAAGTCAAATTAGAACCAAAGTCTTGTTATAACTCTATAAAATGATCTCTTATTTAGCTAGTCAATTACTCAATAAGTCTACAAAACAAATTTCGGTGAAGGAAAACATCACATTTTTTCTGGTTTATGTGGAATGAAGACACAAGGACGTTAATTAAATATCACATAAAGAATAAGATGGTTTTTAAAAAAGAAAGCCAAGTCAAGTCAGTTTTATTTATATAGCCCAAAATCACAAATCACATCGCCTCAGTGGGCTTTACAATCTGTGTAATGTACAACATCCTGATACCCTTTATTTCAAGTGAGGGGTTAAAATAAAAAAAATAAAAAATAGTTTAGCAGTGAAGAAAAATTAGGAAAAAAAACAGCGTTTAGGTCACACTGAATAAAAGGAATCGCAAAAAGCTGTAGCTGCATGCTTCACACAAAGACTTAAATAAATACATAACTGAACGTATATAAATGTGTGAAGTCATCGTCCTACAGGCTCAAAGACTGAAGAGGCGCCTCGTGCTGGAGCATTGTGCCTGAGTGTGTGGGGACCGGGGAGTGACCAGTTATGGCAGAAAAGGTATTTTTCCATTATATACAAACTGGATGCTTAATAACTTGGCAGCTGCAGCAGCCCTGGGTGCTGCTGATGGTCTCCAGGGGAACGGAGATAACAGCGCAGTCATTTTCCATATCTTACAGTCTATTATATTCAAGGATTAGTTCTCCTTTCCAAAAAGGTCAAACGTAAAGTCAAGCCAGCCAGGAGTGCTCCTCCTCCTCCTCCTCCTCCTCCTCCTCCTCCTCCTACCTACAGTGACATGACGTAGCATTTCCCCATTTTTTCATATTATCTAGTTAAACCCGTGTGATGACCTTTGCTGACACGCTTTGATAGATGCACACCACCCACAGCAAATGAGAAAAAACGTCCCTGAATCTTCCTTTAATATTTTTAAAAGGACCTGTGTGTGTGTGTGTGTGTGTGTGTGTGTGTGTGTGTGTGTGTGTGTGTTTGTGTGCGTGCGTGCGTGCTTGTGGTTAACAGTGATTTAATAGTCACCTTACACTGTGATTCAGTCTCAATCGTAAAAATCAGGGCTCCTTTTATTCATTGTGACCCAAACATTCACCCCACACAGGAGACAAAAACAAAGATCAGATGATATTTGTTTGCAGGTTTGTGCAGTGCCTTTATACTGCTGTACATCCACAGATTTTAGAAGATCTGGAGAAACATCCTAATAGTACCAGGGACGCGTTCATGAAAACAACCTAACACTAAAAAGGTAGCTCCAGTCTGAGAGATTCAGGAGAGAGTTTTGAAAAGAAACAGTGTGTCATTTTACGGTATGAGAGTAATTCACGTGGCATATTAAAAGTGAAATCTGAAGGAAGTTAGAGGCAGTTCAGAGGAAGTCAATTAAAACCTCCTCACAGCAATGTGCTTCAGGTAATATGCCTCATCCTCAGCAGTTTTTTTTAGAAAAATACAACGATAATTGACTTATAAATGACTCTTGCAGATCCAGTAACACCAGAGATGTCAGTTTGCACGACTCTCCACCACTTGACCTCGGCTCTCTGTGAGAATTATTACTCAGACCAAAAAAACAAGCACTTCAGATCCACAATAGCACATTCAAAATAATCACCAAATAAAATCAATTGATACAACAGATTCACTGGCCATTGATTACCTGAATGAAGGATTACTCCCTCAGAAACAAATCTGCTTCATTTTTCATTTGATGTAAATGAAATTAACATCTGACTGAAAATTAATTGTAAATTTAGTTTGATGTAATTTTTGGTTATTTTAAAAATACAGTTTGATTAAAAATCTAATTAAGATTTGTATTTGATTGATATCTAATTTCAATTTAATGTGATTTGTTTCTTTATTCTAAACTAATGTGTATGATTTAATTTGCTTTCATGTAATTGTTATTTAATTTCATTTAAGAAATTGTTTTAATTCAATTCATTCATTCATTCATTCATTTATATGTTTGTTTTAATTCAATTTAACATTGAGAGTACATTCATTCAGAAACAGTGGGGTCACCCCTCTGCCTTCAGTGGAGGAGTTGTTCTCAGCAGCTCCATGAAACTCTCTGCTGGAACTTAGAGCTCACTGAGGAGGAGGAGGAGGAGGCCTCCCCTCTGTGACACAGACTCTGTGACTGCTGCAGTTTGGAATAATCAGGCGGACAGTGACACCTAGAGGAGAGGAGCTGCTCTCTTCATCCTCATGGAAGATGCAGCTGCCTGCTGAAGTTTGTTGTCCTTCCCGTTCATTTGTCACAGCACTGCAAATAACCCATCTTTGATTTGTGCCATTTTTCATGTGGGCACTTTCATGTGAGAATATCAGGATACTGAAGGATGTATAGAGAATATCTGCGCTCTCTCCTTTCAGCATGTTCCTCCAGATTACGGACAAGTGAGAGATTAAAGGAAAAGTCTGAATCGTGCACATGCTTCTAGGGCATGAAGGTGTTTGGTGAGTTTAAAATCGATGATGATGATGATGATGATTACCACAGTCATCAGAAACCATCATTGTCCGCATCTGAACACCAAATGACAAAATAAGTTTTGGAGAAAAAATAAAACTTCAGGATCTGAAGGATCTTGTCTGTGTAACAAAGTCAGTCAGTCAAGGACTGTACTTCAGTAGAATTTTGAGTATTTCTACAACTTAATTCCACTACATGTCAGAGGGAAATATTTGACTTTTACCACTATAAGATAAGATAAACCTGATCCATACAACTGGAGGCCCGTGTGCTGGGTGTGGCCCTTTAACAACCTAATTTCAGCCCTTTGATAATTTTATTAGAAGGCTAATTAGCCCATTAATTAGTTGTGTGTGATGATAAACCCCCAAATACTCTTATTTAATTAAAAAGTTAGGCTGATGATGATGATGATGATGTACTATTTGGTCCCAAATAGTTTGTTTGTTTTTCCTTTTTTCATGTTATGTAGCATAAATGGACCAAAGCTGGTTTGTAAAGTAATTGAAATAGCACCAAATTGCTCCACGTGTACCATTTAACAGCATATCAGTGCATCATTACTGTAATTATAATCTGATAACACGATACACATTATTCTATAATGGGCCGTTATACATAATCATACTACTCTATAGTACTCTAGTACTACTACTGTTGGTACTTTGAGTCTGATTTTGAATGCAGGACTTTTTTCCACACTTGTTGTCACTTTAACTTTAGTAAAGGATCTGAGTACTTCTTCTGTCATCTTTTGGATTTCTATGATTCGAGTCAGACACTATGTTTTAAAGATACCATGATCACTCTAGGAAAGGAAAGGTTGACCATGATCACCATGATTACAGTATTTATACTTTCTTCCAAACTGGACTGTGTGCATATGCTTCACTCTGCTGACAGAGTGTGTGACACCTCATTTAAACGACTGTTCCCAGTGCCTCACTCGGTGTCTTTCTAACGCTTGAGCTTTTCCCTCGCTGTGTGTAGTCTTGAGAGGGCTCGTTACTAAGTCATTAGAGGTCAGAGGTTCACTACTTCACTTCCTGCCCAGAGAGAAACAGGAAGTGAAAGTTTACAACACCTTGTCACTAACAACGTGTCAATCAAACTCTGTCTCACCAGCGACGTCCGGGGAGTTACGGAATTCAAAACACCTTTTCTTTCTTAACCTGCGAGTGTTCGTCACTTTCAGACGTTGTGCTTTTATTTTGTCTGTACATGAATCCAGTTCCCGTGTGTGCAAGTGTGTGCGTGCGCGCGCGCGCGTGTGTGTGTGTGTGTGTGTGTGTGTTATGAGGACTTTGGGGTCGGTTACCGGTCAGGACCTTTGTGCCAACTGATCGGAGATCTCGTGCTCCATTGTCACTTGAATAATATTTTCTGCATTTCTGAAGCGTGTGACATGAAACGGTTAAATGCTTCGATAAACATTCATTTGGAGAGTTTAAATCTTCTTCCAGGGCCTCCTTCGTGTTGTCTGACGCATCCAGGATGACACTTTTACTGTTAACTACACAATTTTATCAGTCTTTTTATACACATTTTTTACACAATCTGGAATTAAATGTATGTAGATTTGAATGTGACAGGATTGCTTAAAAAGTATGAATTCGGATGAGAAGTATTTTGTATTTTGTAAATTATTTTGATGCTGGACCTGCCAAAATGTCTGCAAACTATGAGTGAGCTTTAATTTCTTTAATTTAAGGGTCACATCAGTATGTTTGCAAGTACGGCATTTCCATTATTTTGCAATTTTGCACAGATATTTTACTCAAAACCACAGTGTCAACCTCATGATGGAGCTAGATGTTGAGTTAAGGGATCAACAAAGCAAAAAAGACTCATCCTCTGGGACCAACGTCTCTACAAACCCACGAAGTTGCTACCGATTATGACTTGCTTCATGGTTGACAGCAATAAATTGACCAATAATTAGACATTTTTGTGAGCAATTTGGCTGTCACTTTACTTTTACTGGTCACTTTAACGTCCAGAATTTTTACCAACAACTATATGTATCTGATAATACAAATTTTCAAATATCAGGCCGATGATTTATTGTGCAGCGTAGTTGAGATATTTCACAGAATAAGTGGACTCTCTGACCGTGTAATGAGACATCTAAGGCCGTAGGATCAAATTTAAAATCAAATGGCCACTATGAAAATTCCACTGAGCCCAGAGGGACAATAATGTCTCTTGGTTCTCTTCATGTTTTCTTTCAGTCAGTCAAGACATTTTTACACCATGTATCAGAGGACAAAACTGTGTGACTGTGACAGTGAAAATGTCACCTCCACACCTCAAATGACTTTATTGCAGTATGTCAGAGCGCCTGCGCTTTATATTGTCCCGTTGAGTTTCTGTGTGCACATTCCAGCACAAGAGTGTGTGTCTGGTGCGCGCATTGTTTCATGTTTTTGTGTCTCCGCTCGTTCTGTGTCTGATCCTCAGCGATTGCGAGTCTACAAATCCCTTGACTTTCCTCCCCCTCCTGTGAAGAAACGTCTGCTGCTTTGCTTAAGCTGATTCTCCGGAGCTAACCCATCCTACCTGTCACACACACACACACACGCACACATGGAGAATAAACAAGATCTGATACATCTCCTCCACTGCTGTCTTCCTCTGTTTCACACTCTGTCTATATGAAAAGGTGCCCTAAGTAACCTCAGTTATTCTTTGCTACCACCCTGATACGCACACACACACACGCACACACACACACACACACACACACACACACAC
>CAEMYA010000071.1:1173404-1195918 GCA_903131615.1 Diplodus sargus
CCTGATACGCACACACACACACACACACACACACACACACACACACACACAAAATGCAAATCTTGTGTTGTTCAGAGGAATTCACTTTGCCCTTTTGCTGCTGTTCAGAGAGGGATGACTCTGAAGTCATGAGACTGCAGGCTACAGTACAAGATGTGAGTGTGTGCGTGTGTGCGCACGCGTGTGTGTTTTTTTCTGACTCTGCCACAACTCTCTGCAGGTGCAAGAAAGAAAGTAGCAGAGAGAAGAGAAACACAGCTGACCATTAGGCTGCTTTACCACATCCTTCATACTGTACCTCACTTCTTTCCCAGCATACACACACACACAAACACACACACGCAGTTCGTGTTTCATAATTTTTGACAAGCACAGCATGCACGTTTGTTGGTGTATTAATTGTCAGACGTATTGCGGGTATTTTATGAGGATTATGATGAGCTGCTTCTGACCTACCGGTGGTTTCCCTTTCATGTGTGTTTGTGTCAGTCGGCATTATCAGATTAGATAATCCTTTGATTTCAGAAATACAGCCTGCCTGATCAGCATTCTCCATCTCTTCACCTCTCCTCTCGTTGCATTATTTTCTCCAGTTTGGTGGATTATAATGAAAACAGTCAACACCTGGGACTGATATAAAGGGGGACTTAAGAGGGGAGCTGATGTGAAGCGTTATCACATGATGCTGTCAAGGTTTTAATCAGTATTCCTGCAAATAAGCATTTGTTTCATTCTTTAATTATATAAAAGTCACAAAAATGTTTTATAAAATTCACTTTTAAAACTTTTTTTTTCTTTTTTTTTACATGTGTGAAATACGCCCTGACACATGTATGATGTCATGATGATAAACTATCCTGATCTGCTCGCTTTGCAGTGACCGACAGATTCATCTACACTAACTGAGTCTACGTGGAACAAATGAACTGAGACTGACATCATCTCAACATTATGTCTTTTCTCTGTTACTGTGTGAGGGATGTGTGTTACTGACCAAACACTCTGTAACAGTGAGAACGGTTGGAATGCAGAGCCATTCAACACGTATTATTTAAGGAAAATAACGCTTACAGCAGCTTTTTCATAAACAAAACGCCATTATAGCTGCGTTAAGGCCCGCTTATTAAACTCACGAGGAGACAAATGTTGATCAAACTTTGAAAGCTGTGTGATTACATGAAGCATGAATTACATAATGAGATCATCTGAATGTGCCTTGTGTGGGAAATGATTACATCTAAAGGTGAAGTAGGCGACTCTGGAGAAAGAGCTCGGTATTGAGTCTCACTTCATCAAAAACCAACGCTTTGGGTTGCTGTACGATAGTTAACAAGCAACCTTGGAGTCTCATTCCATCAGAGGTAAAACAACAGTATTTAAAGAGCTGGAGATGAAACTCGATAAACGTATCGTTCTCCAGAATCACCTGCTGCACCTTTAAAATGTTTGCATGTGAAATTTGGAAATTGGAAATAATTTGGAAATAAAGGTGTTGCACCAGAAAGTGCTTAAAGCTCTGACTTGTATATGGGACCTTCTCTCGTCCAAAGAAATGTATCGCAAGGTGGTTTAAAAACTCTTGACTCTTTAAACTTTGACAATTCTATACACATTTTAAAGCCTCTTAAGGAAAAGCGAGTTAGAATAAAGACACTGAGAAAGGCATTTTATGTCACTTTCACACAGATCTGGTTTGTCATGGATTCATGGATGAATGCTCACAATAAAGTGCTGTAACCATATTCTATTTACACTGAATTCTCATAAATCTGATGTCAAAGCACTGATCATTCAAGTAATCCATGTTTGTCCCTGCATTGTTTCTGAGTGTTCGACAGCCATTATTCAAAAGCGTACCAGCGTCAAGCAGACAACAAGCAGATGCTGCACACGCTGAGTGTTAATCACAAGGATTTCAGTCAAATGTTCCTCAGTGTAGCAGAGTTTCACACACAGCACAGCCTCTGGTGTCTATTTCCCCTCCCTCATAAACCCTTTTTTCACCTCCACTTTCGCGTGCAGATCTAGAAATGACAAGAGATGGAGTGAGGCCTGCCACATGGCGCCCTCTGTGTCCTCCCCTCCCTCCTCCCCTCCCTCCTCACCCCAGCTCCTCACCACATCAGGATACACTTGTTCTGGTGAATTCCGGTTTCAAACGGAACGCTGCCTTGCTCTGGTTTTCTGCAGGACCCATATTAAAAGCAGGCACACTCTGTCTCCCAGTGGCCCTGTGGTCAGGGAGGGGGAGCCTCTAACGGCCTGTTACGCTCACAGACACACCTTTGAAACCTCACCCGCTCCTGCTTCCTCCCCTCCACCCCGAGCCTTCCTCCTCTCCTCCTCACCCTTGACAGCACACATGCACAGCCCTTATCGACATAAGAGCAGATGAAAGGATGAAAAGTTCCTTCCACTGCGGGGCCACACAGTTTATCACCTCCCCCTGCCCCGTTCACACCTTCGCACCGCTGATCACTCTCTCCTGCTGCAGACTGTGCATGTATGGTTAATACTTTAGATATTCCACATTAAAACTGTATTCTGAGGTCAAGAGCAAGGCCTCACATTTCTCAAACTCTTCTCATCGTGCTGTGGTCGTGTCCTTTTGACCTCCAGTGCGGTGCCCCTAGTGTTGAAAATATGCACTGCGAAGAGTTTCCAAAAAAAACAACTGTATTTTAACACGTTGTAAGTCAGTACTCTCTTGTTTTTTCAGGGCTGTTGTGCTTATCAGTCTGAGACATCAAATAGCGAAAAGAAGGAAAGAAAGAAATCTAATTTTCCTGAGATGTAGGGTTTAACACAGGCACACATGACATCATTCACCTTCTCGTGAACATATTGTGTTCGACCCGCTGATTGTTTTTCGCTGTTTGTTTTCATAAAGAGCACAATATATATTGTTCTGCGCTTTCTATACGCACGCCGTGGCTGCCTCTTTGTGTTTCTGATGCAGTTGCAGTTTCTCATGTGAAAATACTCAACAGTGAGACAGAGACGGGGGAAAATCTTTCTCCAGATTTCCTCTTTGCTGAGCGACATTGCCACCTGGTGTTAAAGAGAGACGGACCGGCTCGTTTGGAAAAGGAGTCAAAATGAGAGCTGGTGGGCTTCACATAACACATAATCTTTAAAAGATGGATATATTCTTGCTCTATATGAAATATCTGGCTTTGTTTGTGCATTATACAGGTCCTTGACATTGTGTTTACTCTTTGTGTTTCATATGTTTTTCATATATTTTTGTTATTGTTTTTAGATTGTTTAATTCTTTTTGTGTTTTGATTGTGTTTGGTCCTGTAGAGTATGTGTGTTTTAAAATGTGCTTGAGGATAAAGTTTATTTTTATTATTATTTCAATTTGTAACTGAACTAAATCTGATGGAGGATTGGTACCTGGTTCCTTCCTAAACTAATGTTAGCTGCCGGTGCTCTCTGTTAGTGAGGCGGAGAGGCGAGGCAATAGAGAAAAAGCATAATGTCACAACATTTGGACTTTCACTGAAAATTTTACCTTCACAAAGAAATCCAAAATGCAGCAGCTTGAAACAACTGAAACAAATCATCCACGGGCTTTTATAGCCAAGAGAGCGACAGGGAAGATCTCATTTTTCATGTCACTTTGCAATCTGCTCAAATATGGCAAATAAAAAAGTGATTTTTACATGTAGAGCCCCTTCAAGTAATCCTGTATACATTAAATCTGTTACTCTGAAACCCTGCAAATAAGCATATGCATCAAATAATAAGATATCTTGTAAATGTCTGTCCCTAGAAGTGTGGAGAGTGCTTACGGCATACTCTGTAAGGGTCAACAAGTCGGTGTTAAGATGAGTTCTGTTTCAATCTGATGTGACACGCAGTGCTGACTGACAAAGGACACACGGGGGAACTTCCCTCAGAGCTTTGCAGGGTTTCTCAGAGGGATGTTCTGGCTAACCGCTGCCCAGGCTGGGCTTCCGGCCCTGGGACAGCAGAGGCTGCCGGTAGCCCTCTCGCCCTGCAGCACCACCACTATCACCCCACTCCAGACACTGTGCCAGGATACTGTGGTGACACAACCCTGGGCCTCTGTTCCTCCCTTGTCAACAAGACTGATGGATGCAGAGAGGAGGAGAGGAGGAAAGACAAGAGCGCTCATTGATATTTAAAGTAACGGCAGAATGACAAATGGATTTTAGTTTCATTTTGAGTGGATATTAATTTAGAATGAGCCATCAAATGAAAGACAAAGAGGAGAGTAAAGACGAGTAGAAAATGACAAAGAGTAGGTCGTAGTGATTTATTTTCAAATGAGTAATATATGTCTTGTTTTGGGCCTTGAGCTTCATTTGAGGGTTCGTCATTATCAAGCACCTTTTAAGAATATTCCTCAAAGACAGAAACTTGATTTAGACCACATGGTTCATCTTCACAGGTTTCATCTTAAATAGACCCTCTGCAGATTTTACCCGCTTTCTCCAGCTTCAATGAAGCTTTTCTCTGACTGTCCAATCTGGTCAGGAGCCACCAGGGGGCAGAAAATGGAGCCTTTTCGCCTTTTAACCTTGTTTTTTTTTTTCTTTTTTTCTCCAGTAACACCACACAGACACATAGACACACAGACACCAAATAAAATGAGAAAGCTGAGATGTATAATAGCTTATATGGGTGATTAATTTTGATTACTTATGTGTGTGTGTGTGTGTGTGTGTGTGTGTGTGTGTGTGTGTGTGTGTGTGTGTGTTTGCGTGCGTGTGTGTGTGCAAGCATGTAAGACAGAGAAAAGGGAAAAAGGAGCCTGTGGCCGCTGCATAACAATAATTAAGGCGGCATGATCAAACTGTGTTCAGTGAGCTATTTTATTTCTTATGTGTGCTTGTTTTAATGAAGTCAAGCACATCATGAAGCTTCTTATCTGCAGTCTCCTCTGCGTGTGTGTGTGTGTGTGATGCAGGCACATCCCCTCCACACACACACACACACACACACACACACACACACACACACACACACACACACACACACAACACAAACTGGTTAATATTAGACACCCTGGTTGTTGGAGAGACTGACAGCTCATCGTGAACACTGCTAAAATAGATGCAGCCATTTACACACACAGTGAGACACACACTCACTGACCACCCACCAACACACACACACACACACACACACACACACACACACACACACACAAACTCAGCACTCACACACCAACTCTAAACTCCCAGAAAAGCCTTTGTGAAGCACAGCCAGAGAGGGAGCCGCCCGCCTGACGCCAACTCCAAAAAGCAGGTGAGGCTGAGTGTGTGTTTGTCTTGATAGTTGTGGGAGGTGGGCGGTTTCGTGGTATGACGACAGTGTAAAGCTCCTAACGGTCAGCAGCAGTGTGTCAGGCTTAGAGTTGTGAGCAAGGTAAGGTGAGAAAAAACAGCTTGCCCAGAACTGGGCTTCTGTCTGTTTAGTGTCAGACTGAGATCTTTGAGCAAAGCTCTCTAATAATACAGTTGGAGGCCTGTGGCGAGACAGAGATGGGTCTAAAAGTTCTTATCAGCTTGCTGTCGCATGAACAATGTGGTAATGAGGTTTGAATTTGAGGAGATGTGTATCAGCCAACTGTCACGATGACCTCCTATCTTCAGAAAGTCAGACATTTACTCCTATTACGTCATCATCTGACATAAAATATGTGTGAACCGTTGCAGACAGCTTGTATTTTGGTCGTTCACAGAGGTCGAGGAGGCAGGTGGGGACACATACAAACTCAGAGGTTTGGGCATAATCCATGCATTCTTGTAGGATCACTTTTATGAACAGTTTGGGTTGAGTTTGAACTATGTGTGAACAATGATCGCAGGGAGACACGTGCCTCAGCAGGCATCCGAGTGAATACAAAGTAAAAGTACCACAGAATGTTATTCTTAATAAACAATAAAGATTCTAGAAATGTATTACAACAAAACCTTCTAAAAGCAGTGTTTTTAATATCTATTTCTTTGAGAGAAGCCCCTTTTAAAGTCTAGTGTGTAGGATATGGTGGCATCTAGCGGTGAGGTTGTAGACTGCAACCAAGTGGATACCCCTCATCTCAGTCTCCTCGACAGTGCCTGCTAAACACGTGAAAAACGCGATATGCTCTCTCTGGATTGCCTTGCAAGGCCGTTGGATTTGCAAGATCACATGATCACGTGATCAGCCGTATGCTAGCTAACATTAGCCTCGATGGCTAGGGTTGTTTACCATTGCTTGGTTATACTGTCAGCTGCTCCGGGATGTCTCTCATTGACTATCGTGAAATCACTGACACGATGACAATCGCGGTTGTCCAGATTTTTTAAGCCTTAAATAGAGTCTAGAGCAGTTTGGGACGTTCCAGGCTGGATCAATGAAATTGATAATTGTGTTTTTTATAAATGAAAAACATAATTATGAATAAAACATTCAATTTCAGTCCCTAAATCCACATAATCCTACACACTAGACCTTTGAATAAACAAAGGATATTATAATACGGAGTGATAGTGCCTGTTTAGACATTATTTTTTGTAGGCTATAGTTATTTCTTTCATCTATTAGCTGCCATCTGCATGTAACTGCTCAGTGACATGAACGCTGCTCTAAGTCGAGTGATGTCCGCACAGAAAGACGATGCAAAACTGTGGTTGACGTAACGATTATTGAACTACAACACCTGCTCCTTTGAGGACTGTCATCGTTATCTTTAGGATGCCCCTACAAAGTTCCTGGGCCTTGTCTTCATCTCCACCCTCTTGAAGGAGTAGCGCTCTCCAGTTCGTCCATCTGTCAGGATGTACCATGTGCCCCAGTAGATGCCGTTGGTCACCCCACTGTAGCGCCCACGGTAGTACCGTCCGTTCAGGTTAGCTGCCAGGCAGGCATCAAACCACCAGCCTGCACCGTAGTACTGACCACAGTTCCCAGCTGTGTAGCGGTCGTGGTCTCGGTCAGCGGTGCTGAAGGATCTGCCGTCGTGGTTGTAGCGTTTGCTGTAGCTCAGGCCGTTGCCTGCATCGCCGGAGTACTCCCGCGCTGTTAGACGGTACCTGGGAGTATGAGAAACAACATGCAAGACGAACATTTCTCTCGGAACTTAAACACTTAATACTGTAGTTTTACAATGTTGTCAGGAGCATTAAGATCTTTAATAGCTTTTGCAGAAAGTGTGTGTCTGTGTTGTGGCAGACAGTTTCACCTCTGTGCCTCTGAGGCCACTTTGAAGTTGTTGTAGGTAGCTTGGCGCTTCTGCTGGTGCCAGTCCTCCAGCTCGATGCGTAGCTGGTGTTGACCAGTGGAGGTGAGGGCGTTGAGCGCTGCGTTCCCCAGCCAATGCTCTCCCTGCGGACTGCCAAAGCCCTCCCGGTATTCCTGCCATGTCCTGTTGAAGTCCAGCGAGCCGTCCTGCCGATTCTGGATCACCGTCCACCCACCGCCCGCCGTCTCCATGTCGCATTTAGCCTGAGCCAAAACAAAGACTTTGATATTATAAAGCCGAGATTTGAGTGATCCACAGATAGCACAGACATCTCTAAAACAAGAGGAGTGGGGTGGGGGTCCGTCTGTGTGTTTTATGAGTGTGGTGAATCTGAAATACCTCCAGTGCCGCTCTGTGCAGGTCAGGCTGGATGGTGTAGATTCCATTCTCTTTGATCCCGAGCTTGTAAATCTCTGCACAGTCCTGAGGATGTAACCTCTCCAAGGGGGCGACTAAGAACCACACACACACACACAACACATTTATTCGACTTGTCGTTAATCAGTCACGTTATCAGCCTCAGTGCCTTTACCTGTGGGTGGATGTTGCGTGATGCTCTTCAGGAAAAGCATCAGGTCTTTCTCCCCCTCTCTTCCCACGGCTGCACTCTCTGTCAACCCAGAGACAGATTAGGTTATCAGTCAGACACATCACGCTGTTGTCAGCGACTGAAAATAGAAGCTTTGTCTTCCTATGCGACACAGAGGGGTTCCAGTTTGCACGACAGCCCTTTTTTCAAGCTTCTCCACATCGTGAGCGATACAGTACGCGTGTCCCGTGTGTGCATGTACAGTAAGCTTTTCTCATCCTTCTCAGTGCAGTTAAATTCCTATGCACTCACCTATGACGGACACTTAGCAGGCCTCATTGAGGTTCTGTTTACTATGTGTGGGGGAGTGACTGTGCTGGCATTTTTGTGTGTTTGTGTGTGTGTGTGTGTGTGTGTCGCAGAGGTAGGGGATATAAATGTGCACTATACTCACCCAGACGTTTGGCCATCGCCCCAAGGGCCTGGCTGTGACAGTGGAGGTCACACTCTGTCAGTACAGCTGCCATCAGTGCCAGAATGGCCCCTAGAGAGTTGCTCTCCTGGCTCCCGTGACTCCAGGGCCCTCCTGTTTCCTGGAGAGAGCGCATGCAGCGCTGCAGCTGAACCAGACGCTCTTTGACGCCTCCAGTCTGCAAAGACAGCACTCACAGGTACTTCTTGATAAGAAACTTGCGTCACACTTAGCGGCAACAGTTAAAGGGCAATTCCACCAATTGTACCGTTAAAGTGTATTTGCAGAATTTGGGGAGTACTACTGCAGATGTTAATAAACGTAGGCGAAGGTGTTTTATGGCTCCAGAGGAAGCTTCATGCAATCTGATAAACTGCTTCCAGTAATCTCAACCAGAGGCTAAATTGCCTTGTGCAGCCTACTGGTCTAACGTTGAACTTCCATGACACCGTTTAACTCATCGTTGACAGATGATCAAAATCCACAAATTCCTCACATTCTTCTTCCTTTTCACATCATGGCACCTACATTACCCACAATGCAATGTAGCCACTGAGTGACATCACTGGAGGTTATTCTGCAGCTTCCTCTAGAGCCACAAAAGGCTTCATACTACTTTTGTCACACAGGAGTACACACTTAAATTGATAGGAAGATAGAAAGAAAATTATTTGCCAACTATTTTGATAATCCATCCATTTTTTCATTCATTTCATCAGCAAAAATGTCAAAAATGTGCTCGTCCCAGCTTCTTAAATGTAAATATTTGCTGCTTGTCTTTGTCCTTTATGCTAGCAAATGAAAAATCTTTGGATTTTGAACTGATGCTGGGACAAAAGAAGCAAATTGGGTCATTGGTCATTTTCGGCTCTGGGAAATTGTGCTAAATCGATTAATCGTGAAAATAATCGGCAGAATAAGCTATAGTGAAGTTGATTGTGAGTTGCAGCAATCATGAGTGAATAAAAACAGCAAAGTCCTCTTTATTAGCCAACTAAATGTTATGACTATAGATGTCGTTGACATTTAAAATAGTGCCAAAGTAAATGAAGCCGTGTGTGTGCATAATTGCGCATCCTTCGATGACATCTTTGAGGCTCTGGGGCTAATCCACACACAAAACTCAGTGGCATGTTTCATGTCACACTCAGTCCGTCTCTTACACTTACATCAGCCTTTGTAGTCACGTCCCTCACACACCTGTTGCTGCATGAGCTCATTACAACAATATGACGAGGACATTTTTAAAGCAGACCTAATTTTATCCCTCCTTTGATTACTGACTGTCATTGCTCTGTGGCTGTTAGGTGGTGCCAAGTTTGGTGTGCTGACTGTCCCACCGGGAAGGACCTGCTGACCTGAGACTGATAATATGCTGCTCAGCCTCCCTGGCATGAATAGACAAGGGTTCAGCTCTGCTTCAACTTGTCTTTCAATGTCTCTGAACTGTGGCTTAGAAATATCTGATTAAAAGTACTTTTCTTAGAGTAACTGTTTAAGATTACAGCAAAAATTCAGCGCAATGCTGCCCACCACTGTCACTTACTTTGGGCTGAACCTGGGGGTAATTGTTCCTCTGCTCCACCCTCCGGGGAACATCTGAGATGGCTGGAAGTGAGACCCCCATCCTGCAGGCTCCTATCCCAGTTTGACCCTCACAGGCCCCCGCACCCACTCCTGCTCCCGTGGCATGCTGGATGGGTGCAGCCACAAGACTGTCCCTGCAAGGAGGTTGTGTGCAGGACGGAGATGCATCTGAGGACAGCAGCGCTCCCACACACAGTGATAGCAGGGGGAGAAAACCGAGAGAGCCAAATGGAATCATGGGAAATGCGGGACCACAGGCTTGTCCTGACCTTTGTCTTAAACTTGTGTGCAGTGGTCCACTTTTTTGTCCAGGGCAGCCTCCTTCCTCAAAGTCAAAAGTTGATTTTCCTTTTCTTTCCTGCCTCTTCAGGTGGAAAGTGTTTTCTGACCTGACCTTTTTGTTCAGATCTTCCTCTTGTCCACGTCTGTCTTCCTTTCCACACTTTGGTCTTCGTTCATCCTCTTCTTCTTCTTCTTCTTCTCTTTTTCCCCCCTCAGTTCATCTCCCGGTCCTCCTCTTTCTCTTGCTCTCTCTCTCTCTGTTAGTGAGGTTGCTTTGGCTCAGATTCCTAGATAACTGCGGCACTCTTTGCTGTCTGACACGCACTAATGCACCCACCCCCTGATGCACACACGCACACACACACACACACACACACACACAATCTGTCCATCTCCTTAACTCATCTCATTCTCTCTCTCTTAGACTCCCACACACAGAGGTGCACGTTCACACACAAACACATGCACCCAGAATGTGAATAGAACTCCTGCTCTGTCTTGAATCCATCTGCAATTTCACATTACGCACGTATAAACTATTCACTGCATCCAAAGTGACAAGAGCCTCAGTGCCTCACAGAGTATGTGCATGCTAGATTGACTGTTTTCATTATTATACTCATTCTAGCCAGAATTCAACCTCGTCCAACCCTGACCCATCAACATGCATTCATGGCAATGTTTGCAGAGATGAAAATGCAGCAGATGCCTGAAGTATGCAGCGTCCTCTCTCCTGTGTACCATTTTGTCACTCGCCTCCTTTTGTGTTGCAGTGTTTGTGTTGACAAACTGAGTTCCAAAGAGGCCATAAAGACTCGCCATTCAATAGGAGCAAGACGGCAGGAATTCCTATATAAACAGCAGTCATCAGGATCCTGGAGGGCCACACTCCCACTAACAAGGAGCACAAACACACACACACAGACACACTTACACATGAACATGGAGCACATCTCAGTGAGGCTCAGTCAGGAACTACAGTGGCAGTCAGTAATGCGCATACCTCCCTCAAGGCCCAACAGTTCCCTGTAATTCAGATTCTATATAATTCAGCTAGATGCGTCTGATTTTTTAAATTAAGATCTGCGCATTTTTACCTAAGAAATGAAACAACATATCAAAAAAACATCCTGACTCACAATCTTTAAAAAATTACGAAAAAAATATCCCGGATTGGACCAACACATACTGGGGTCGACTGTGGGTTGAGACCCATCCTCCATCTAAATTTTGTGGAAATCTGTTCAGTAGTGTTTGTGTAATCCTGTTAACAAACCAACCAACAGGTGAAAACACAATCTCATTGATGAAGGGAATAATAATCTCATAATGTGAAGCTGCTGTTCTGATGATCCAATAACGTCTATGTGTTGTTTAAAAAAAAGATTAGGCAGTGTTTAATTAAAATGAAGATATTAAGTAAGATGAATGATCAGTGTAACGCTGAGAATATAGTAAACAACAAGATGTCTCCTGATGCCACAGTCGAGCCGAGGCTGTTTTATTTTGTATTTATTCATCAGTCAACTGAAAAAAGTAATGAAGATGAGCCAAAGTTATCTTAAATTATGTTATTATATCGGGTTCCTGTGGTCAGGAGTTCAAAAAGTTACCTTAAAAAAAGAATCAAACAATCCTGTCTTATATAGGATGCACAAGGCATTACAGCACACATTCACCGGTAAATAATGCTAAAGTAAAACCACTGATAAACCTTACATACAAAGTTGTGACAGTTGTGAGCTGATTCAGATCAGTTTATTTAGTCACATCTGAATTAATGGAAACTTATTAAGGGTGAGCATTTTTCTTTAACTAAAAAAAACCTCAAAGTGTAGTTCAGAAAATGGATATCTGTACAATTTTAGACGTATACTTTTGTTATGTTACGTATGTTATGAATACCCTGTAAAATCTGACAAAGTGCTCTTACTTGAAAAAGATCGAGGAGACCGGTTACCTCAGAATTACTATGTGAAGTGGACTAATTATTTCAAATTTTTAAAAACGTTTTAGCTCGTACAGCTGCAGTGGATTGGTGTACTTTAATTGGTAAGTCTGGGGTCATTAGTTTCCTGACATTTTTAAAGTAAAGTTAACTTTTTGGATTTACAGCGTACAAATCTGAAAATGTCGCTCTCACCAACGATTTCTATGCCTGTCGAAAGCACTAGGTTTTGCGTTTACAGTATGTATTTCATAAGTGCATTAATCTTTGTCTCATTATAATGTCACATAATTTGACGTTATTATATTCATATCACCCAGATGTTATCAATATAAACTGTGAATAAAAATTTTTTTCTGGATGAATACAAATGTGTTTTCATGAGGCAGGTGGACAGATAGAAGGTTCCAGTCACACACACACACACACACACACACACACACACACACACACACACACACACACAGTCTACAGACAGGCTGTAAATGCTGACCTGCATTCTCATCTTAGCATGTTTCTGCAACACTGTGGTTTTGTGTTCAGTGCACAAAGATGGTCTTTGAAGTATCACAGAAACAGACCACTCACCTTTCTTTGACCTTTCTTAGCACAATGTCAACACCACAGAGTGCTCCTTCGCTAAGGTCCAAAAAATAAATATGGGTTAAAGTCTGGGAACACTAGTTCACTTTGGTTCATTCATTCAAAGTGGGTTGCCACTGTCCTCTAGTGGTGGATCCACACTTTTCAATACAACTGACCACCATGGACCATCAAATCTAAGATGTTGTCTTGATTTTAGAGTCTCTGGTAGTGAGAGTGAAATGTCATAGAGCAGTGATCTAGTAGTCTATCCACACACAAGCTATTCCAAGACTTCAGGAGTAAAGGACATCAGGGAGGTGACAAGGCTCCAAAAAAATAACCCTAATTAAGTCGCAACTTGAGCTCAAACTGAGTTTGTGGGCATTTAGGAGGCAGTTGCAGTATAGGAATCATATATACCAGCATTTATGAAAGTTGACCCGTAGAGACTAAAAACGATGGATATCTCAGCCTCTTTTTCTTTGATTTCAACCATTTTTTTTGTTCTCAATCTGTCTTTTGAGAGTCTCCCAAGTGTTAAAAAGTACTAAATTGCGGTAAAACACCTTTGAAATCCTCATGTACAGGACCCCTGATGTAAATCTTTTGTGATCTTGAGAACGTGATAGTTTATATACCTCTTAACATGGATTCCGCTTTAAATGTTGCATTAATAACAAACCCCTGAAAACTGTGGCTGAGTCTGAACAACCAATATCCGTATTTGGTGGTTAAACTTGCTCTATCTGCTATAGTGCAAAATTCTATTTATTTCTGCAGAAATAATAGTGATTTTCTTGTGGTAAAACTACAAAAATGCCTGCTTCCAGAGGCTTCAAGCAGCCTGTAATGGTGCCTTGAGAATATTCCCTAAGTGACCTATATGATGTGTAGAGCAAGTGAGATGTTTGTGGATGCCCGAGTAGTTTCAAGAAATGTATGATGTATAAAATTAATTTGCCGTCTCTGAGAATGAACTCATCATGGTTTTATAAAACATGAGGTTTAGTACTTCACCCTACCAACTGCAGTTGTTCATACATTAGTACAGTTAAACTAATGTACATGTGTATATCTCAGTCTTTTTATTTTGACCCTGAGTCAGTAATAAAGTTCGAATTTAACTCAATTAGTCTGTGATGGCCATTAAAAAGTCATAAGTGGGCGGGGTTTATTAGTCCGCTGCGTCTGACGTAGGACGCAGGCGTTGTTTTGGAGGAGGAAGTGAAAGGGGAACAGAGAAACTGAGGGTAGCAGACAGTTAGCTCGCTGGCAGGATAGCGTTCAAGCAAAAGTGCCAAATTTACACACCAGTTGTTGATAATCCGCCTCGTCAATTTGCGACACAGTCTTTGTAAGTTTTCACGCAGAGGGCGATTTTACATACATTTGAATCGAGGTTCTGCTAAATCAACGCTAGCTAACGAGTTCAGTGCCAGCGAGCTAGCTAGCTAGCTACCGTAACGCCTAGTTAGCCACTAACGCTAACTGTCCTGAACAATAACAGCTAGTTAGCTCGCTGCCAGGTCGGTTCCCTTCAAGAAGTCGCCGCTCCGGTGTGTCACAGCTTAAAAGTAAGTTATTGAGATGACGACCGTCTGTTCGTATGTATAATATTTGCTCACTCATCAATTCCTCCTGCGTCCCATTAACGCCAACGCTGCAGCGGCTAATGTAATGGTGGTGCAATGTTTTTCGAGAAGCTGGTTGGCAAAAACAAGGCCGGAATGTGGTCGACTCCATCAAGGAAAGAGAAGCAAGGGACGAGCTCGGTCCGTCGGTCGAACAGAGCATCGTAAAAGCATGACAGTAGTCATATGTCTAAATATTGGGTGTTTAACTGGCGTGTGTGCATACAGAGAAGGAGGGAGTACAGGGCGCCCTCAGCCTCTCACCTCAAAACTACCCGTTTCTGATGGGTGATCAATCAAATGTCAAGGTGGGTTTAATTAACATGTCTCGATAGTGTCGGGTTTTATAAATGTCCTCTGTCAACCGGCCGTTTGGGAGAAAATTCTTGTAACTCTACCGTGGTGTTGCTAGGCAGACTTGTCCTGTTGTTTGTCTGTTTTCGTCTCAGTTGTGACTCACAGGTCACGCAGGTACACGATCATAGTTACTTGGTTTAATGGTCTGATGTGGCTACAACGCCCATAACTTGTGCCAAAACGCTTACAGGGATGAAGTGTAACTTGAATCCTACAGCCATGCGAACAAAAAACTCCCTTACTTCTTTTTAATATTTTATCCAAGTTTAACACGTACAAACGTAGTCTGACATTGACATCTAACTTTGTATTTACCTTTTCTTCAGAGGTTTTCAAAATCATAATAGCAAAAAAATTCAGACTTTGTAGAACGAAAACTGTTACAGCCCTGTGATTCTGTTTTTAGTGATTCATTGCAGTAGTTGGCAACTTTTCCTGCATCGATAGCAGCCGTCTCAAGTTACTCCATGCTCCAGTTTTACTTAAATACTTGCCTAGTAGTTTGGATTAGCTCTAATTTAAGAGTTGTACAATGTATCCCATATGTTTGCATAAATTGTCTCATTCTTTGAATAAAGTTGTTCAGGGCAACTGATGGAGGTGGTTATGGGTAAAATGTCTGAAAGTTTTGTTTGCAGATAGCATTGTAACATACACAGCTGCATCTAATTTTACACTGCACAGTCATTGTACCCTCCAGTTTGTTCTGCTGTTCTGGAGATCCTTTGTGTTTATGGTTGTGTGTAGATTTGTTTATAGCCTCGTGTGGAAAGCAATATTTAACAATATTTGATATTCAAGAATGTGATACTCATACTGCAGCACAAAACCAGGGGGTTAAAAAACATGCAGCTCTGTTACAGAAGGGATAATATTCCTTGTGGAAGCATTATTCCCTTGCACATGATAATTTAACACTACTTCCTTATGCTGTTGTATAGTGATATCACAGTGTGTTGTTTTCCTTTCTATCAATACACTTGATTTTGACCATATTGTTATATTCAGCCTTAAACCCTCACATGGGCATTTACCAAGATGCACGTAACATACCTGACCAGGAAACATATCGATGGCCCATTTTAATGACGCATGGAGATTTGTTTGAGCATTGAGAAACATTTGAACTCAGTGTCTCAAGTCTATATTTAGGCCAAGGATGGTTTGTGTCTGTGGGTGTGCATGCATAATCTGTATCAGAGGTGATCTGTGAATTCCAGCTGCTTGTGGCACTGATTTACGAGCAGAAGGGACTTCTATGTTTGTCGAACACATGACTGGTTTGACCAGACAGTCCTTGATCATCTTGTGCAGTAACAGAAACGTTATATTTTCATAGATAATACATGTATTGGCCCCATCATCCTTTCGGTTCATAATAATGTGAAATCAAGGGATTGTAATTCAAAGAATTTCAAAAAATAATTTGAATCATCACACTTATGCTAACAAGTGTAACATGTCTAAGAAAGAATTAATTAAGAATGCAAATGTTCATTTTCTGTGTTGCCACAATATTTTTTATCTGATGGAGCAGCAATACATCAAACTCATACTAGCAGACATGGTATGAAATACTGTTGGAAAGATCTGGATCAAGTGTAGGTCATCAGGAGAGAAAAATATATGTGTCAGTACCAGCTCTCTCTGCAAAGCTACTAGGGTTGTCACGATACTAAAATTTTCAACTCGATACCGTTTTCAATACCACAAGGATTAAAAAAAGACTCCAAAATTTAAAAGAAATGTTTTTATTAACAAGAAAAATGCTAAAATAACTTCTGTTACAACATGTAACAATTAACAGAACCACACGTTAAATATTTATAATAAAAAACAGTTGTGCAAAAAGACACTGCAGCTATGATAACAAGTTTCAGGTCTGAGGTAGTGCAAAAAATAATCGGTATCGATACTTTTGAAAATGGACGATGGTCGATCGTAATCGATGCAACATTTTAGTATCGATACTTTTTTGAGTTTCGATACTTTTGACAACCCTAAAAGCTACTTTGAAATATGCGGCTGTGTGAACATTTTAATGCTAAAATATGTAATAAAAAGACTAAGCAGCCCATGACACATTTGCTGAACAAGCAGCACTCATTTCTTTCTTACAATAATGGCAAACACATACATCTAGACATAACAAATGATTGCATATACATATACCTTTTTAAGGACAGTTTAAACAAAACATATGACCTAGTACATATGATCTATATTAAGATTTATATGGTTTGTCAGCAAAGTGATTGAACTAGTATTAGTGAAATCTGCCAGTAAATGTTGGAGTATTGTTTTTCTTGAGTCCTGTTTAATACCAACAAACACTGTGTTGACTGTTGACTGTTGCTAGTAAGAGGCACTCACCTGATTTCCGACTGAACCGCCTGTCGGAGATAATAGTCTGTCATTTTGCAATCAATGGCTAACTTTGCTGTTTGTCAAAGGTTAAAGATCTGAGTTGAGTTTCTTCTGCAGTCATGTGACTATGTTCTGACCATGCCTGTGTCGAGCTGTTGTTCATGTTTTTGTCAGCAACTCTGTGCTTCACAGTATGGCAATCACTGGAGTGCTGTTTGGTTTATATAAGAACACACATACTTTTAGCTCCTGATGGGAACTGAAGTGTTTCATAGCCTTAGTTTCAGGATTTTGGCTTATTTCAAGAGTTAGTCGGTCTGCTGTTGTTTATCAACTTTTTGACGGGAAAGTTTGAAAAAATGTGAGTATTGATTTGCTCTGTAATTGCTGCCATTCTCAGTGAGAGTATGCAGACCTTCAGTAGAAGTTGCATTGTGCTCGACTGTTTACTTGGCACAGATAAGACAAATGTGTGAAAAAAGATAAAGCAGCCTCTTATAAAATCCAAGTTTATTTTAGACTTTTCTGCCTATTTGTGCATGGATAAGGTTTAAAGATAACCCCCTTAGGTCTGGAGCGCAGTTATTTTGTGTTTATTTTACTGTCCCACCGTTTATTTTGTAATATGAGTTCCATCTATGAAAAGTGAATTATATTTTATCGGACATAAAAACATTCCTGGAACATTTGGGTAATACTGTAGGTGGATTAAAAGCAGAATGAATAATATTAAGAGGAACTTGCCTCTATCTCGTTCCTAGTCTGGAACAATGATGATCAGGAAGATTTTCTGATAGAAATGACCACATGCTAAGGGCCAAGTGTGGGTGGATCTTTCAGTGGGCAGTTGAAAGCAATCCATCAGATGTTTGTTGTAGACCTAATGATTTCAATGAAATGCACTGAAAATAATATACATTTGACACAAAGAACATTATTTTAACCAGTAGATTTTTTGTCATCTGCAGTCAACTTGGTTGGGGAGTCAAAACGTTTATATTGGACACTGTATGTTTATTTTATTGTCACTAGACATAAAGAAGTTCTAGAATCTGAATGTCCCTTTCTTTCTTTTCAAAATGTGTGCTTCCTCACTTGTGCGGAAACATGTTTAAATGCAACATCTCCTGACTGCAGTTTAAAAAGCCTTAGAATTAATCACATCAGCTCGCGGGGAACACTAAAGGATGTCCTCATTTGTTCATGTGTTGGGCAATATCTCAGATCTTACTCATTTTAACCAGTCTTAGAGGAAACAATGGTTATTGCTCACAACTGTATTTGAGTGTTTAGAAATGAAAGATTGCCCAATTTTGAATTACAGTTCTTGCTTAAGAAACGTCAGACTAACAAGCTAATTGTTGCTTTTTTGGGAAAACTGGAATATTTACAGTATTTGCCCACAAAAATGTCAAATATCAGTTTTAACCAATGAAGTAATAAAAGTGATATTTATATTTAAATACAAAATTAGATTTAAAGGCCTTCCACAATGTGTTTGTTTATTTTTCTATTGATTAAAAATGTGATACACTTGGGTTTGCATATGAAAAAGTAAGAGCTGTAAATATATACAGTAATTACTCGTGTTGTAAATGCTTGTCATTTTACATAATCATTCAGTATTATCAGTCAGTTACAATGTTTGATAGTGTACTGAGATCAGCATGTGCTGAAGTGGGTTGTCTGCCTAGTAACAGCAAAGTCAGCAAACAAAGGCCCGAGTATCACTCGGTTTGGACTTGTAATATGGAGAAGGAGTCAGTCCTCTGGGAGGTAACTTCCTGTGGTGTGAGTAGAGAAAGAGAAAGAATGATGTGTTCCTCGTGATTTGCCCAACAGCTTAGAAAGCACATGACTAAAATGAATGGCATTCAACCCTGATTGGTCCAAGGCCATTGAACTCTACACACAAATTTGCAGACTAATGTCTTCCAAGGGGCCCGTGTGCATAGAAACAGATTTACCTTCGTATTGACTGTTTGGTCCCTGAACATTATGAAGCTGGTGACTGGCAGTGAAGATGTCAGGACAGCATTGTTGACTTCTCTATATGTGCTAAACATTTTGTTTTTCTTTCAGCTGGTGAAAAATGACATCCAGGAAGAAAGTGCTCTTGAAAGTCATCATCCTAGGAGATTCTGGGTGAGTCAGAACTTGACACATTTCTCCCTTACATGTCAAAACCAGCAGTGCAGGAACTCATCAGTCAGGTCTGCTCTAAAAATAGTCTAGCGGGAAAAACCTAAATGCCAAGGTATTATATTTGTTTTGAGTTGAACCATTGGAGATTATAAACTATTAGGGTTATTTCCTTGTTGGCAGGGGTTGCTACTCTGTCATAAACTGTATCCAGGCAGAGCTCTGCCCCTTAAATACAGCCCAACTGTTTTTCATCCATGCTTTTTATCTGCTAGTCCAGTTAGACTTTATTGCTATCAAACTACTGCACATGATTGTCAAAGACTATTTTAAGGGCACTTGTTCTTTTACAGCCTTTGAGGTATTGTGACAATAGATACCAGAGCTGGGAAACATTGGAAAAAAAACAATATTTTATATGATTTCCTGCACTGATAACAATGATAGGCCAAGATGCTGCAATAACATCGCAACGAAGGCCCGCTTTTACACCACCATGTTTAAAAAAAAAAGAAAGAAAAAAAGACAAATCATAGATGCATGAAACATTCAATGCTGTAAAACCAGTCAGTCAGAAAACTTGATCACTTTAACTTAACTGTTGCCTTTCAGACAAAGAGAACAGAAAATGAAACAATAACCAAAATCACAGACAGTATCTGTTCATTTCTCACAATATTAGGCCCAATTTATGCTTGAATTTCAAGTGCTGCGAAGTTTCTTCGGACTTGAGGTCGAACTTCTTCAGCCTACTCTGTGATGGTAATGTACCTGAAGCAATTTGCTAACTGCCAAAAGTAAAACAAGAAGAAAAAAAGCTCTTTAGTTTGGTTACAAAAGCAGTTCATCTCGATCGCTAACAGGTGTCAATAAAATAATTCAAATGAATTGATGAATGAAAAAGCATTTGCTCATCTCCACAACTACCGAAGCCATGCAGATCATGCAGTGGTTGCGCTGCGTAGGGATCAGATTGAATTTACTGTCGCTTAATATGTAAAAGACATAACGACTAATCTCAGTCCCTTTAGTATCACAAGTGTCTATTTCTACACAGACTTACAAAGGTACTGCAGGGGTGTTTGATCAGTCAGCTTTCAAGCCATCTGTAATGCTTTTTTGTTGAGTTTGTGGCTTTTTGAGATGAGATGGCTGTTTTGGCCGAGACACATTAAGCGGTAAAAATTGTTAACGACGTCTTGATTAGATCCACATGTCGCTCAACTCCCAATGTTATCACTGCATGTTTCATACTGGCTTTGAGTCGAACTCTACCACATTTTTGATTTTGCTCCTCCTCTACAGTATCATTAAACCTGTGGTCTGTTGTTGTCTTGTGTCTGTCAGTGTTGGAAAGACCTCCCTTATGAACCAGTATGTCAACAAGAAGTTTAGCAACCAGTACAAAGCAACAATAGGAGCAGACTTCCTGACCAAGGAGGTGATGGTGGACGACCGGCTCGTTACAATGCAGGTACAGCATAAATAAAACTGGAAAGGTTGCATCTTAGTGAATTTAGCTGTCAGTTGTTCAAGCATTTGCGTTTGTGTCCTCCTCTGTTGTGTAATCTCGTCCAGTCGCTAAACATTTTGTCTCTTGTGGTTGTGTAGATCTGGGACACAGCTGGCCAGGAGAGGTTCCAGTCTTTGGGCGTTGCCTTCTACCGTGGAGCAGACTGCTGTGTGCTGGTGTTTGACGTGACTGCACCCAACACCTTCAAGACACTCGACAGCTGGAGGGATGAGTTTCTGATCCAGGCCAGCCCTCGAGATCCTGAGAACTTCCCATTTGTCGTGCTAGGCAACAAGATCGACTTAGAGAATAGACAGGTTGGTATCAGTGGAAAAATTCTCTATGATGACCTAATTTTTAGTCATTACCCATCCTTCATTCAAATGTCAGATCTGTCTTGACACCAAGGCTGATATCCAGTGTCCATCCTGACAGACAGACTTTTTTTCTGATATGCATGTTTTGCTAGACTTATGGGTATTGGGCTTTGAGTGTTACTGAGCACACACTGCCTGCTGCTGTTGCTGGAGAAGGTCTGAGCCCTCAAGGCTTAAGTTGACATCCCCGTTATAATCAGCACAAGAGCCGAAGGTCAAGTGTACACGGGCTCACGCTGCTGCATCAGGGCTTACAGAGCCACTTGATCAAAATGCAAAGTCGTAGCAAGGCTCACAGTTATATAGATTAATGAAGAGTGGCGTTGTAAGGTACTTTACGTGCAGATTTGTCAGTCTTACAAGCGTTTACTCTTCTTTTTTGCCCATTTTGGACTTTTAACCCATTCCTGCTGCTAACATTTAAATGCTGTCAATTGTGAGTAATTTCTCTCACAATATTGGAGTAAAAGAGGTCAAAAAGTTGAAGACTGCTGCATAACAGTCTTTAGGGAGCTGGTATGTCTGTATCTGGAGGGATAAAGACAGGAAATGCAGAGAAAGAGTGAGAGGGTTTAGGCATGCAATAAATAAAAAGGGACGTTGCACCCAATCCTAATCTGAACTCTACCTCCTCCTACTCCATGTCAGTGTGGGGAGCCATACTTCCAGCTGTGGAGGGTCTCCTAATTGAGGGGTGGGGGGGATAATAAATCTGCGGACAAACTTTGGGACACAGCATGCGTCTTAACCACCCGGCCGCCAGACACTCCTGTATGTCACCGTCCATAAGGATGGACATTGGAGCTTCAAATCTACCTCAAAATGTCTCAATCTTTATGCACTATGTGGACCTAGTGTTTTTTATGATCTATGATGATCTTGACCCACTTAATTCTAAAAAAAGGAACGCGTGAAATAACATTAAGTTTAACATTGCTGATGTTAAAACATTGAGATGGTTGTTGGACACCGTACATCTCAGCTCACCATATTAATGAACTTTCTCCGATTCATGCACACAGGTTACCACCAAAAGGGCTCAGGCTTGGTGTCAGAGTAAGAACAACATCCCCTACTTTGAGACCAGCGCCAAAGAAGCCATTAATGTAGAACAGGCATTCCAGACAATTGCACGCAACGCCCTCAAACAAGTAAGTATCAGATTCTGAAATGAAAGACAGTGGAGATGTGTGCTGTGTTATTAGTACATCTCTTTGTTATAAGTATATTACATCTTCTCCTTTACTGATTATTTTCTCTCTTTGGATGCCTGCCAGGAGACAGAGGTGGAGCTGTATAATGAATTCCCAGAGCCCATAAAACTGGATAGGAACGACAGAGCTAAACCATCAGCAGAAAGCTGCAGCTGCTAAGGGACAACTTGGACCATCTTCTCTCTTGGCTTTCTGAAAAAAAAAAAACACCCCGACACCAANATTACATCACCTGCACCTTGCTCCCAGGGA
>CAEMYA010000071.1:1208931-1262321 GCA_903131615.1 Diplodus sargus
AAGCAGATATATCGACATCTGAATTTTCATACTTCCTAAAATTGGTATCTGCGCAAAATAATCCATTATCAATCAGGTACTAGTTTGTTTGTTTTTAGTTTTTATGAAGAAGACATACTGCACCCCACAAGCTCAAAACGCAAAAAGAAGATGATAAAAATGGCTTTCATAGAAAAGCATTTTTGAATAATCATTATTAATAAACTTGGATTTTAATTCCCAAAAAAGTATAAGACAATATTGTAGTATTAAACATATATTTAAACATTGTTTTCCCAGTACTGACAACTTTAGCACTGTTACACCCTTGAGCCTTAACTTGTGCCCTGACAACTGTCTTCATGGTATGAAGTGTGACATTAATGCCATATTTTCTTACAGTCCAGTTTACATATTATTATTATTTCTTTTCAATTTCAACTTTACAACAACCGCTTCAGTTTTCTAACCTGCAACAATTTCTAATCCTGGTGGCTTTTTGCAGAGTGTGAACGTGAAGCAGGATTTTCGATAACTGAAATTACTGAATGCTCTTTTCACTCATTTTTGATTTAGGATTGAAAACATGACAACCCTTCTCTATTTTACAGAGATAGAGGGCATAAAGTGCATATCACCGTGCTCAATCATGTGACATAGAGAGCCAAAGATCTGCAAGCTTTCACCTCAGCAGGTGATCATTTCACAGATGAGCTGCTCCTGTCTACTTGAAGGACTTTTTAAATCTGCGTGTGGAGTTTCTCTCTGGAGTCATGGTTGGCCAACCTCGCATGATATCAGCTGACAGCAGGAGAAGTCCGCGTAGACTTACCGTCTGATTTTTAAGCCCTCTTCATTATCTGGACGGAAAAACTCGAAGGACTTGTAGATCTTCAGACACTCCCTCCGGTACTGGCCAACATTGAACTCTGTTACAGATGAAAATTATACATTTTTAAGATGGAAGATTAGCTGGTTTATACTGCAAGGTGTGTGTGTGATTGTGTGTGTGTAGCAACTACCTTTGGTTGGCACACCTATCCAGTTCAAGTAGCGTGTGAGCTTCTTTGAAATGTAAGTCTTCCCTCGGGCTGGAAGTCCAACAGTCACTATAAGAGTTGGGCAGTTTGTCATACACACTGTGAGAGACAGACACAGAGAGAGAAACAGATTTTTTAGGGATTTAACTCACTTCTCACATGTTACATTTGCTGACCATCGCTTGTCAACACTTCTCCATTCTGCAAGAGTTTAATTAGTCTTCAACGTTGCTCATAATTACACTAGACAGTGAAAGAACTTGTCGGAGGGATTTCAGCTCCCTCTGTGTGACAGTGACACACTTTACTACAACAGAAAAACCAAGCCTGAGAGCAGAGACACAATTACAACAACTAAAAGTATGAACTCACTGAAAAAAAAACAAGCCACATGCTTCTCTAGACACTGAGACATCTTATCAGCATTTTGGATTTGTGTCCAGTCGGTGATTCGAGAGAAAGAGAAAAGACGAAGGCCCAACAAATGAAGAAAGGACGAGTTGTCCCGTGTAGACAGCAGGGGGAAAAGCAGGTCAGAGACAAAGTGGTTAATTAAATACAGAAACATGCTGTAAAACAACTAAGGTTGGGTTTTATCACTGCAGCGACCAACTACATTTCACTGAACCACCTGAAAGCCTACAAGTATTTTTTTTTAATTATTCTTATCAAAATCTTGAGGATTTTTTCTGAATCAAACCTGCTGTTAGTCGGGACTTTTACACACAATGGCCATGACAAGATTTTAGATTCTCCAACCGGGGCTGGGTTCAATGTACAGAATACTCTGGGCAGACTGTACATTTCCAGGTCCCATCTGTACGCAATCTGATATTTGGCAAACAAAAAAAAAAAACACAAATGCCACATGATTATTATTATTATCATTATAGTCATTACATTTAGTAAGTTGATTTAGTAACCAACTGTGTTTGAATAACAAAATATGTATTCACATGAGCTAAAGTGTACATGTACTGATAAGAAAAGTATCGCTAATGTTTGTGTGTTTTTCTGAATTAATACATATATAAACATTTCAATAAAGCTTTAGACTAGAGGTTCTTTTAGAGTACTATAAATATTTCAAAATCTATTTTAAATATTATTTGAAGCAGGCAGTTTTTTTTTTCTCCCGTGTTTTGGAATGGATCTATTCAGCTTGTTATTGTTATTACTCTGTTTATTTGTTTGCTTAAACGAAAACTGACATTTCTCATAGTTTGATAGTTAGTGGAAAAGTTTTGGTTCACATTGTCCAACCCCTGCCTACTGAAAAAGAAAAACAGCTGCCACAACCCTGAGAGGTTCTCCACATATCCCTGCAGAACAGCATCCTCCTGCTGTTAATGTTGAGGGAGACTCTATGTAGGCAAAAGACGTTTAAAGGTGGGGAAAAGTTGAAGAAAGTGACTTGTTTTAGTGCCAGATTCAGGATGTCTGGATCAGCACCAGCCAAACCATCAGAGCTTGACTCAGCAAAACCAAACCGACCTGCAGAGAGAGAGAGAGAGCAAACCAGACTGAGAGAATCTGGGCTGAAATAAAAAGCAGCTGCTCACTGGCACGTCCAGCCTAACACAATCAGACATGTTGGCTGGGAGCGCTGGTCCCGGGTAAATTGATGCATCTGGGTCATGCGTTTGTCATATGGCCAATTTAATTACAGCCACTTATTCTGATCAAGTTTACCTCCACGCGTGTGATATCAAGAGGAAAAACGAGCCAGATAAGCTGAGCATGATGCAACATCACCGCGCAGCAAAAGGCGAGGATGATCAGCACTTTGTTAGTGCGCAGCATCTGAAAACACCGCGCGCTGATGCCACATAACGGAAGGTGTCCAGACACGCTGAGAGCAGGAAACATGTCTGAAATAAACTATGACAGGGAAGACTCAAAACACTGAAATAATATCAGCAAGTGCCCGACATCACCACCCTTTCACATCCTTTGCGACACTTGCCGGCCAGCTGCCTGCATCTTACCCCGTCTCTGAGCTATGTGCCCGTTTCTGCACGCCGGCATCCAGATCTTCCTGAGCGGGTTCTGGGTAAGCTCCCGCGGGGAAGAGTCCACCATGTACTCCTCGTTGTCTAACATCCTGGATGGTGGATGCTCAACCTTAGCCTCCAAATGTTAAAATGAGGAGGTGGGCTACAGCCTTGGCAGTCTGATTCAGCAGTCTGCGGGGGGGAGGATGTCACAGATCAGCTGAGAAACAGCAGTTTCTTATTACCGTAATTGACCGGAGACTGCGCACAGGGGCGTCTGTGAGGAAAACAAGGAGCCGTGCACAGGATGTTACTTTGCATAGCGCAGCATGTCTGTCGTGTTATTGCCTGTTGCAGAAAGTGTAATGCCAGGGACTTTTCACAGGGTTGTTTACGTTGACATTTTTCGGCACACTGGGAAGGCACTTTATTTAAGTAGAGATAACGACCCTGTACTCAATGTAGCACATACTAAGCCTACTAGCTTTTCTAAATGATCCGAGAAATATAGTGGCAAAATCCAATTGACAAATCCAAGAGGAAAACAGAAGCATTCGTAATTAACTTGAACTAGGAGTAGTCAATTTTCACAGAAACATACCTGTAATGTTTCCTTTATTTGCCTTTTTATTCAGCTCTTTTTTAGAGCTATAAAACATTGTGTTTTTCATGTCTTTTATATTGAGCATTTTAGTTTTGTTGTCTTTTCAGTAAGCACTTTGTTTTTATTCTCTTTTTACCGTATATTTTGTTTTTGTCATCTTTTAACTGCACGTTACTAAACTTTCTGTGCCCTTAACAATTCCTTGAATCTCTTTCCTTAATGTTCTCCCAAATGTTTCCAGGACAAAGGACACATCCAGAACTCTTTCGAAGAAAACACGTTTTTAAAAGTTACCGTAATGACGCGGGTACTGTGCAAAATAAAACGAGGGGGGAAAAGCAGATGTCAGGAAAAAAACAAAAAAACAAGCGTACAGCTGTACACATGCAGCACACATGGGCAGTGAATGCAGCTGAGAATTGAACCAATCAGAGAAGAGAACACGGGCTCAGCAGCCAATAGGAGAGGCGGAACGGGGATGGCGAGTGCGTGCTGCCTGATGGGAGCTCGGATAAACATGATCGCGAAACACTATCGAAACCTCCAGCTTTACTGCTTTACACGACCCGGTCACGGGCCCCACAGCCTCCACATCACACGGCCAACAACCTCAACCACAAACACAGTCACACACTGACTGATTTGCTCTCTGTGTTAATAGAAATATTTGATAAATCAGCTGCTAAAACTTGTTCACATTTCACGCCATTATAATCAGACTCTTATTTACAAGATAGTCAACCACTTTTTTCTGATTATCTATTTGCCTAACTGATTAATAAAATATCTCCAGCTGACTTTAGTCAAGTCAAGTCAAGAGATCTTTATTGTCCCCAAAGCGCAATTTGCGGTGCAGTCAGCAGCAAAAACAACAATAAAAAATACACACTAAAGAGTGACGATGGAATACACAACCACATGGGTGACATGGGACAATGACATGGGACAACAATTAACATCAATCCAACAAACAAACAAACAAAGTGCAACCGTGCCACACTGGATAAAAAACTGGATAAAAACTGGGTAAAAACAAGGAATTAAAAGTGACCACAGTGCTAACAATTGTTAAGAAGGCCAATAGCCACTGGAACCCAAGATTTTTTAAATCTGCCAGTCCTGCATCTGGGCACATTAAATCTGCGTCTAGATGGAAGCAGTTTAAATTCAGGTGCTAAAGGATGGCTAGGGTCAGACAGGACAAGTCTTGCTTGAGATTCCTCTACTTGGTATCATTGTAAATTCATTACTTATTGGGTTTGGACTTTTCAGAGAAAACAGACCACTTAAAGACATCCCCTCTGAGAAATTATAATGGGTAGAGTGACATTTTTGTGAAAAACCAAACATTAGTCCAGGAAACAATCAACTGATTAACCCATGATGACAATATTTGTTAGTTACTAGTTCTCACAGCCCAAGAGCCTCTTCATACTGCTTGTTTTTTGTTAGTTAAGAGCTAATACAACCCAAAGATAATCAATTTGCATTGATATAAACACACAGGAAAGCAGCAGATTTTCACACAGAGAGGCTTGAATCAGCAATTGTTGGGTGTTTTTACATGATAGGTGACAACTAATGATTCCTCTATAATTAGAACTGTTCTAAATTCATTTTCTGCAGATTAACTTATTTGTTAATTACCTGATCATGTCAACACAAGATACATTATTTGTTCTCCAGCACAGTTGAGTCTTCCATTGGGTCTTGGGTTCAATTTCAGCATAAATGCCTCAGTTTGAATATGTGTTTGTCACAAAACAGGGTCACAGGGTTGTTTATGTTGACATTTTTCGGCACACTGGGAAGGCACTTTATACAAGTAGAGATAATGATCTTGTACTCAGTGTAGCACATACTAAGCCTACTAGCTTTCCTATATGATCCGAAACATATAGTGGCAAAATCCAATTGACAAATCCAAGAGGAAAACAGGAGCATTCACAATTAACCATTATGTAAACAGGAGTGGTCAATTTTCACAGAAACATACCTGCAATGTTTCCTTTATTTGCCTTTTTATTCAGCTCTTTTAAAAAAAAATAAAACATTGTGTTTTTCTTGTATTTTATATTCAACATTTTAGTTTTGTTGTCTTTTCAGTAAGCACTTTGTTTTCATTGTCTTTACCGGATATTTTGTTTTTGTCATCTTTTTACTGCACGTTACTAAACTTTCTGTGCCCTTAAGAATTCCTTGAATCTCTTTCCTTACAGTTCTCCCAAATGTTTCCAGGACAAAGGACACATCCAGAACTCCTTTGAAGAAAACACATTTTTGAAAGTTACCGTAATGACGCGGATACTGTGCAAAATAAAGCGAGGGGGGAAAAGCAGATGTCAGAAAAAAAAACAAGCGTACAGCTGTACACATGCAGCACACATGGGGCAGTGAATGCAGCTGAGAATTGAACCAATCAGAGAAGAGAACACGGGCTCAGCAGCCAATAGGAGAGGCGGAACAGGGATGGCGAGGGCGTGCTGCCTGATGGGAGGTCGGATGAACATGATCGTGAAACACTATCGAAACCTCCAGCTTTACTGCTTTACACGACCCGGTCACGGGCCCCACAGCCTCCACATCACACGGCCAACAACCTCAACCACAAACACAGTCACACACTGACTGATTTGCTCTCTGTGTTAATAGAAATATTTGATAAATCAGCTGCTAAAACTTGTTCACATTTCACGCCATTATAATCAGTCTCTTATTTACAAGCTAGTCAACCACTTTTGTCTGATTATTTATTTGCCTAACTGATGAATAAAATATCTCCAGCTGACTTTAACAGAGATTCCTCTACTTGGTATCATTGTATCAGGCTTGAATCAGCAATTGTTGGGTGTTTTTACATGATAGGTGACAACTAATGATTCCTCTATAATTAGAACTGCTCTAAATTCATTTTCTGCAGATTAACTTACTTGTTAATTACCTGATCATGTCAACACAAGATACAAGATTTGTTCTCCGGCACAGTTGAGTCTTGCATTGGGTCTTGGTTTCAATTTCAGCATAAATGCCTCAGTTTGAATATGTGTTTATTTGTCACAAACCTAGATGGTATTTTACTTTCTTTAAGACAAACTGTGACTTTGTCTTGGAAAAGTCTATTTTAAATTGGCATCATATGCAAGATTCATGGCACAATTCACGAAGGATCAAAACATTAACTTATCGCTCTCCATTCACTACCAAAAAAGGATTTTTTTTAAAAAATAAGGTCCCATGGGCTCCATTGGAAGGGGTGTGACTTTGGTACCCTGTCAGTATTTGCTCAACCAAAACTATAAATGGGAACTTGCGAGAAAATGCGGACTACATCATGTCTGGACAAAAAATCCTCATCATCACTTAACTGGGCCAAGTTTCACTTTCAACTAATGACTGATCCATGCCACAGTCTGACTTGCAATAATTCTGTAATTAAGTTTCTTTGAGTGTTTCATTCAAATGTCATTCTGATGAGATTTTAACTAATAGTAATGTAGTGACAAAGCTGTGACACTAGGTGGCACTGTGCACTCACTTTAAAAAAGTGAAGTAAACAATGTCGCTAAGACAAGGATGCGTCTGAGGCCTGCTGGCCGCCTGGTTACCAGTTCAGCGTCTACTGTAACAGTAAAGGTCAGACGGCACTGCTGTCAGGGACAGTCAGCATGTCAGCATGGCTAATCCCATCAGCAACACACTACACCCCTGAGCTACCAGCAATTAATTAAGACACACATAACTTCCAACACACAAACACACACACACAATGGCAATGCACGTTTCTGTAAGCCACAAACAGTATACAGTATAACAATTCCCAACTATTCAGACATCAGACATCTGTGTATTCCACAATAATTGGCCAAACATGTTCATAACACTCGGCCTCATTTACCCGCGGGCACTAATTTACTCCCAGACTTTACCCTGAAGGGCATTTTGAAAAACAAAAAGAAAGCAAGCCTTTCCTGACAAAAAATTGGAAGATTGTAAGAGCTAGATTCCTTCAGTTGCGATTAAAATCTTTGGTAAAACTTTTAACATCTACATCAGAAGTCAGCAATAAGATGACACAAATGATGACTTTTTGATTTTAAGTACCTTATATAACCTTTACAAACAAAGTCACAGAGGGTGAGTCATATTCAACTGAGCGCCAGGCCAGCAGAAGAATTTATCAACCTCCTGTCACATCTGCTGCTTGGTTCCTGGCATAAAAGCTGCATTGCTGTTTCTGTTATTATGTTGTGCAAGTAACGGAGGAGCAGAAGAAAACTTAATGATATTCCATAATCTATAGCAATTTAGTTTAAAGACTTCAGGGACCCAGAGTTTGGTTTCTGTTGAATGTCTTACATACAAAGATCAATATTACCCCAGTATATGGGCAGGCTTTCTGTAAGATGTTAGTACGTGACTGCAGTGACTCGACAGACACTGATGTTTGGTGATAAGGCCTGGCTGGCACTCAGTACCCTGAGGAGCTGGATGGAGTTGAGGTCAGGACTCTGTGCCTGCACCCTGAGTCATGTCCCACCACTACAAACTTAGAAAAACATTTCTTTATGGACCTTGTTTTGGCAAAGTTTGCACGAGGACTTTCATTTAATTAATCATTTGTTTGATCAAGTGCCATGAAATTGATACAAACCTGATCACAGTTTGGTTTGGAACCTTTTTCGGTTATATGTGGGGTTGCAGGATATGTCATACTGCGATTATTTTGACAGATATTGTGATTGTAATAGGATACACGATTAGTGGGAAACATTATTTGCGATTATTTTCATTCTCAATTTTAAAACTATTAAAATCATGATGTTGTGACATTTGTTGGGGTCTGTTCTGGTGGGTCAGAATATACTGATACTGATGATAACAGTGATATTATTAAATGAAATAGTGACATTGCGTTAATAAGATACACAGATGATAATATCTTGCGAATGATCCAGTGCACATGTCTGTACTAAATAAACATGTTTCTTTACATTTAGAGAACAAGATTTGTAGGTCAATGCATCTCAACGACAAAAGAGGACTTAATTTTAACCTTGTTTTGTCACACATTCTACTTTTATCAAAAAAATCGCAGCTTCTGGATATTGCACTTATCCATATTGTGTTTTGGATAGTATTGCAGTTAACTGTGCAGCCCTAGATTTATCCAATCAACAGTCCCAAACCAAAAGATATTCATTTTACACTGACATAGTCCAAAGAAAATTAGCAAATACACACATTGCTTGACAAAACACTTGTGATTATTGACTCTAAAATATGTTGACAATTTATTTTGTGTTGATTGATTGATGTTAACGGACTAATCCTTTTGGCACTTATTTACACAGTATCCATTGTAATCCAGAATCAATGGGCCCCTATTGTGCTACATGCAAGCAAGATTAATGTGTCCATTGGACAGAGTCATTGCAAATACTTGTAACCATAATAAACAAAAATAACTCAAACAATCATGAACCTGAATGCTCAAAGATGCAAAACATCAGCTTGATGAGTGCGCAGAGAGTAGGCAGCATGCAAGTACTGCATAGGCATCATGCATACACATGTAGGCTACAGCTCTGCTGCCTGAAGCCTATAATGAGATTCTGAGTGAGCGGGTGAACTTTCCCCCAGATAGAGAGCAGACACAGAGAGGGAGGGAGCTGCAGAGAGCGAGGGAGGGAGGGAGCGAGTCTGTGAACAAGGAGGAGAGGAAGTGATTTATTGTGATAATTCAGAGCAGGATCCGACAGAGATAAAAACAGAAAAAAATAAGGATTGTTGAGTAGAAAAGAAAGGTGGGAAAAGAAGGCGAGAGAAGGCAGATTTACGAAAGATGGGGCATGAGGATAAATATCCTGTGGAGGTAGACAACCTCTGTGGAGTGCTTGTAGGGCTAGAATAATCTGTGTTGGGTCTGCTGCACCCACTGAAGCAGATTTCTCTCCGTCTGTAGCTCTAAACACATACGGGCAATGTGGGCACTCCTGACACAAAGCTAACTCGCAGTGCTTTCTTTACATCATACATTATATTAAAGCGCCTCGATACAAAGTTTTACCTGTTCTAAAAATAAAACACTCCAAGTATGCGGCGTTGTATCCTGATTTTCCTGTTTTTGTGCTCAGCCCCACCTCTCTGTGTGTTGGCAGACATACAGCTAACAGAGGACATCTCCTACTCACCAACACAGCCTGAGCTCTGTTCATCCCTCGTACATCTGCCACAACAGCTCGGCCTGCAGACATTTAAACCACTGTGACCATATTCGTACAAGGAACAAGAGCGAATCCCTCTATCAGGACACAAAGCCTAACAGAGGCTAAGTCAGAGTTTGTCCTCACCGCATGCCGCTTGTCAACAATACATCATGATGAACGGCCCCTCCAGGCTACAGGACCAACAGAGTTACATAATAGCTTTTTCTTCTGACGACTGAGTCATTGGATTATATAGGCCATAGTGCTAGCACAGGCTCAGATGCCGTCCATATGCACATAATCCTTTGTAGCAAGTCTTCTCAACAACAGGAAGAATATGATAGGATTGGTTTAAAAAGTAAACAGAAGTTCAGACTGAGATGTTTACACAAACATTCAGGTTCCTTTTACGCAAGAGAGCACCTGTTAGAACAGGATGCAGATGAACACTGAAATCTCCTCTCCGTCTGTCACATCCATTGCAACACACATGTGAAAAGGGGAAGCCAACTTTACAGTAGGTGTTCGCAACAAACAAGTCATTCACAAACGGGAAACAAAATTAACATCAGCCACTACAAAAATGATGGTAAGATATGCATGAAGCTGGTTGAAAAAACACTGGAAATCTATTGAGTAATGGAGAACTTGAACATTCACGAGCAAGCAAATAAAATCCTACTGAATAAAAGACAGTTAAAGGCAAGTGTACAATTTCTTTTCATAACATAACTGCGTCCTGTATATACACAAGTATACATGGATCTAATCCATCCAACCCATGTACACATTTATCCAGTATGTATTCTGTATGCTGTTACACAAACATTCAGGTTCCTTTACGCAAGAGAGCACCTGTTAGAGCAGGATGCAAATGAACACTGAAATCTGTCCTTGGGTACCCTGAAAGGTGCTATATAAATTAAATCTATTATTATCATTATTATTATTATTATTATTACCACAGATTAGCTGACTTGTCCAGACTCTTTGGTGTATATTCTTTATGGTGTTTACCACCAGTGTTTTTAAATATACTATATAAACCTACTTTCTTTGCACATGTTACTGTACAATACTGTCCTTTACCATAAAGGTATTGTTTTAGTTTTCATTGTTTTTAGCCATATGTCTATCTCTGTGACAGTGCACTGTGAGCAACTTGATCAAAAAAGCCACCTCTGATTCCGAACTTCTGCAACTATACTTGTAACTATTGTGCGAGCCATGTTAGAAGCTCCTAAATCCAGGGTGGTCCACAAACCAGGTATTCCCTTGAAGTTCAAGTTAAATGAGCCTCCAGGTCAGATGTGATTGTAACTTTTACTCTCTCCCCCATGCACACACTGTGGTCAGACTGCATTTCCTCATCGTTATCTTTGTCAATAACTAACCCTAGAAAATGCCTCAAACAATCTCAACTTAATCAGACGACATCTCTAACCTAATTCAGATCGTTTCTTAAACATAACATTGTGGTAAGTGGCCTGATGTCTGCAAACAGTCAGTGTTTACTACTCCTGACTGTCAGTACACCAGCTAGCTTATAGGCTAGCTACCAGCAGCTGCAGCCAGGCTGAGCAGCACTCTGGAAGATGCTAGCTACCAAAGCCCCCCTTGGCATTTGTAACAAACTATTTCTTCGCTCCGTGAAGCCTGAAATGCCAAGTCTTCCCCACATTTCGCGGCTGTGTGTCGCAGTCTGTCCCGCCTCTCCTCGGTACAGAGCCCTGTCAGCTCTGGAGCATGCCTACGTGACAGACAGACTTGTTTACTTCATCCGCTCGCTAGCACAGCTGCTCTGTAGCGCCCACCGCACACCATGTCCGCTGACGAAGAGTGGATAAAAACACGGGAAATGCAGAAAAGTGTGTCCTCAGCGGGAGTGCGAGCCTACCTGCTCTGTCCCGCGTGTTTCTCGGGCGGCAGGAGCCCCTCATGGTCCAGGTTTTAAGGCTCTTGTTCCCAGCGTGGTGAGCAGTGAGCGTCCTGCAGCCGCACAGACACCAATGAATGAAGAGTGAGCAGCTGAGAGGGGCGCGCGCTCATCAACGCGTCTCTACGCGCGCGCATGTATACATCTACTTGTTATTGTTTTAGATGTTCTCGTGTACCCCCACCTGTACCTCCATCTGCACCTGTACCCCCAAATGTACCTCCATCTGCACCTGTACCCTCACATGTACCTGCATCCCTGACTACAGGTGTTTGAATGAATAAGTCCCCCCCCCCCAAAAAAAAATGTTTTTTTAATTACAGTCATTATCTTCTCAGCCTCATGTGAATCTAAAATGTTGCTGTTGTCCACAAAACATTTCTGGAGCCTCACAGAAAAACAGTGTTGCATCATTGTCCTAAATAACTGGAACACATGGGGACGTGTTATAAAACCTAAAAAGAAAAAGAAAGAACCACCCAGAAAAGAAAACCTCGTGGCTTCAGCGAAGAAATTTTAATCAGAAGAGAAGAATCATCACTGAGTCATTCAGCAAACTGAGTAAACAAAGTCTCCTCCTCATATTGATTGAATAACCGGAATAAACAAACTGACCTTAAATCCGAAAGAAACATCTCATTCAGTGCTTGAGGATGGCGGCCTACCCCTCCTACAAACTCAAAGTGTCAGTTTTTGAAGAGTTGGGAACTCAAAAATTAACCTTCCGTACAAATAGCACTTTTAAAGGACAACACAATTTCATACTGTTTTACTTTGTTTGGCACCTTTTGCTTTGCAGCAAACCTACAGCTGTTTGTTGACTCACCAGCTGTGGACTCACAACTTAAAGTTCCAAAGTCTTTAAGAAATCACGTTTAACACTCAATAAGCTGATTCTTAAAGGTACACTGTGTAGTTTTGGGGAAGATCTTTGCTTGCTGTTTTTTTTTCATGCAATACTGTAGAATACTAGAAAAGTAAAACACTCAATGCAATGCACAAATCCAACCTCCCTTTGTTGACGGCGATTACCTCTAATTTATAGGGACTGACTCTATACTGTCTTGATAAGAGAGTGATACATCTAATTATTGTTATTGTTGCAGTACATTAATGGGTGTTTAAATGTTCTAGCTCTATGATGTTGGAGACTGTAATATAATAAATTGATGTTTGGTTTAATTTCTTCACATTGCACGTTGGGTGTATAGTTGGTTGCAGACTTGCAGCTGCTCCCTATTTACAATGGCCTCTTATCGTCACCAGCCATTTGCCTGATGAAGGTGAAGCACTGAATTGTCAAAAGTAAATGTATTACTGGAAGTAAGAGTGTGTGCAGGAGTTTATTTGAAACGTTGGAATAAAGGTATCATAGTAACAGCACAGACTGAATCAAAGTTTCTTTACAGGTGCATATCATTGGACTTCAGTGTCGGACTCAGTTTGCCCCCCCATCTTCACTTGTGCCTCGCTGGAGCTGCTGCTTTTTTCTGATGTCTCTCAGCGCAGTCAGGATGAGGTCACTTTTTTCTGCAGCACTTGAGGAGCCCACCTGACACGGCAAAGGAAAGTTACGATTATTCACTCCCCTCTTTTACATACTCACATGGAGGTTAACAGATCTGTGCCCTCATCCTCTTACATCTTTAAAACTGATGCTCTTCCTGATCCTCTCAGGAGGAAGCGGAGCAGGAGTAGATGGAGGAGGAGGAATCCAAGGGGGAAGCAGACTCTGGTATAGTGACTTTGTGCGCTGTGGTGTCTGATGGGAGGTGGTGCTGCCTCTGATGGAGGGAACAGGTGGCAGAGGCCCTTTCTTCAGAGCAAGGGAGATGGACGCCCCCGCAGATCTCGGCAACGTATGAGACACTGAGCCTGTTAAATGTGCCAGAAGCTTTTCAATATTTACTCTTGAAGCACAAGATAAACATTTTCAAAAACAACATTAAAGGGGTAGTTCAGATTATTTAAAGTGAGGCTGTATGAGATACTCAACCATCATCAGTGTATTACCTGCAGTGGATGGCGGTCAGCATGCTGCAGGTGCAGGAAGCTAAGCAACGTACTGCTGTGGACAGCGTCAGCAGCAAAATGTATTTTAGCAGCTTAGAACAGCCCACCTAATATAAAGAATCCACATCCCTTTCAGTGTACACCATTTTTAAAAGGTTTTCACCACTTTATCTTGCCAACAGAAACACCTTTCTAACCAGAAAATGCTGTTATAAAAGCCAAATATTGCTCTCTCCAAACAAACATGACTCCTTTGGCAGAAACAGTAATTTTGCTGTTCTGACTGACACAAACACTTAGTTTGTATGTGTTTTTTTGTGACTTTGGTGAATCTGGACTAACTCTTTAAAACACAAAAGTGACACGATAACACAAATAAATTCACCCATCAATGCAGCGGTAGACGAGCATTTTCTACATTCTGCGCAATTATAGTTTTTGGCGAGGCAGAGAGAGAGTGTGATAATTTTCATTCAGACAAAAAAGGCAATCTGTTGGAAAGATAAAGCAGTGAAAATACTCTAAACATAGCATGCTGCTGACCCTGTCCACAGCAGTACATTTCTGAGCTTCGTTCACCGGTGGTCCTGCTGATTTCCAAACTTGGGGCATGCCAACTGCCATAGGTAATACACTATAAGTGACCCCACACATACCCCAAAGACTTGAACGATCTTGAACTATTGAGCATACACTGCTCAACATTTTCCAGAATAATGCACCTCTGTTCCTCAACTCTCTTTGCACAGCATTGACACCGCCCATCTGGTTGATGATGCAGTCGACAGCTTCAGCGACGTCTTTGTCTTTCAGGTCGTCCTCACTGATTTGTGCCTGCATCAACAGGTTCCTCATACAGGTGTCCAGATCCTGAGACTTCACCAAACAGATACAGCAAGGAATGTGATGAATTAGCATTTTATCTCCACATGGACTCTTTACAATTTGATGTTGTCTTGATGTCCGTTTGACTGTAATTTTCCTTACTGAACTGGTGGTTGGTGTAACTTCTTCTGTTGATGGTGCATCCATGGTCAGATGTTCCCCCTCTTCTGAATCGTCTAGTGGCTTAATTCTGCAGAGAACAGAGACACAAAGTTAACTATCACTCAAATCATCTGTTCTCTTTTACTCTTTATGTCGATAAAGTCATTTTTGTCACCCCGAATCAGGCGGGTCGCGTTTTGAGCTGTCCTCTTGTCCAGCACTTGTTTTTTCAATCATCCATGTAATCTTTTCTGCAACACAGACGATGTAAAATGAGCATAAACAAGATATGACTGAAACACATTTATTTATTTTTTGTAATTACCAATCATCTATTTGTTGGTTTTAAGACCTTGGTCTCTTTGGACAGCCTCCACTGCAAGATGAAATTCTTCTGCCTCCTCCTGATTTGCAAAGTTGAGGCCTATCTGATGATCCTGTGAAAACACAGTAAATCCACCTTAAACCAGGTGAAAAACTCTGGTAAGCATGTCGCACACAAACAGGGGCACTTACATCTGCAGGGAAAGTGTGGAAGAACCTTCGAGCTGCAGTGTATTTGAATGGGATGTACAGCTCCTGCTCCCACAGTAACTTTGCACGCTGTGTTTAAGATAAGGGAAGGATGAAAGGAAAGGAAAAGACGAAATAGGTTATGAATGGATATTAAAGTGCTTATAGGCACACCTATTAAGATACATTTCCCTACTGTGCTGAAAGGGAACTGCAAATTAAAGAAAACAAGCTGTCCAATGCTGTCACTTCCCTGAGGGAAGCGGTGTGCTGGTGGATGTGAGTAGGTGGAGTATCTCTAATCAGTTCTGCAGTTCCTCTTACCTTGACACAGTACAGTCGCAGGAAGTAGGAGTGAATGGACTCGTCCTCAATGAGACACACAGCACCACAACTGAAACAACTCCAGCCCGGACTCTCACCCTCAGCATCTTTGGCCCTTAGTACCTGTGCTACTGTGGTTTTGATCAGCTGAAATGGACCAGGAGTCACACAGATCACAAGAATGCTATAGCCTTATTCAGACTTACGCATATACATGAAGAAGAATAGCCAGGAGCCTCTAATCGGCAGCTCGAAATGTGTAACTAGAGCAGAAAAAATGTCAGGGAAATTGAGTCCATCTTAAATAGATACTTAAATTCTTTGGCTGAAAAAAGTTCTGTCATTGCATTTGCCCTACAGTTAGTACAGTTTTGCCTCTGTTATTTTACTTTGATTCTCAATGTTCTTCTTCTTTGTGCCTCGGAGCAACCTTTGAGACATTCTGGTTTAGTTTCAGAGCGAGAGAGGTTGCTCCTCAGAGAGACCATGACCTCTTTTCAGAGGCTGATGATGCTGTGAAATGATCCATTTAACTGAGAGCTTCGCAAGGCCAAACCACTTTATTAAACCCTGGCATGACATAATCCAGTGTTATCACTTCTCTTTCAAGTCCTACCTCACCATCAGTTTTCAGTATTCACCAGGCAAATCCTCATAATCCATAATACACAAAACACGAGGGGTCACAGAATTAAGGTGTCATATTTTCTCTGTTAATGATTTACTTTTGATATCTGATGTTCAGTGTTACGTTGACGACACGCTGTTCTACCTGCCCATCGAGTCAACTGAAATTTGTTCTTTTATTTAGCAGTGTTTTCCATGGGTCCAAGTGATCACACTCTTATCTTTTCACATATTAGTGCATACACGGTAGTCCATGAGTTTGAGTCTCTGCTTTCTGTGTCATTCAGAAAAACACACAAAGCTCCCCCTTATTTTCTTGACAAAACAGTCTGTAGTATGAGAGCTGGCTTTCACTGTGAACTGTGATGTGTTTGCCTTCTCTTTCATATCACCTCACTTTATCTTTTTATTTATATCATCATTTACTTTTTTAGTTTTTCTTCAAAGGTCATGTGTAGGATCTAGTGACATCTAGAGGTTGCAGATTGCAACCAAGTGAAGACTGATTATTTGAACATCCCCTACTTTGCCTGTTAAAACAAACAAATAAACAACAAACACAGGCAAACAATCAAACTAGTATTGACTCTGTTGAAGAGGACCAGCTCCCTTAGCTCCCTCCCACATAGATTGAATAAGAAAGCAGTTTAATATGAGTATGACCCATATTTATGCCTCTTTTTAGGTGATGACCTCTAGTGACTGCAGTAATTATTACAGCCAAAAAAAAAAGGAGGAAGTGAGGAAGAGTAGAAAAAAGAGTGAAAAGTCAGAGAAGGGAGGAAGTCAGAGATGGACAGTCAGTTTGATCAAGCACAGAACTGAAACCAGCAGACAACAGTGAATTCTTTTAACTTACTAACGTGAATGAAGTTACGTCACATCATACATCACGTACTGTAAGTAATGTAGGTAACATGGTAGGTAACAATGGATCTATTTAGTCATTTAGGTATGAGGATGTGTTGAAAGGGCTCTTTCTTAGGAACGAAAACAATTCTTAGTTTCAGGTGATTGTACAATAATGACAGCCATTACTTTTAATCACTATTCCTATCTATATACATATCATATCACATTTCTGCAAAAAATGGATCCTGATAATTCATATATACATAATTCCTACAATAAGTTCACATTGAAAAAGGTTATGATTTTATCTTATCTATCTAGATATTCTAGCGTGACATGTTGAGGTAGTTCCAGGAAGTATAAGCAGCAGAAATTGTAAAGAAAACAGCCCCCACAGACCATCCACCAGACCTTCAGATAATGTAAAAATAGAAATTGCAGAGTAAAAAAGTATTTTTGCTGTTACACTGGTTCAAACTTTTATACATACAGAACAACCTGAGTTAAATTATTGTTAAGTTTTGTTTTATGGCCGTTGATTTGAATGAACTGACCTTACAGTGAGGTTCGAGCAGAGTGAAGAGGATGCCTTTCTCACGGATGGTCAGCAGATCACTCATGACATGACATCCAGGAATCAGACTTGACGCCATCTCACACCTTTTGTTCTCACCTTCTACTCACCACTGCCGTCACTGTTCCCCCCTTTTTTTATTTTTCTAATCCACTGAACACACCAAGCCTGAACACATTTACTTTGGATCCTTACCGTAACTGGTTTGAATGGAAATATTTCCAGCTGGTGCAACCGGTGACCATGCAAATATATTTGACTTAGTGTACGCTTGTGTGTGCACTGTGGCTTTCCCTCACTACCTGAACAACTGTATTTGTAGTTGACGGGAAAAGAAAGCAGATGTTTGCTAATAATTCATTCTTTTGAAATTTTGATGAATTTATTGAATGCTTTTACATCAAATACTTGTACATATTGCATGTTTAGAACAATTCTTCCATGTAATATATTGTAAATAATATATAAACATAACACTGACATGGGCTATTACGTTTTCTTTTTATATTTCTATTCTATTATTTTTTTTTCATTTCTATATTATGAAGTGTTTTTACATTAGGGTAGTTGCTCTGCTGCTGCCTACACCTGCTATTATGATCCTGCACACATTAAAAATGTATGGGGGGTGTTGGGTTTGCAGATCCAATGCTATAGTTCCTGCTTACTGATGCTTTTATGTTTCCACTTCCCTCAGTTTAGTAACCAGTTACCAGTGGGCAGCAGACAACATTAATGGCTTAGCAGCGGCTCTCAGACGAAGTTATTTCAAGTGTGAAGAAATGTCTGAATGAGGTTGATATATTTACAACTTGAACTCTCATAGTTTAAATTTCCTTTAATTGTTCACGTTACAATACCCACATAATAATTTCTCATAAAAATCCCCTTGGGAACTTAGCGATTGGATGTAATCTTGCCAATACATATGTTTAATGACTTCCACATACAGTCTTACTTTGTTTACAGAGAGAAAAAACTATTTCTCACACTGTTGCCAAGTCACGTCATCCTTTCTTTCACCTGACAGCAATAATAACAGTCACAATACAGGCTTAAGCAGCAATACATGTAGAAATACTTAGAAGTAAAAGTCAGGTATTTAAATCTTTTGCCGAAGCAAAGATAAAGAAAATATGAGCCTTAACATATACTACTGTAATAAACCACCAAAGTGCAAAATGCAGAATAATCTACTTTGTATGATTGGACTATTGATGCACTGATGTGTTTATTTCTTTAATGCTGAGCAGGTAAATGTGATTTAACTCACTAACTGCAAGTGCAATTTTTTAAAGAATTTTAGTTATAAAATTCAGGTTACGGATTACAGTTGGCAAAAGTTAGCAGTAGCTTTGGTGATTGGCCGCCAATATTTGTTGGGAGTATGAATTCCACAGGTGGACAATTCTTACATATTGCACAATTAAAAAATTTAATCTGCTGTAAAAATCCTCTTGGATCTTGAACCATAGTAATGTATAATAATTAAGTGATTATATTTTGTATTATCAAACTAAATCTACTAAGTAACTTGAAACAATGGTTGTCAGATAAATGTAGTGGAGTAAAAAGTGCTTTATCTGCCTCTGAATTGTAGTGTAGTAATGGGATAGACGTATAAAGTAGCAGAAAGTAGTAGTACAAGTACCTCTACTGCTATAATAGTACAGTGCTCGAGTAAATGTACTTTCCACCACTGTAGTATGCAAAAAAGTCAAACAACACAGTTGTAAAACATAAAAAACACAGTTTTATTTCCCATATTAGACTACAAAACAATCAAGATAAATGACATTTATTAGACTTTTGAGTGCAGTGATACAAAGATGCATAAAAAGTGACTTAAAGACAAGAAGTGACACGTAGATGGGAAAATATTGCTCACTCTGTTTTTCATAGTTTTATACTATTTTTGTCAAATGGTAATTTTCCCATGCTCTTCAGAGAATGTGACTTCTTTGTGGCTGTTACACACCACTCCTCTGTCTGCCCCTCCTCATGTGTGGGCTCCTCCGGGCTCGGGCCTCTTCCTCCTCTTACTGAGCAGCGGGTTGTTGGACATATCCAGGTCTTTGATCTTCACCTGGTCGTAGTCGACACGCATGGTGGCCAGGGCACTGGTCATTTCCTCCTGTTGGGAGGCATAGCGTGCTGTAAATCTGGTGCTTTACTGCCACCTTGTGCTCATATTCTGAAACTAAACAGAGTCCCACCTTCACGTCGTCCCACAGCTCCTTGTCCTCTGTCAAAACACGAGAGGTGTGCAGGGGTGTCGGCGGGACCACCATTGACTGCTGCAGTAATATAAAACACAAACTCTCATTAATTAAAGGGAGGATAAATATAGGTCTATAGGCCCTGTAGGCTTACACAGTGATAACTTACACTGATCCAGGGATGGTTCACAAACTGTCCAATGGTCATCCTCTCATTGGGATCAGTCTTCAGTAGCTGAATGATAAGCTGTTTGGCTGCAGGACATAAAATTATGATTTTAGTGCAAAACGGACTTTTAATTATAAAGTCCCTTTTGAACTGACTGGATATGTTGTACAGGTTGTTCAGATAACTTCAGACATGTGATTTGGTCGGTGCAGCACGCTCCTTTAGACCCTTGCTAATCAATTGCTTTGCCACTTGGGGGCAGAAACAAGCCGTGAACACTGGAATATTATCATTCACACATCCAGCCAATACAGAGGAACACCATTATTCATTCACAATTGTGTTTCTAGTCATCTGATGAATGGAAGTTCTAAATTTACTTTTAAGCCTCCACTACCGTTAATGCTCCACTGTGTTCACCAGCTAGTCATGGACTGTGTCTTTTTTGGTGCTGAGCAGTGGTGCACAGTGGATTTAACAGAGCTTTTTATTATTTTTTTTTCTGAAAATGGTGCTTGTAGATGGAATAAAGAGGAAATAGAGCGATGAGAGTCAGTCTACACAGAAAAACAAAACAATGTCATTAAAATGCTCCATTACGCCGATGAGAATTGAAATCAGATGATAATTCTCTGTGGCTTCGTCACTCCAAGCAATCAGTGTTAGGCAAAGTAAGGGATTCGATTTCAAAATCAGTTTTAATATGACTGTGCAGTTACTTTATCAAGTGCACTGCCAGAATGTAAGCCTCAGTAGGCTGTGTGATGCTGAAATGTATGTGTGGCAGGTCAAATCAGCCACTAGCTAAAAAGCTGAAGGGTAGAAGAATACGGATCTTTTTTTTGCAAAACAACATAAAAACTACTGAAGAATCTGAGAGAGGTAAATGAGGCCTCTGCTGCCAGAGAAGCAGCACAAACCCCAGCTGGACAATAGAACCTGGATTTCAAAGCAGGATATGGTTGTGGAAAGACGTTAAGAGGACGAGATTTAAAGAAGTTTGTTGCTGGGTAAGTTACATTGTGGAGAAGAAATAACTATGTAAAAGTAATAGTCAGTTAGTTATTAAGTTATGTAACTAATTACCTTTGATACCAAGTAAGTGGAGTAATAAGTAAAGAGTAACTTATTAACTTGTCCAGCACCGTTCATGGATAAATATGACAAATAAGACATTTTATTATATGCAATATTAATTCATGTTATAAATTCCATGTCTGAGGCCTGACCTTCCTCAGAAACGTCGGCCCACTCAGGGTTGGGGAACTCGTATTGGCCCAACCGGATCCTCTGCTTCATGCCTGGCGAGATGGCCTGACCTGTGTTTGAGTAGAACGGAGGAAACCCACACAGACTGCAAACAAAACAGAGGAGGAGAAGACATCATTTTACCTTGCTGTCTTCCTTCATACAGTATAGCACAGTACAGTACATTAGATACAATATACCAGAACAGCAATAAAGGTTTCATTGAATTGAATCCATTGCCGACGCACATGATACTCACAGAATGTACATGATTACGCCCAGAGACCACATGTCACATGACTTGTCATATTTCTCTGGCCCAAGCACTTCTGGGGCTGAATGGACAAACAGACACAGAAAAATACCAACACACTGATGTGGAGGATGAAGACACACTCGCACAGGAACAGGTCCATATGTGGATACACGCAAACAACATGAATGACAGCAACCGCGTTCAAAAACTATGTCCCGTAATAGCACATTTAGAATACATTTCTCCTACTACAGTACCGTCATGACAGCAAACACTCACCAACGTAATACGGAGTGTAACAGGGAGTTTGGAGGGAGTTGTGCAGCGTCGTCTCCTTGGCAAAGCCAAAGTCAGTCAGTTTGAGCGTGGCGTTACGCTCCTTGGTGGTGTAGAGCAGGTTTTCAGGCTTCAGTGAGAGATTCAAAATGACTTTTTTAGGTTTAAATTCTTTCTTAGATTCACTGTGAAGGATTACTCTGACATCAGCGGTACCTTTACATCCCTGTGAGCGATGTCCATCTGGTGCAGGAACTTTATGGCCGAGCCGATGTCATGCATGATCTCTGACGCCTCTGATGGACGGACACGACATGGATGTAAACATGTACTGACAACCCATGAATTTCAGCTGCGTCATGTGAACTGTGACTCACCCCGCTCAGTGAAGGCCTGGTCTCCTCGGGCCTGGATGCGGCTGAACAGCTCCCCTCCCTCCATACTGAGACAAAATTAACAAAGAGATCAGAACTGGGGCAGCGAGGGGACTCTTGGCAAATGACCACAGTTCTCTACTGCAATCATGGTGTGACAACAAAGTGAGTCATTGTGCCGCACAATTTACTGCTCAGATGAGTCCAGTCTTCTGAGCCACGGTGGACTCAGATGACGCAAGCTGTGAGGACGCATTTAAAGGGAAAATCCAGCCAAGAACAGAATTTACAGCAAGCTTTTGTGCACATCTAACAGCATAAGGTTACATCAATATATGATGTAGATGATCGAATAGTGCTGCCAGGCGACACTTGAGCTGAGAGCTTGTTTTAAGTTCAAGATGTCACATATCCAAATGAGCTTTATTTCAAAGTGCAGCTAATAATGTAGCTCCTCCAGCAGAAAGTGTTTCATAGTCCAGTGAAAATGGCCTCATTAAAAACTGTTCGGTGTGCTCAACTCACAAGTGGATGGTGCAACATACACATGCAAACACAGATCAAGACACAAAGGGGATACAGAGGCCTCCAGTCATTCAAGCCATAGTGACATGTGGTCAGCGACGCAGATGAATCCGGTCAAGTCTGTTCTGTCGTAAAGTAGGAGGAAAACAACACTCGCAAACAGCCCGAGTTACTTTATTATCATCTTTTTCATCTGTTGTTCTGGACTGTGACGGCTCACTCTTTTGAGTCTGAGTTGAATTATTTGCACAAGAGGACAAATCACCATACGAAACTAGTGTGTCGTGGCTTCCCAAAGAATACGACTTGTATTTTTCGACTTGGCAAGTAAGAAAAATATTACATCGCAAAGGTTTTTTTTATAAAGTGTTAAGTGTTATGTTATGCTGACTTTAAAAAAGATCTAACTTTAACAAACCAAAGATAAAAGCTTCATAAGTTAGGACGCGGGTTTATTGTTTAAGAGCACAATTGGCAGTGTGGAAGAAGCTGGGACGCAAACAAAAGCAGAATCCAAAAGTATGGGAGAGATGTGCAGATGTTTACTTCCCTTCTGTTGAGTTTCACCCAAAGTACAAAATCAAATTCATGCCAGGTGTGAGCTGAAATCAAGCTCGGCCGACCTAGATACCATCCAGATGTTTGGAGGCACACGGGTTCTGAACTGGGCATGGTGTGACTTCATGCAGTCTGTCTCTCAGCTTCAAGGGAGAGGCAATTTATATTAGGGTTAATATATTCATCTTTTACTAGCATGCATATTAGTAGCATATTGGCTATTTACAAATAACTTATCAATACCTTATTCTGCATGACATATTCTACAACTACTAGATCAATATTTAAGAGATTTTCCTCAATAACCTCCTAAATTCTGTTCTCTGATAGTACGTAAGGAAGTCACTGCACATACATGATGACCCTTGGTCAGTATGGGCATTATAAGGTGGTAACACAACAACAACAGTCATTCTGTCAACAAATCTGAATGTCATTCATCAAACCTGCACTGTCTTTGGTGAAAGTGCTTTTAAAGGTTTTGCACCATCGTTCTCGTGTGAGTCTTTCTGTGTAACTTTCCTTCGTGAAAGAGATTCTGAATCTTAATGGGAATATTCAAGGTAAAAAATAAGAAATTATCCGTTAACAACACTTCATAAATATGGTTTATTTTTACGTGCGAAAACACAAAACAACCAGTGTTAATAACGTCTAAATTCTGTATTTCTTTCAAAGTATATGTTTCCCATTCTAAAGTGAATTCTTTACAATAACTAATTCACTTGTAATTTGACACTTAATAAACCCAAACAGGTTTGACTCCTTTTTTTTTTTTTTACCACCAGTAAGCAGTTATGATGAGTTTACTTAGGAAAAACTTGTGTAAACAGCCCTTTGGTCATAGAATATGATCACGCAGAGTAAGTGTTTTGTACTGACTAATAAAGAACCAGCATGCTACCAATATGTATGCTAATAGCCAGCTAGTTTATTGTAAGTATGTACCCTAATATAAAACTGTACTACATTATCGAAAACACTTTGTTTCCATGGATTTCCCCTTAAAGGCCTAAAATAAGTACAGACTATATGTATATAACATAGTGTTGGTCATGCTCACCACTCCATTATGATGAGGAGACACTTCTTCCCCTGGTGCATGTTCTCATACAGGCTGAGTATTGGGACGATGTGTGGACCTCCGGACACTCGCCAGTGCAGCTCGACCTCCCGTCTGGCTTTAGGAGTATCATACAGGATCTGCTCAACACCAAGAACAACACACATCAGTGAAATGCTACCATTTCATATTTGTTTGTTTTTTTCACACTTTTTAGTTATAGTTAAACTATAGAACTATGTGTGACAAGAACAAACAGACTTCAGAAAACACTTTAACTACCTGAAACAATATTGTTAACTCATAAACGGTGCTGTTTTGTCAGTTTGGTCAAATGTTTCACACAACAAGCACGAGGAGTGATTGTTACACATACATGCCTTCACAAAGTGTTGCATTCGCATTGCAATATCTTTTCTCAACTTCTCCAATCTTGCCCTTGATTGGTACTCACATCTTGTGATTTGAGAAAACCCCTAAAAGTAATATTGAAACTTAAAGAAAACTTAAAGGAACAAAACCCAAACAAACCAGTTAAACCCGCTCTGGACACTTTCTGAAACTGAAATTAGAAATTAGAACAGAAATACTAAAATATCTCTGACCTATTTGAGGTTTTTTACACCTGCATTTATGTTTGCAGATCTCACTCCCCAAGGCAGACACACTCTATCTATCTATCTATCTATCTATCTATCTATCTATCTACCTATCTATCTATCTATCTATCTATCTATCTATCTATCTATCTATCTAAAAAACGAGTTTGACGTCTTCAACAAGAAATCAATAAACCAGAGACAAACACACGTCTTACATCGAAGACAGTCACTTGATAATTGCTACTATAATAACCATTAATCTGCAGTAATCTCTGCTGAGAGCATTAAGAGTGAATACTTTAAGCAGACCGCTCTGTCTTTAAAGACGCAGGGCTGTAGCTGTGGTTATCTAACACAGGGGAGGGGGATATCCTATTTTTTAAGACGTGCAGACCCCAGCCCAAATCCTCAGTGGACATTGTGGATGGAAAAAGAAAGGCTTTAAAGGTGTGGCTTTGCTCCAAATCACGGCTTTGCCTCTCTCAGAGGACACATTGTGAACTCGCTCTTCACATTTCATCATACCTTTTTCGGCTGTGGCTCACCACCAGAGATATTCCAAAGAAAACATGTGGAGGCACTCACGGGGCGGTGCTTCCTGTTTGTATTTTCTTAAGGCTTTGCTTGCAAACCTACAGCTGTTTATTGACTCACCGGCTCTGACACACTCACACAGCCTAAATTTCACAAGTTGACTTAAAATCACATTCAACAAGCGCATACTTTAAGGTGCACTGTGCAGTTTGGGCGAAGAAATCCTAATATCTCTTTGTATTATTGCCTCATTAAAGTTGTTAATATTACAATTCTCAGTCTAAATTTCTTTGATGGTGAGCAGGTGAGGGAGAAATGCAAGTTTTTGTTGACTTGTGTTACATGACAGAGGCTCAGATAATGATATGACGTATGAACAGAGCAGATCATTGTCCACACAACCATCAGGAACAACTGTGTCAAAGCATCCCAGACAGCACATCACCGTCTGACAGACGCGTCCACTGTCTGGGCGGCTCTGTAACTCAATCTGCCCTCAGATTTCTGCTGCACGCGTCCATTATTGAATTAATGTCTCATCTGCGTCACAGTAACATCCACCTAACATCACAGAAATCACACTTGTTGTGGACAGATCTCCAGACACGAAATGGTGCAGATTAGAGAGCAGGCGTGAATAATTGATGACAGCTCTCAGTGACAGCAGCCTCTGGAGGACCGCTCCGCACCACGCAGGATAAAGAAGCAGGAAAAACAAAACACACACCTTCAGGGCACATTTCTCTCCTGTTTTCTTGCAGTAACACTCCAGCACTTTGCCATTGATGCCCAGACCGAGGACCTGAGCTGTGACTTTATAGTCCTCTGTCACTGCGTGTCTCTTGAACTCCAGTTTGGAGTAGGCAGGTGGTGGGAGGTCGGTCGGGCCGCTGCTGCCCAGGCCGGTGGAGTGCTGCGCAGTAATTGCATTCACAGACTGCTCCTCCTGGTTATGATGCATTTTTGTTCACTCTGTAAAAAAAAAAAACCCCAACAGTGATGCAGAGCAAATCACATCAGCCTCTGCTGCGGAACACATCCGGTGTCATCCTAGTTCACTCGAGAGCGTCCAGAGGACTTTCGCACTCCCCGGCAGACCATCTCGACTCACTCTGACCACTGTAGGAGCGGAAGAAAAAAGAGGTATGTGATCTATAAAACCTTCTTGGAGTGCAGAAAAGGGCGGAAATCGTACCGTTATGTTGGCACAACGAACTACAAAAGACTCCAGCGACTCTCTGGATGGGTGGGTGGAGATGGTAAAACACGCTAAATTACACCGAGAGAGAGAGCCGGCGCCCCTGCCTGGTCCTCATCACGGTAATCTGCCTCTTCCTGCGGGCTACACCAACATCTCCAACTCCCCTATACGTCAGCGCGGAGCGGCTCAAATTCAAGTTTCTTAAAGGAACAACCACGCGCAAAGACGCACGGCAGGGAAACCAAAGGCTATGTCCGGACATCCAAGTAAGAAATGCACGGTTCAAGTCGAGGTGGAATTACATCTTGATTCCTAAATCACGTTGTAGTAGTTTCATCTCTTTAAAACAGCCTTCTGGCAGGGGCGACTCTAGAGTCTGTAAGGGCCCCTGGCAAAAATTCCCAGGGGGCCCCCCTTCAACCAGCCATCAGTCTGACACCAACTGAAAAATGTAACAATCAAAACCTTCTTTTTTTTGTGGTATTTTGTGGCAGTTCAAAACATGAATAGCATTAAAAATCAGAACAATTAAAACCTAAATGAATAACCACGTCTTCAACATTGTCACATTGTAAATAACCCCCATTGTGAGGCCAGTGATCATGTAGCAGTGCAGCTCCTTCAGACGCTGGTTTATTGTCATTGTGAAATGCAGTGTTGTAAAATGCACTCTGAAGTCATACTTAACTGAAAGTAAAGATATTGTGTTAAATTTGTACTTGGATAAAGTAAAGTGAAAGTCACCCATACGAATGGTGTAATAGAGTAAAAGTGTTGTATATCTTATAATAAAACTACTTAAGCATCAGAAGTACAAGTAAATGTAAATCGTACATATATGTACATGTATTTATTTACTGTATACTATGGGGCGACTGATTATTAGAGCTCATATTCTATATTTCCTGATAATCAGAATCTTTTTTTTTTAAAAGTGATAGAATGTAACTTAGTAAATTTACTCAAGCACTGCACTATAATTTTGAGTTTTTCCTTTTTTTCTGCTACTTTCTACTTCCACTAAACTACATTTGGGAATCAAATATCGTACTTTTTACACAACTACATTCATCTCATAACTTACCTTGCAGATTACATCCTGCATCAGAGCCAAAGCAGCACATTTGTTTCAACAATTCTTCCTAACTGTTACTAAATCAGGTCTTGACAGGTTTCGATGTAGAAAATATGTGCCGTTAAAACTGAAACAAAGCGGTTCGTTGCTTCAGTGCCGTCAGCTGTGACCAAAACTTGGCTTTGGCGTCTGATCACGAGACCATTTAATCTTTGCCTGCTGCTTTTCACAATATAAAACAGAAAATGACCACATTTCCCCACGATTAACTTCTCATTGATGATATAGGACACATTATTTTTCTACACTGTGGAGACAAAAAGTCATATGGGCTTCATTACTTTAATGACTTTAATTTATTTAACTTCAGCACAAAAGACAGAGAATATATTGTTGCAGATTGAAATAATAAAACAGCCGAGCACAACACTTTAACCTACTTTGAATTCTGTGTATTCATGGCAAACAATTTATATAACAACACTGGCGTTGATTCATTAGGTCTGATAAATGCTTTGCAGGTTTCCAGTTAGTGAGTTGAACAGAAGAGATTACAGCTGCAAGTTTCCTTCCTTATGTGGCTACAGAAGCCTGAATGTTAGCCCTGGCTAAAGTGTCGGCATCGTTAGCAGTGTGTTAGCCCTGCAGGGCGCGGTCCAGCACGTGCTCATCCTGCACAGGGAAGGGCATGGTGACACGCAGCTGCCTGTTGGCCTCCATGGTGCGCTGGATGGTCTCATAGGCGTTTGAGTTTCCAGACCAGCAGCGACGAGCCACCTGCAGAACACAGCAACAGGTTAGAGCCAATCTACACTGCAGTGAGGCCGGAAACTAAATGCGCTGTTCATCTCTCCACGCTCTCACCCCGTTGGACACGTCCCAGTTGAGCATCAGGCGGGCCCGCTTTGCTGCCTCCTCTGTGCCGTCCAACAGCAAACCAAACCCTCCGTTCATCACCTCGCCCCTGTGGGTGTGACAAGAGATGAATGTTAAATGAGTTATTCACCCCCAAATAAAAAATACGTATTTTCCTTTTGCCCGTTGCACCATTTATCCATTTAAAATGTTTTGGTGTGTGTTTGGAGGGTTTCAGAGAAAAAAAAATACATTTAAAAAAAACTCAACAGTGTCTCTTTCCAGAAATCATGACCCAGTTACTCAAGATAATCCACAGACCTTTGTCAGCAGGTTAATGGATGAACTGCTTGCCTTTCACTGTGCAGAAGGAAATGTGCATCTACTCATGGAGTAGAAGTTTGCTAACTAAGCTAACCAGCATTACAACTCAGCAGAGACGCCATTCATGTTTTCATCCCATGCTTCAGCCTCTCGTCCACGAGTAGATGCGTGTTTCCTTCTGCACTCAAAGTTCTGTGGTTATCTTGCATCACCTGTCGTGATTTCTGGCTAGAGACATTGCTGTTGAGTTTTTAAAATGTAACTTTTGGCGCTTTGAGAAAGCAGACAACTCCACGGCTGATACTTCCAAAACTCAACAACTCACATCAAAACAATCTAGATGGATAACTAGCACCACAGGTAAGGGGACAAATGTGTGTTTTTCATTTTGAGTTGAACTCTCCATTTATTGAAATAAATGGCTTTGACCAATCACAATAAACTAGCTTACCAGCCAACACCACCACCGTTGTGCAGGGCGACCCATGTGGCGCCCCTGAAGGCGTCACCGACAAAGTTCTGGACCGCCATGTCTGTAAGGGGGAGACATCGTGAATTGTCCCTTTTACTTTTCATCTTCATTTTATTAATGAATAGAGACAGGAAAGAGAGAAGAAGGAGGCTGTGTGCAACCGAGGACAGTTTTTTGGGCAAAGCCGCAAACCTCAGACACACCTACTGTATTTTTCACGAGTAGCTACGATCAGACTTTTTAAGGATTGTGGTGCTGCTCCCTTATGTTTGATCGCCAGTCACAATATCTCCACTTTCAAGTCAAGTCCCATTACATCAGCATGATGAGCAAAGCATGAAATGTGGTGGAACAAATGATTCAGTTTACAGTGTCTTTGTTTTGTGTTTCATTAGTTTCGGTTTCCATCAAAGAGAAGAAAATCTTTAAACTACGCGTTATAGGTTTTAGGCGTCATTATATATTTTAAAACATTTTGCTTTATTAAGGCTATATTTTTAAAACTGTCATGCTAAACTGCAGATTTACCTTAGAAAGCTGGTAGTTATGTACAACCATAGTGAGCATACCACATACCTGCACAGAAGGCAGATCCATCGTACACATTCGAGGTTTCTCTGAAGGGGCTGTCTGTGCCGCTTACATCATGATGGTCTCTGCTAAGAACCACGGGAGCCTGAGCGACAGAGGTAACACAAGACGCTGCTGAGACTCTAGTGAAAACTGGATCTGATGCAGGCCGCAGTAAACACGAAATAATCTCCTTAGCGGCCAATTTATCCACTTACTGAAACTCTTCCATCAGCGATCGCCTGGTTGATAGCCAAAGCGATGCAGACTCTTCCTTTCTGGTCAGAGTAGAGGATTCTTGCTTGGGATCCCACGACCTAAACAAACAGAGTGGCCAAGAAGAAGTCAGCACTAGCGTCTCTCTGTCGGATTTGCATTGAGAAAGAGTATCTGCAGGCGATGGTTGTCCAGAAAGTCACTGACCATTTTGTGTTTTCCGGCCTCTCTGATCCAGCGGATGTTGTCGTTGTATTGCTGTCTGATGCGATCAGTCGCTTCGGTACAAATTTTCTCCAGGACGGTCGCAGCAATGTCATCCGTTACAGCAAGATCTTGTGGGTCGCCAGATGTGCACACCCAGCGAAACGGGCCGAAGCCCAGAGAGAAAATGTCTCTGTGACAAAGGCAGAAGGAGGGCGATCACAAATGATCTATTGTAAGCAGACAAGATCTGATCACTTTCCAACAGCGCCATTACAAGATTAATGCTAGATTAGATCACTCAGAAAATGCCTCACCCCATAATGTGCTGCACATAGGACGGGTAACGGAATTCAGTTGCTCCTCCACCGTCCTTTTCTACCGCTGCTCCTATAAAAACAAGAAACACAAGCGTTCTGACATGGACTGACTGATAATGATGAATATGTTCTGAGTGTGAGTGTTGAATCACTGACCAGCTCTCTGGGCCTCCAGGAGAAACGCGTTGCCATAGTCCCAGAAGAACATACCAGCATCAGACAGCTTATTGATGGCCTTAACGTGTCTTCGAAGGCTGTGATCGTATGTAAACACGTATTAAAATCACCTTCACTGACCCAAATATCGCAGAAAATACACCAAAGTCCTTCTGTGTCATTCATTTCACCTCTCTTGGACCATGGTTTGAAATCGAGCAGGATCAGTGGACATGAGCTGATTGGCCTGGCGGAAGCTGAGCTGGACGGGGTAGTAGCCTCCGTTATATGGGTTGTGTAGGGAGGTCTGGTCTGAACCCAGATCCACCAGGAGGTCTCCCGTCCTGTCGTACTCCAGCACAAGCCGCTCCCTGAATGGAAAGGTAGAAAGTTACAAAAGGCTTCAGTGTTGCAGGCTGCAGACCTGGGTCATTGTGCGGCGACAGCAGGAAGGTGTCACCTCTCACTCACCACAAGTCTACAATGTTGCCATGGTAACCAAGGCTTAGAGGGGTCTTGGAGCTCTTGGCCTCTCTGAAAAACACAAATTGATACGAATTATGATATCATACAGCAGACAGACTGTCATCATGCTTTCTTTTTCACAGTAGCAGTCCGTTTTTCTCAATTTGTTATAGCATGCCAACATGCAGAAAACAGAAAGAAAAACATCCATCACTTTGATGGTTGAGTGGAATAAACAAACTTCCTTGAAGAGCGACATGATTTCACATTGATTTCATCTGTTTATATTCACGGGACTGTTCTAAGTAGCCAGCTGCATAGTTTCAAACAGACCTATTTCCCCTCTTAAAAGCAATAAATGTTAGGGCCATCTTGACCAACTGCAAAGTGTCATATAACTTGTATCAGACTTTCTGTTGATGTAACTTGTAAACTGTGATTTGTTGCTCTTTTCTTTACACGCAACATCTATTGCATGTCTGTCCGTCCTGGAAGAGGGATCCCTCCTCTGTGGCTCTTCCTGAGGTTTCTTCCGTTGTTTTTTTTACCCTGTTAAAAGGTTTTTTTTTTTACATCAACATGTGAAGTTTTTCCTCACTCGAATCGAGGGTCTAAGGACAGAGGATGTTGTTCACTGTACAGATTGTAAAGCCCATTGAGGCAATGTGATTGTGATTTTGGGCTATATAAATAAAATTGATTTGATTTGATTTGTTACATTTTACACTTTGGTTTTTGTATTGACTACATAAATCAGATACAACTTATCTGCTGCAAGGCAGATTTTGTCACCGGTGGTCAGAGCCACGCTTGCTGTTTCCCATGTTTGCCATTTTTCAACATTGAGTATTTTTGATTTTAGATGTTAGTTTTGTGCATTATGCTAACAAACACACAACTTTTCAATGCAGGAACTCTGCCTCCTTTTTTGCAGTGTTCTATTACTAGGATGCTAGGATGAGAATATATCCCATATAACTGTCAAATTTGGAGAGTCCGGACCTTTAGTGCAACAAACTATACAAAAACTACTACACAAAAACACAGACAAACTGACACTAATAGTTTGTCATACCAAATCCCTCATGACCGTCAGTGGAAGAGCACAAGTAAGCACATGATTTTTTATACTGATTTGGACTTTTACATGACGACTTTGTCTCTTTGTTACCTGATGCGTTTGATGCACTGGTCCATGCTGCTTGTGACCTCCATCAGCCAGCCCTGCTCATGTCTCTTTCTGAGAGGAGCCTCATCCACCTACACAGAAATCAAATCCACACACTGAGTAACATTTCCTCCGTCATTCTTGCTTAGTCAGCGGTGAGTATTAACAGGAAATGACAAAGATATCCGCTGACCTCAGCAATCACGCCTACACAGCCGGCAATGACTGCAGCTTTAGCCTGAGCTCCACTCATGCCCCCCAGGCCAGAGGTGAGGAAGACTCGGCCCCTCAAGTCATCAGAGCCCAGGTACCTCCGGCCGGCGTTCAGCACAGTCAGCTGCACAGAAAAACACAAGGAAACCAATGAAAAACATTCTGAATCCGTCCCTGACACACTGCCGACCTCGGCTGCCTGCATCAGGGCCGTCCTTGTTTGTGCAAGTGTTGCTTGCCTTGCAAATAGCCGAACGCCTGCAGGCTTTCTTTTGTTTGTTTATATGATTTTAACTGAACTCCTTGAAACCCAAGCAGCCACACACCTTCAGTTTTTAGCTTGAGAGCTGGAAAAAGCACATTTCAGTTTGATTGTCCCTGAAGAGGCACTTGTTTATTATCCGAGTAGTTGATATTTGTAAGCAAGTGTAGGTGGATGAGGCTCATTTTACTGCCACTGCACAGGTAAAATATATATTAAATGCTCTGATTTTAAGCAGTAGTTTCCAACCCTTTTTGATATGAGAGCTGTCAATACAAAGAAATGTGTGCTTGCAACAGCTCTCTACAGGTTGTTTATGCTTTTGAGTGAAGATTGTTTCATTTAAATACATTTTAGAGTTTCTTAAGAGGTGAAACTGCCAATTTTGACAGCACAAAAAACTTAAAACAAGAGAAAAGTTAAGTTAAATTAAAAATAATAAGTTTAAGGAATTGATTTTGTTTCTGATCCTGACACTGCACTGAGGGGGTTGGGAACAACTGATTGAAAGTAATATATAATTTGCATGAAGGGTTACTGGAGAGCTGTGTGTGCATATTTTATGTATTTTTTCTTCACAAACCATAGTGCCATGAACAATCCCTTGAGGTCCTATGTAGCAATAGCTGCCTGCTGTCATTTGGCCGTACCTGAAACCAGACAAACAAATGGACCTCAATTACATCAAGACACATACAGGGCTTACCGGTAATTTGGCACAGTTTTCTATCTTTTAAAAAAAAAAAAATTACAATGGAGAAACTGAATAACAATATGAGAGCACCTTTAAAGACTTACATTGACACACCGAGGGCAAACATCTTTTCATACTGAGCTCTGGAGGAGTAATTTGGAATAACCTGTGTGATGCAAAAAAGAAACAGTGAGCATGTCAGCACACGTGCGGGCTGCAAGTACCAGCTTTTTAAACCAGGTGTGTGTCAGGCAGTTGTTACCATGCCGTTGGTGATGATGGCGCGAGGTGAGGAAGGCAGGCTGGGAAACAGGCCCATGGGATGACCGCTGTACATGACCAGAGTCTGCTCCTCTGTCATCTCACTCAGGTAGTGCATCACCAGGCGGAACTGCGCACACACACACACACACACACATATTCATTTATTCAGACTCTAGCATCACTACCAAGCCAACTGATCACAAGCTAACTCGGGTCTCACCTGGGCCCAGTTACTAAACACCTGTCCGTTCCCTCCGTAGGTGACAAGCTCCTGGGGGAACTGAGGGGTAAAGAAAAATGAAGCTTTCATCAAGACAACAAATCCAACTGAAGACTTCACACAGAGATTTGGCGAGGATAGTTAGCAAGGTAATACGAGCTGCGTCAGAGGCTCACCTGAGCAACAGCTGGGTCCAGGTTGTTCATGATCATGAGCATGATGGAGGCTGCTTGACGTGTGCGGCACGGGTACTGATCGATAGGGTACGCTCTGAGGAAAACAGAGGGAAACTCAACTCGCATCAAAGTGAGATTACAACTTTTGCCACAAGTTTTAAGGATATTCCTATTTACTTCTGGTGAGGTACTGTGTGGTGTCTAACAAAAATAAAAGGCTGTGGCAGCGAAACATTATAATGTGTTGAATAAAATAAAGGTGTTTTATTGTTGATAGTCTTATTGATAGTAAGATAAGCACGATTGTATAATGTATTTTTTGAAAAGTTACAAGCTTGTATGAACGCAAAACACTCAGTGGATGTGTTGTGTAGCAGGGATTGTCATTAAAGCCTGACTGATAGATTATATCAGGAGGATGATAACATTATATGAAGACAGACATGTCAGCATCTGTGTTCTATCTGTTGTTTGTATTTGGTGTTAATATTGAAAAAGATTTAAATTCCAATTGAAAATTTCCTATCTTTTTCTTAACCCAGTAGCCAGATTTGAAAGGTTATTCATAAATACGGTGGCCCAGAGGGACAAAATACAACTACAACAAAATTTCACAAAACACAACAACACTGGGACTTAGATTCTGTCCACGCACAACAAAAGACTGTCCCGTTTCTTCAGTAATCTAAAATGTATTGTGTGAAAAGTATGTTGTGTTGTGGGATTTCTTTTGTTGTATTTTGTGAAATATTTAGGCTTCTGAAATATTTTTGCGTTTTCTGAGCTGTTGTTGGAGATGAAAGGAGCACCAGCCGATGCAGATTCATCAGACTGGTTCGGTTGGCCTCACCTCATGCGTAGCGTGGGACAGAAGCGGTACATGTAGATGTGCCCGTGCTGCCGCAGCTCCTGAGCAAACTCGGGTGCGAGTGTCACGTGGAGGGCGGGGGGGAAATAACGCAGTGCATTTCGCAGCGCCAACTAAAGGGAAGAGCCACATTCACAGTAAGTTAGTGAACATAAGAGACAGTTTCAGTACAGTCAGATGAATGAGAGGATCTTCAACACTTTAAGGCTCCTCCTGATTTAACAGGTCGAGCACTCACTCGGTCTCTTTTTAATTATTGACTGAAGCCCTGGCTCCGAGTTTGGGCAGAGGACTTTAGAGAATAATCAATTTTCTAGATGAGCCCCTGAGCCCACATAGATGATGCAATAAGTCAGAGTACAGAGTGTGGCTTAATGGTTGTCCTTCCACTTACGCATTTATGGTAAAGTGATTGTCTGACATGACAGTGAGCTGGAACCTCCTAAAACGTTCCTTTTAATAGTCACGTTAAAGTTTCGACTGCAGCCAATCTGCTCCATGTTTAGTGCTTTTCCAAACTATTAGATAATAAGCACAAGTCTACAAAAAAGACATTAATAATCACTCCTTTCCATTTAGGTGTACAAGCAAGATGTGCACAAAATGGAATGCAGCCATTGTTAATGTTATCAGCTACACCTGTATCTAAGAGGTCTAAATGCCCATTGTGAGGTCTGATGCGTGCTTTAAACAAAGTGCTACGCTTGTAGACAGAAGTATCATAAAAAGTGATTTCATTAAAAACATTGTTCAGTAATAAAGGCGATAGAGAGAATAATAACAGTTTGTATGTTTACTCACCCGCTCCTCCTCTGCTGTCAGGTCGGGGCTCCGTGTCGGTGCATGTGGCACATTGGGGTCTCTTCCCCGATTGGGGGGTAAAGGGTCCAGGGGGAGACCGCTACATACCTCCTTCAGAGACATACTGTTCAGTTTTTTTTTTCGGCACACACTCGTGCAGCTCTCGGCCTCGCTGAAAATAGTCCTCTCTGGAGAGGAAACTTCTCTGCTCTGAAGATCTGAGGGCGATCACTCTTTATCTCGCTGCCTCATTGGCTTTTTGCTCATCCGTGCCCTTCACAATCCACCAATGACACGGCCCAGATGGAAAAGAGTGTTTGGTAATTATTGATCCCTGAGGGACTTTAAAGTGGACAAACACTGTCACTGACCTCTGACCCCTGATGCTTCGACATGTAACTGAGTTAAACAAAAGTGTGCATGCCAGAACCTTTGAACAGTTCAGCAGCTATTATGTAGAATCATGTTGTTTCCTTTTGAAGTATTACTGGCACTTTTAATACAGACCATTATCGCCATATTGCAGATCCAACCATCTTTAACTAATCAAGTCACATGTGAGGAAATGCGTTTATAACTCAATATAGCAGTTTGTGACGTGGTCCAGTGGGTGCTTGTTTGTACTCAATATGTAATCATACAGACAATGTGAGTTAGTTACATGACACACCAGAAAGTCTAACCTAGTCATAGTTTCTTTGGCACTACTGACCACATAATTGATTTTAAAAGCTGATTGTGGGTGGAATGCACAAACAAAATAGCAAAGCAATTTCTTACAATGATCAAATTAATCAATACATTACATGTATCCTTAGGAAACACCTTCATTCACAGCACAAACATCTGACGCGCACAGAGAGTACACCTGAGAATCTTCACTGGCAGACAGAAAATGATGCATTAGAATATGCAGCTCTCTTGAATCTCCGTTCTCCTTGAATTAATTACAACCACATAAGTTTAATTTATTCGCGCAGTTTCATGTGAAACTTGTTCATGGTAAACTCAAAGTTACCCTCTGATAGATCTCCTCATGGAGTTCTCACATTGGCTCTTTTGGCAGCGTAGACTCGGAATATGCTTGACAGCATGATGTCTTTACTGCAAGGCTGAGGAGATAAAGAAGGGATAAACAACAATAATACCTGACAATATATTTTTTATTACAAAACTTTCAATAATATTCACTTCAAGTCACTCCAATCAGTCCTGTGTTGCACACAAATGGTTCGGTTGAGGTAAGAATTTTAAGTCTGGTTATAATTAAGCAGAAGAAATGCAGTCCCACAGGACAAACTGTGGAGTCCACAGGAGAAAGTTTCAAGGTACAGTACATTCTTCACACCTCTGTGAATTTAGCAACTTCATCAGTAACATTACTGATAGAAACTTTGAGTCAAAGTAAAAATATGAATATAAACTTTGTAGGACATAATATACATGTATTCAATCTTCTGCACATTATAAGAAAATACCACACATATAAGAGAATGGAACTGAAAAAATATTAGATTAAAACATATTTCCTGTAATCTTAGTTTCAGAACTTGTGTTAAATCAAAGCATGTCGAGCCGACAGAGCTTATAAAAATGATCACCGCACACCTCAGTGTGTATACTAAGCTTGGTCCTACACTGTTGATTGAATCAAAGATTCTTTAAATCTGTGTTGTGTTGATGTAGAGGAAGGATTGAACAACTTGAATTTAAACACAGTACACAGTAATTTTTCCACTGATTATATTAATTTTACAAAAGAAGAGGCGTCTCTGATTCATTTTAAAATGTTTAAAATCCAACTGAAATGAAATCGTCATCAATCTGCTTCAGCATAAACATCGACTCTGTTACTGTCTGAGGACATCTGAAACCGAAAGGGAGAAATCTGTATTTTATACCAATTTTGTTTCACAATGGCGGCCCACATTTGCATTAATTCAACAAAATAGCTTCAGTATTTGTTTACATAGAGAGCTTGTTTCCACAAGCCAATCAAATTGAACCATATTTGTATAAAGCAGCAGCCGCCACAGATTTTGAATAACTCCCATCAGCTTTCCTGCCAAAGTCTCCTCCTTATCAAACTTACTGCACAAACATGTTACCTTAGCTTGTTGAACGAGCTACTTAACAAACACTCACCCGGGAGAAATGCGCCGCTAATGGCAGTTTGCAGGCTAGATAGCTAATTGGCGGCTTGGCTACAGCATTTTAAAAAGCTCAACTCACTTCGGTCTGTTTAAATTATGGCCTGATTCCAGGCCAGATTGTTTGCTACGAGTCATTCTCTCTCTCTGCAGCTGTCAGTATCTAAATATAGCAGAAATGTCTAAATAATAATCTTAAAAAAAAAACAGAAAACAATACATGTTGACATTGTTTTATGCTGCAAAAAAGAAGATGAATAAATGTGATTTCAGTTGGATCTATAAGCCTAACGGGTCATAATTAGCTCTTCCCTGAGCCCTCTGTGTCGGGTGGTGTGGTATCAGAGTCTTGCTCAGAGGCAGACGGTGAGTTTGAAGTTTCTTCAGATGCAGAGTCTTTTGAGTTCTGGTCTGTTTCTGATGATTGTTCTTGTTGCGCCTTGTCATCTTCTTGAGGATAGAGCTCCGGGTAACGCTGCATACACTCCTGCATGGCCCTGAACTGCTCCAGGCACTCAGAGCCCTTCACCTCCTCCTTACTGTAGTGGAAACAGGAGAAGGCCTCCTTAAACTCAGTCCCACAGGGACCACTGGCCATCCCACCCAGGCAGGGGCAGTTCCAGTTGATCTCCCCACTGGGAAGAATCAGACCTAGGATCAGAGAAGAGGTTGACGTTAATGTGCAGGTTAATGCCGTCACGATACTGGAATTTCTAACTTCAATACAATGAAAAATATCGATGCTATGTTCAGCGCTGTGTGTGTCCAATCGAAACAAGACGGACTGAGGCAGCACTACCGGTATCAGTATCGATACTGAGGAGGTACCAAAACAATTTCAAATATCCAGTCTAGATATTTTTTTTGACAACACTAACAGGTAATAAACTAGAGCTGGAATTTAGCCTGATGACAGGTGCAGTCACAGGGTCTGGTAGTTTAACTGCTCCTCACCTCGCTCCTCATACGGGTCATTGGGATCCTCCTCTACGAGCTCGGCACTGCTGGGAGCGTCATGATCCTCTTTGGTGACAAAGATGATTCGGTCTTTACCTGTTGGGTAAAATGCAGGACAACAACAACAAATCATCAGTGAAAAGAAACGAGGCACCTAATAGAAGAAAAAAAAAGGCTTGCTAAATGACATCTACAGCCTCTACTTTCACATAATAATTTGACAATAACACAGTAATAACAGGTTCAGCAAATGCAATGTGAACAAACACAGTATGCATGGGTTTATATTGCATCATAAGACTTATTTTTTAGAATAATGAACATTGAACAGCTGTGTGATTGACCCTAACCATGAGATGAACTACTCTTACAGTATCCTAATTCATTACAGTGTTATTTCTCACCTGGTTGACCCTCAAGAGTTTAGAGAGACAGAAACCAGTGACAGACCAGCTCAGCTGCACTTAATACATAATACTATTATACTTACAATAATATTAATTTGTTATCTATAATGGTTGTTTGTGTTGCTGCAAAGGTAGAAGTAAAGAAGTGAACAGCACATAAACCTGTCACCTCTTTATGTATTCATAGTATTAATCAACATGAAACACAAACAAAACAAAATACTATAATCATATTTCTTAAGATGGATACTTGTGTAAGTAATCCAACATGACATATTGTGCTGCAGTTGCTGCTCAAGGTTAAACTCTCTGATGGTGACAGTGAGCTTACAGTCCTGCTCACTGATGATGAAACAGGTACAGACTCTAACAGTCTTCAACAACGATCTTATCTGTAGACTTTTATCCACTCAGCTCAACGCCAACATTATTTTTTCATTCAGACTTAAACCAACTTCAGGGTTAGCTTCCAGATGAGTTAGCCTGCTAGCGCAGCTTGTTTTTTCTTACCTTCCTGTCTGACCGAGCTCATTTCTTCACGCTGGCACAGATTCAGTTATTCTTTGTGGGGTTTTTTTTTTACCGCGACAGCTCCGAGGTTAGCGACTCTTACTGACACTCGACACGACACATGTAAAAGGTCTGAGGTTTTGGTCGAGCATCAGCTAGCTGCTGTCATGTTTCACAAGTATCCTTGCATGAGCGTGGACTCTTCTTCTTCTCCTGTCCTGTTTCCAGTAGTTCAGACACTCCGGGGCGCTCTGCTGCCCCCAACAGTCAGAGACACCGCATGGACACGTGTCGAAAGTGTCAAAGCTTGTAGTTCAACACAAGCAGGGTTTACAAAGAAAATGAGAATATTTTGGTGAGAGCAATCACCCTCTTACTTTCATTAAATTCTGTTTCTCTCTTTTATCTTTATTTTTTTTTAATATATAACCCAAAATCACAATCACATTGCCTCAGTGGGCTTCACTAACTGTACAGTGACACAAAATTCTCTGTCCTTAGAACTTTGATTCGAGTGAGGAAAAACTTGCCATATTGTCCCTCTGTTATAAAAAAACTTTTAACAGAGGGGGGAAAAGGAGATGGAAAAAACCTCAGGACGAGCCACAGAGGAGGGATCCCTCCCCCAGGATGGACAGACTGCAATTGATGTTGTACAGAACAGAACAACAAAATCACAATCCACACATTGCACTGTAAGAATATCAGACATATATGATAATTTATGTAAAGTGTGTGGATCCAGGATGCGACTGAACAGGTTGAGGTATCATCAAGTGGTGCCCGAGCCACACGACCTCCTCTCCACCGTGGTGACAGAGGAGAGCAATGCTGATTTATCGTCCTGACAAGAGGCGCCAAACAAAAGGAGCCCATTTTCCTCCTCCTTCCTGTGAGCTACAATCTATGTATGTGCTGCAGTCCATTAACTTAAAATATACTATAAAATATAGATATTTACAATAAAAAGTTGCTAAACTGTAGTGACTAAGGGTGCAATAACATTGCAAATGTTGAATAAACCAATTCATCTTATTCAGTCAAGTGGCTCTTTATGGCTTTGCTGAAAATGTCATTATTGTCAAAACAATAAATTCTAATGTCCTGTAGATCACAATATATCAAATCACAATCCTTAAATGAGGATAATAAGAAAAGTCATATATATGTACGGTAAAAAACATTTGCTTTGGCATTAATATTTTACTGTAACCCCCTCATTAAGCAGTTGTAAGCAGCGTATAAACAGTTTACGACTGCAGCTTTGCTTTTTTCTCAGCAACTGTAAATCCTGTAATTGCTGACAAATATTGTACATTCATATGTCCTTCTCTTACATGTGCTTTATAAAGGTAAAGTTGTTACCACTGCCTTGTAGCAGCAGACAAATATAAAGGAAGTGGAACGATCTAGTCAGTTGGAAACTTCCCTAGACAAATATTAACATCCTAATATATAATTGCATAAAATGAGACCTTGCACACAAAAAGGCAACTGTTCCTCAGAAGAAAAATCACGTAGCAGTTTAAGTTCACACCATTCAGACAAGCAGAAGAGTCAGCCGATTAAGCCTTTTTCCACAAAAGGTTTTATTGAGAATGTTTTTCTATAAGTTTGTTCTGAAATGAATTTTTCTTTACATATTCAAAAGACTTTTATCTTACACTGAAGACAAATTCAAATTATTTAATGCATGGTCTATGTACAGAAAATCATAATTTGTCAGTTGTGGAAAAGTGATTGAAGTAAGTATGCTTAGAGCAGACAATTAAAAAAAACAGAACAATAGAAATTTAAGGAAGTGGCAACAAAAAAATGAATATGACATGTGTGTTAATACTGCATCTCCCTGGGAATGCCATACAGTAAAACAGCGAGGACCTTTTTCTTTTTTTGTTTCTTTGAATGGTTCACAAAAATAAGATGAACAAATTTCTTTTGACAGTTGGACCCCAATGTGAGCTCCACATCCTCTCTCTTCTCACAAGACCCTGCTGAAACATCAGCTCTAACACAGGGTCACAAATCAGGAGAAATGACAGTACTTGATTCAGCTTCTGGTCCACACCTTCACGTAATTGCCAGTTTGACAGAAAAAATAAAATTGAGCTGAAAATAAAAAGTATAAACTAAGATAACACCAAGCAGAACATCGAGTGCTTCCTTGCACGCAACAGGCAGTTGACCTCCGTCATCCTGGTCGAGTATGCCTGCATACTGAAGCGCTCTATTGTCAGTCTGAAAAAAGGACCAAACCCCTGCAGGACTCCATCTCACACACAACAGAAGCCTTTACATGAATCCTGAGGAGCTATAATCTCGAGTCAGTTAGAAAATCTGGTGAAGTACAGCTGAAAAAAGTTGGTCTTGGTGTTACTTTGGGAGGTTCACAGAGGGAGCAACAGGCTGTGTGCAGCCCCACCAACTCACTAGGTCCCATTTCAGCTGAGATTCCTGAAGATTCCTTAAACTCGAGAGCTGACGATGCAGGGGCGTCATATAGATGTAAAACAAATGCAAAGTTGGTGATCGTAATAAAAGTTGATTGAAGGTGGGAGGACATTGGCTTGTTCTAGAAGAGCAGGGCCCCCATGCTGCCAACTTCACTCTGTTCTTTCACAAAGATCTCAAAGTACTGATAGATGATGGTGACGGCCAGCAGGATACCGGTGCCAGAGCCAATGGCTCCGAGGAAGTCAGCCATTACTGATAAACCTCCGATACACAGCCCACCAAAGGCAGCGGCAGTAGGAATGTACCTAAAACACAAAATGGGGAGATTGTTAAAATATTACAGAAATTCACCTTCAGGTCTTTCAGTCGAAATGCTAAGTAGTAAGAATGGCAGATATTCAATATGGTCATACTGATTGTGGAGAAGTGACAAATGGAAAATACACTTCAGGTTTTCTTGCCAAGAGTTGGAACTTAAACACCACTCACAAGTTTGTCAGTTAAATGTACAACTACAGTCAGCAGCCTGTTAAAATAAGGTGTTAGGGCAGCAACTATTGATTATTTTCACCGTCGATTAATCTGACAATTTTCTTAACTGATTAGTTGTTTGGTTCATAAAATGTCTGAAAAAAGTGTTTCCCAAAATATCTTGTGTTGTCCAAGATCCAAAGATGTTCAGATTATGGTCACAGAAGTTTGAAGAAACCAGAAAATATTTGCTTTTAAGAAGCTGGCATCAAAGGAATTTAAACTTTATTTTTTTCATTTTCTGATTCTTAAATAGATCAATTGGATATCAAAATAGTTGCCAATAAACTTCATAGTTGAAACTTTATCGATTACTGTACGACTACTTTAAGTAGTTCATATTGTGACAGCACATCAAGCGACAACCACAACTGAGGAAAACTTGAGCAACAGGAATGGGACTCACATTCTTGAAATGCTGCCACGCTGCCAGGTTTAGTGTAGCTCAATAATTGACATTTTTGCACTTTGTACCTTTGCAAAGGAACTTAACTTTTATTTGTTTCAGTGGAACAAAATTTCTAAGGACACAGAAATCTTATTGCAAAGGAAAAGATTTAATGTGTTTTATCTATCTATCTATCTATCTATCTATCTATCTATGATTTTCTGATGAAGTATATAAATAGAAAACAAGAACTGCACAGGAAAATAATTTGGATTTTACCTGTTCAGCTCATGGACCATTGAGGTTTCTCTGTGTCCCCTCATCACCATCTGCTGCTCCTTTAGCTGCTTCGCCACCTGGATCAAAGTGAATAAAAGAGCTTTAAAACTAATTATATTTGAAATAAACCCACCAAACCAGCTGCACAAAAGTCGTTACAACTTACATCTTTGGCAGAGGAGCCTGAAACTTCAATCCAGGTTTTGGAGAAGAAGGCACATGATCCGAGCATGAAGACAATGTATATGACCGCATGGACCGGGTCGTCAAGAACAGAACCAAATGACTCAGGGGGGGAGAGGTAGTAACAGAGTCCACCTACAGGGTAGGCTCGGGCTGGACCACCTGATGATGTGTCCTATAAACATATGAAAGGAAAAAAAGCTTTACCGAAAATCTGGGCTTTACAATAACAAATATCAACAATGTGTCATTTTTGGAGACTCATTATCTGAATAAAGCTGAACAAACTGAACAGAAAGGTGTGATTAAATGTATACTTACAGACCAAGTGCCCAGCAGATTAACCAGGAAGTTGCCACTGAAGCGTGTGGAAAGCATCTGGGAGATAACGTACAAGTTGGAGACCAAAGCAGACTGCAGGATGATGGGGATGTTGGAGGTGTAGAAGAGCTTGATGGGATAGGTGTTGTACTGGCCACGGTAGCGGGCGGACTTGATGGGCAGATCGACCCTGAATCCCTGTGAGAAGAGGACAATGTGTAGGAAACGTGAGCAATGAACTGCCGGCACTCCCTTAACTGAAATATTGCGTCCTTTAACAATTCCCAGTTTAAACCTTGAGAAATGCTGCATATCACAAAATCCAGGCACTCACCTGAAAGTATATCACTACAGCAAAGACAAAGACTGTGGCGATGAGGTTCATGAGGTTGGGCAGGTTCTGTCTGTAGAAGGCCTCTCTCAAAGCACGCACTTTGTCTGTCCGAGTGGCCAGCAGATGGAAAAGCGCAATGATTGCTCCCTCAAACTCTGTGCCTAGAAACACAACAAGTCACAAGAATTAGACACAGTCCTAGAGAGTGCAGAGAAGCAACAAGATGGACTTTGATCACTGCTATGGCGTTTACATCTATCGAACAAAAATGGAAACAAATCTCTGACTGTCTGTTCTTCGATTATTTTAACAACCATTCATCAGATAGACTTAACAGTTGGCTGAGGTGTTGCTTAGGTCCCAAGGAAGTGCAGCGTCTAAAGCCAAGTTTTTTGGATAACTAACTATTTTGTGCTCTCTTACCTCTTCCGGTGTTAACTGTTGTGGGGCTGAAGGCCTTCCAGACAATCGTCTCACAGATGTTGGTCGCAATGAATAGTGAGATTCCTGAACCAAGACCATAGCCCTTCTGAAGCAACTCATCCAGCAGCAGCACAATCATTCCAGCCACAAACAACTGTGGAAGAACAACACAGATTCAGTCAACTGAGAAACACAGAGACAGTCCGGTGACAATGTTTCATAGCTATGAAATTCAATTTATTGCAAAGTCCTAGTTTAAATGATCAGTGTGAGCAGGGGCATATTTTCCTTACGTTTAAACTCATTAACAAACCAGCTGAAGACAAATGTAGGTATAATCCAGATATTATTATATCCTATCCAAGTCATATCATTTTCATTTTAGTGTGTAATTAAAGTCTGTTTCAATGACAGAATACATATTTTAAGTCAAATCACTCAATTGTTTATGACACATTTGCCGAGAAGATTCCTGTTCTTACCTGAATGATGATGAGCAGACAGATTCCTGCACCCATCTCTGAAGGATCTCCATACATGCCGGTCATCACGTACACGATGGCTTGGCCGATGGTGATGATCATTCCAAACACTGTAACAACATGAACATGAGGTTAGACAATCTATGGACATAATGATGGAGTCCAACCTCCTCCTGTTGAGACCTTACTTACATTTCTGAGCTCCATTAAACAGAGCTCTGTCCTTTGGCGTGTCTCCAACTTCGATGATCTTGGCTCCAGCAAGCAGCTGCATTATCAGGCCTGAGGTGACAATAGGCGAGATACCGAGCTCCATAAGGGTACCTGGAGGGAGATATTCAAGTTAGGAAATTCCAGCAGGAGAACAGATATGCTGTTTATATTTTATTTGTTTATCAGCATGACAATTACCTCTGTTTGAAGCCAGAATGACTCTCATCCAGTAGAAGGGATCTGCAGAGTCCGAGGACATGATGCCAAACAGGGGGATCTGGAGGAAAACAATGTGAGAGATGGAGTCCAACTTCTAGTACAAACTGTAATTAAATCATTAGTGAAGATAAAAAATTACTAGGCGCAACACTAGATGCAAACCTGTGAATTTCTCACTTTAGACGGTTTTACGATCAATCAGTGGAGAATTAATCTGTAATTCTATTTTATTTATTTACTATGCACCTTCTCTTTCTTTTTTTTTCCTTTTCATCCTAAATTATTCTCTTTGTTGTTGGGTGACAGCAGGAAACCAATGCAAATTGAATACATAATTTTGGGCTATGACCAGTAGTAATTTGCATATTTCTTATTTTGTTGTATGAAATAAGTCAATTCAAATTTAATTACAGACGACTGATAGATTAGTAAGTAATTCAAATAAGTTACCTCTAGATAAAAGAAACCTGACGTGGTTCATTATGAGACTATGTAATATTATTACAGCCACATCAAGTAGTTTCATTAACGGCTGATTTGAATTATGAACTCTGATTGTAAAAAATAATTAAAAAGTAAAAAATACTCCACAGTGTGACGACTGAAGACTTGTACTCACCTCATTAACAATATATCGCTCCTCAGACAATTAATGAAGGTCATTCAAAAAATTTATTTGAAGGTCAAATAACCAAATTGTTTCGATAGAGTAAAGACAAGTAGTAGTTTTTCCATTTAAATTAAATGGTTTCATCTTCCATTTATACGAACAAACAAGCTGACTGAAGCAACAGATTATGTTTAAGTAAAGACAGTGATTAATTAATGGTGACACTTACCTGGCAACACACCAGGAAGATGAACAGGGTGATGGCAGTCCATAATACCTTCTCTCTGAACTGGATCTGGTGGACAGTCACATTATGAGAGGTTTAACATCAAATAACTAAAGCAGCAGCGAAGGCAAATGTGATAATAAAATGACCACAGGTCTCACCTTTCTTTCAGGTTTTTGGATCTCTGGCAGCACTGCACAGAACGGCTTTATCACCTCCAAGAATTTGACTGAAAACAGGCAGACATGAAGTATTTACGTGTGTCAACTGGAAATAATAGCTGGTCGGTGTCAGTGGGACGTGGCAGTGAAATGTGGGCGGACTCACGGCACATTTGAATTGACAATAACCAACACTAAACAGATTTGATTACCAAATAATGTATTTGTATCACGTTGATTGTAAATATTTTTGGCAAGACCTTTCCATTATTTTTTAACCCGTGTCTGTGATTAGCATTAGGCAGATGCACAAGGAGCAGCAGGCTGGAGATAACAGGGGTAGTGTTATGCGTCGTCATCACTAGACTGTCAATGTCTTTGAATGAGTGGCTAACTAGTTAGCTTAGAAGATGTGTTCAGCCAACGAGAGCCACCGTGGCGCTTCGAAGATCTCACTACAAGCAAGCTACCACGGTTTAAAAAAAGCAATACTCAAGTGTTTGATTAATTACACTCACAACTTCTTATTACAAAAGGTTAAATATAGTCCAAAAGCAACTGCTAGCTAGCAACGTAAGCTAGCTTGCTAGCAATGCCAGCGCTAATGCCGTTAGCTAACGAAGTTGTCTAAAACAGGTAAAATACCACTATTAGTCTCGCTACACATGCTCTAGATTTAAAGTCTTGTTCGACTCGTGTGTGAAAGTCATACTCACTGCCCATGTTGTACTAGCTGTCCACCTCTGTGCTCCTTTACCATGTAAATCTGTGCCGACTCAACCTCACTACTGACTGAGCCGAGCCGCCGGGAGGAGGAGAGGAGGAGGAGAAACTTTAGAGACACGTCACCACTACAGACACGAACAGTGACCATTTAAAGAGCCACGCGCCACTCAGGACCGGCCTCTAACATTTAGCTGCACATTTGTGTTTTTCAAGGGTCAGATAATAATTCTTTATTCTATGTATCTTCTTGTACTTCTTCTATTCGTATGTAACACTTAAATGATAATTAAATGTTAATAAATGACTTAAATAACTGAATTGTGAGGTCTATTGCTTCGTTTCCTTTTACATAGTCTGATGCCCTGTCTTACCGTGTCTTTATCCAGATTTTGTACCTTTCTTCATTTGATACCAGTTTACATGAAAGCATATCTGCAAATACAGGTGTGTTTTTTCAAATGATTACAAGCCAGTAGACATCGAGCAAACCTGCAGCAGGGCAGTAGCCTCGCACATAAATCGAAACCTTTATTTAAACCTTAAACCTTTTAAAACTAAAAAAAAAATCATTGAGGTTTCCTTCATTTACAATGATGACAAGATACACAAAAGAGTACAAAAATAAAATTAAAATAGAATAGAATAACATAACAAGAACAATACTTAGTGAAAACCATTCCACACTGTGGTGAAGTGTTTTGAGATCCCCTTGAATTCTCCAGGGGTAAATACTGATATGTATTGAAGAAGCCTGCATTTTTTTGGAATTCAACTGTGGTCAACATATGACAAAATTATAATGGATTTGTCCGTCAACAGTATATAAAACAGTTAATATTAGCTCCCACAGCTAACCAGCTTCACCATTAAAACACTGCTTACAGTAGAATACTACACTGGTAACAATAATTATTTAAAAAAAAAAAGATGTGAGTAGATCACGGATACACTCAGTGAATATAGCCTTCTAACGAGATTACGTAAAATAAAGAATGATATGTCATATACACACACAACAACACTTAAACCTCACACAACATCAGTCTGGTCTTGAGGGAAACTGATTACACAAGACTAAATTAGAGGAGTTTTATCGATATCTCTAGTCTTAATTTGTATGTGTTTTGAATTCAAATATTGCAAAAGTACAGGAAAGTACTCAAATTGCATTACTGTTATATTGTGATACTTAGATTACATTACTGACAACACAAAGAGGCAATTAGCAACCGTATCAGAATAAGTAACTATACTATAAGAAACTATACTACTATACTAAGCAACTATACAAATACAAGTAACTGCCCAACCCATTTTAAGAAGCCACAGTTTTGGCTTCAGGCAGCACTGGCTGCATCCGCCCCTGCATGAATGCATGTATGTCTCCACCTGAGGGCAGCAGTGGCCTGAGAAAGATTTAGAGTAGTAAATGCAGGCAGTTTGAGACAGCTTCTCTCAAGCCAGCCTGATTGTCAACAAAGACAGAGCCACACAGGCACGAAGGGGAGGACAAAATAGCAGCATCACTTAACAATGCCAATAAATACAATACAGCAGCCCTTTGTAATTGTAAACATTATCACGTTTCTAGAGAGAGGGTGGCTGGTGGCTTAACTGCACAATGGTGGCGAAAAGCATTGGGTGCTCTTGGAAAATAGGAGAAAAAGGTGATTTAGAAAAAAATAAGCCAGGCCCTGAAAGAAAACATCAGCAGACACAGACGGAAACACTGAAAAGCATTTACTCTAATGACTGAAGCATTAAAAGTCAACCATCAGGCCTTCGTCAGGGGCTACAAACAAACAACCATGTGGCCCCACCTTTATAGAGGCCTCAACCAATAGGAGGCCTTCACATGGCCTGGATAATGATACACCAGGTGAAGCAAATTCACGCTAATGAAGCAATGAAACAACCAGAGATGAGCAGACACAGAAGGTTCACATGCTTCCAAAATACAAAAAAGGGGCCCATATATCTGATATATTACCCCATAAAGGCTGTGAGAAGAGAGGGGGAGCCTCTACAGAAACAATGGACTACAGAAAACATGTGAAGTCTATGTCCTCATTAAGACCAGGATACTTCAGAGCATCCGTGTGTATGAATCCCAAAAAAGCCTCCCTTTGAGTCTTTGTCTTCCGTACCCTCCGCTGACCAAAGGTTTGACATCCTTGATACCCTCATTGGGCAACAAGGACTCATAAGCATTCTGATATTCTCTGAAGGATATATCGCATCACCCAGACTTTTAGAATTCAGTCCGTATATTTAAATGGTGCCGGCTCAGGTGACATCCAAATGAGGAAAACAAAGGTTGGATCAGCACTGGTGATCGGAGGCGGAGGCCAACAAACATCAGTATTTACCAAAGGGCTCAGTAGAAGGCAGTGAAAGATGACAGACCGTCGGACAACAGGAAGTCGTAAAAAGCATTTCTCACATAGCTGAAATAGGAGGACAAGCACACACAGTGTAGCAGAGAAAGAGCTCTGAGTCCCTCAGAGCGCTCGCTGAGAACAGAGTGGTCTTCTTGATGGGGCACATGGGAAAAGATACCTTCTTCAACAGAGTGAGGCCTTATCTGATGTTGTCAGGGAAGCTAAAGCTGTCACACGCTATTTTCTAGAGAATCTCATCTGAAGAAGAAGTTGTGTTTGAATTGTGGCAGTCAGTCACCACGACACTGACGAGAAACACGGGGAAACATCCACGCCTGACTGACAGCTCACACACTGCAGGGCTCCAATATCCACTTATCCGATACACCAAAGCTGTGATGTTTCGAGCTACGCTGCTCTCCATCGGAGGAAAAATCCTCCTCTTAAGTTATTTATTTGTTTAAAAACAAAACAAAGTGTATAAACCAGTGTACACGCAGGAACAAACAGCCCCCAGCCAAGCAATCGGTTACGTACACCCTCGTAAAATAGCAAACTCTTGTTTGTTTGTTTTTTAACAGATACCGTTATCTGTCTGTTTATTTTCAACAAAGAGAGATAACAGGAATTACAGGAGAGAGAAGATGTGAATGAGATGCGCCGGGGACGTCGAAGTTCATTGTCTGCACCTCGACTGCAAGTTTGTACTGAGCCCACTGAAAGAAACATACGATGAAATCATTTGATTTAACCTTAACTCCACACATGCAGTGTAAAAGACCTTTTATGTTGTTGGTATTTGATCTTCTGAAATATTGAAATGAATGGACTTTTGACTGCCAGGAACAGTATTTATTGATCTAAATCAATAGACTTGACTTATTTTTCCTCAATCCCTGAGCTTTGAAGGATTAGTTTTGAAGTCCACCAAACATTTCTGTAGCTTCACAGCAAAAACAGCTGATTTTTTAAAAAAACAACAAAAACAACTGCAGAAACAGCGTAAATTGGTTGCATACAGCTCCTCCAGTGTAATCAAAGTCTCTGAGAGCCCAAAGATCCCACATTGATTTGAAATAACTATATATACACCCTTGATGCGCAGTTGACCTTGTGAACCCACTTCAGGCTCCAGAAATGTGTTGCTGACTACAAACCTTCCCCTGCCTTTCCACTGGCATGCGACTCGAGTGAGCAGATACTGACAGACTTTTCATTTTTGGGTGAACTTTTCCTTTAAGTAATGCCAAAATTCATGATAGGTGTATTTGTGAGCATCACAAGCTCACACACTCTTCACTCGTCTGTGCGAGTGAGCACACGGACACATGAGAGGGTTACTCAGCAGCAGCTCTTACATAAGTCTTTGACTTTGCTGTAACGTGGAGGAATGTTGAATTCCTTGAACTTCTACAATTGTTCTTCTCTTGCCCTGCATTTTTTTCTGACATTTACCTCATTCCTCCTCGCTTTGCCTCGTAGAGCTTGACCTCCTCTGGTGCGTGTTTCGCGTTCTGGTCATATTGCACCCGGAGCACCCTCCACTCACATCCCTGCCTCTCAAAAGGCCCGCATTCATGTTGAACCTTTTTTGTTTGTCCTTCGAACTCACTACGATATCTACGTTATGTGTGTGTGAAGCGCATTATCACAGTAGTAGATAACTGGGAATCATGGGATAGGAGGGGAAAGCAGATGTCAGGGGCTTTGAGGAGGCAACAATCAGATGTTTACAGTGGCGGGAGAATAGTACGGTCTCTACTATGGAGGGGGGAGATGCATCGATACAGGAAAGCGGGTGGGAGTAAAGAGTCACAAGATCACCATGAGACCGAGCAGAGTGAGTCACTCCCTGTTCAGCTGTCCTATCCCGCTTTTTGTCTGCTGCCACTCTGGGAAAACCACAACAGAACATTAGTATATTTTCTCACCCTCTTATAAATTCTCTAGTGGCTGATTTTTTTTTATTTTTTATGATACAGTGAATTATATGTAGAGTTCTATGAGGTCTGCGCAGGCTTTAATGTTCGTCTCGGTAGCTCTTCTCTGTGGTGAACAGCTGCTCTGATCTCTTGGTGACCCACTGGTGACCGACTGCTGATATACTTCACAGAGACGTACAGTCATACAGTATATTTGCTCTACTACAGGTCAAGGGTTAAGGTCGGTGAGCTTTAAACTGGTGGATTTGATTGTCCCCTTAATCCACTACGTTGATCTAGCAGACCGAAGAACACTGTGTCCTCGACCTCATGGACCAGGTTACATAAACATGTAGATCAAAGACCCCTGGCTCCTCCCTGCAGACATGTTCTCACACAGCTTTAGAGGGTTAATGAGGACCAGCTTGGCTCTTCAGCTTTGAATAAACACATCGTGTTTGATCCAGTAATTGTAGTATACAGTGGAAAAGTCTCTCAGTTTTAGTGTATCACCCTGATAGTTGTGACATTTACGTCCAAATCATTTGGATGAAAGAGCTGAACCAAGAGTCTGCCTACATCCATGCTAGCAGATCTATGAGGCTGCATTTTGGCACACTGGGGCTTTGAGCTAAATGCTAACATCAGCCAGCTAACGTGTAGAATATGACAGTGTTAGCATACTGATGTTAAACAGGTATACAGTGTTGGTGAAATCACCCAAAATTCATAGTTGAGTAAAAGAAAAGATGTTGCGTTAAAATATTACTTAAAAGTACATAGGTGTCCAGACCTGACCACTAGCTGCACAGCTAGTTGAGCTAACTAGCTTTTTCGTATTATCCTGTTTATTCATTATTCTGATTATATACTTTTTCCCGATTATTGGAATCAGTGTTTTTTTTTCCTTTCCTCCTTTTTTAAAAAAAAATTCTAATGCCTATAAAATAAGCTTCCTAAAAGTAGTGGGGCGGAAGGGGTACAAAATGGAAATACTCATGTAAAGTACATCTCATCGGTCCAGGTATAATATTTTAACACAGTTTGCCGTATTAGTTTAGCATGTTAGCATGCTAACTACATGATAATTACCACTAAATGAAGGATAGCCAAGAGTGAGAGTGGTGTCAGTTAAGTTAATTAATCACAAACCAATCTATTGGACAAATGATTTTTTCCCTCAGAATGGCAGTTGATGAAATGTCTGCCACTAAACTAATCCCAGCTCATGAATGCCAGCATAGGATTTCATGGTGACACATCCAGTACTGAACTGTTGAAACATTCCACTGAAATCAACTACTGGTGGGGCTCGAGGAAAAGTCATCAGATCAGCAGACTATAGGGAACCATGGATGTCTGTACAACACTTCATAACAAAACATCCCATAGTTGTTGAGATATTTCAGTCTGGACCAAAGCAATGGACAAACAGCACTGGCAGCCCTACAGCCGTGCAGCTAGCATTGCTAGGCTAAGACAGAACAGATTGTCCATATACCTTCAATCCTGCTCA
>CAEMYA010000071.1:1263966-1322777 GCA_903131615.1 Diplodus sargus
CTCCTCGTGAGTGAAAGCTGAAGTTCACTTGAGAGCAATTGTTCCATTTAGGAGACATTTCCAGGAAAAAATGAATTTGCTTGACAGAATTTGATAACTAGTTCAACAATTTTGTATGTAATGACTGAAGCAATGAAATGAAGACTATTAGTTTTATTGAGGGTGACTATTCAACATCCATAAGTATAGTTCATTTTGACTGACATGACATAAGCATTTGCAGTTTGTTCAGAGGAAGGAGAAATTGCTACTATGATGTGCACAAATGACTAAATGTTGTGGAGGTTGAACTAATAGTAATGAGAATTTTCATTCTGATTTGAGAAAAGCACCAAAGCGACTGAGAAAAACTGTAAAACAGTACCAATACAGTTACTACTGCTACAGAGGTAAAACTGTGTCCTGATATCAAAGTGGGCCAACAGTCGTCAGGACAGAACACAGAGTATTTAGGTTTATTGTGTCATAAATACTCCCTCTGATCGATCTGTTGAGCAGGGTTCAAGGAGAGTTGGGTAACAGCGTGTGACATCATCGTCTTTGTACATATGACGTGTGTGGTCCATGTAGGCACAGCACAGCACAGCACAGTTGTTTGGAGTGCCATAACCTGTCATTTCTCTCATGGTTTTATTTACACCGTCCCAGAAAGGTTTGGTTTGTACCAGCCGCAGAGCGTTCAACATGGTTGTTGGGTGTTCTGAGGAACCTGGTTAGAGTCATCCAGCCACATTCTGTCCATAATTGTGTGTTAGTGATAGTGCACTGTGTACATTTTCAATATTCAGCTCTGGTTTTCATTTGTTTTTCATGAAAAATGTTTCTCTGTTTTCCCCAATGCTTGGCAAGAAGCAGAGACAACACGAGATCTGATCCTTGACTGTAGCTAGCCGCCGTTAGCTGATTGGCTCATGGCTCAGTTAACCGTGGATGCCAATTGAGCCTAGAGTTCGCTGGAAGCAAGACCTCGGGTCACAGGGGGAGTCAGCATGTGTGACGGGGCCCCGCTCAACTCGATATGGCAGCCTTACATGAGAGTGAACACGGCTGGACACCGAATATGAGTTACAGCCTCCAAAAATGCCAAAGTAGTAGTATGACGAGACAGGGCTGATGAGACGGGCAGTGGCTAACTGGTTAGCATGCTAACTTTACCAGACATCTCTGCGACGCAGCACATAAACATCTTTAAAATAACATCAACACCAATTCTTCACACTCTCTTGATAATGTTAGTGCTTTTTTAAAATGTATTCTCTTTTTTGGCCATATCTTTATACAAATCGCCCCTTTAATCGTGGCCCATCTATCCGTGTTTAGACCAGTCTTCAGCTCTCTCAGGAAAGGTATCCAAGGAACTATTGGTCTCTCCAGACCGTTTTCAACTCCCTGTCTCGAGAGCCTAAACACTTCCAAACTCCTACCTACATCCCTGCACAAAACACTTTTCAGATGGCACAAACTCGTGCCTCCCTCTGCCTTTTTTATGCTCCGGTCTGGGTTATTTTAAGCTCACACACACACACACTTCTCTGTTGTTGCCGCAGGGAGGGTGAGGGAGCGTGTGCTTTCACATCCTATCTCGCTGGGTGGTTTCTCCGAGCAGCGACTTCTCTTTGGCAGCACGAGACGGTGTCTGCAACAGAATGCCTTTTAAAGCCGTCGAACTGAGAAGTGCAGGTAGCTGTAAGATAAGACATTCTGTAACCCTTGAACCGTGATGACTGTCATACTATGAGCTCAGACACCACCATGTAGGCAGTGCAGGCACACACTATGTGTGTGCGCACCTCCACGTACGAGCTGTGATTTCAAGCGTTATCACCAGAGTAAGATTTACCTTGAGATTTATCGACTTGTGCATAAATTTCCCGTGTGCTATTGGGGTCAATCTGGCTTTATTAGTTCTGCTAGTACATTGCAAAAGCCACTACGTTTCCTGAATGTAATGCTGTGCCAAAGCAAGCAAGCCTCATAATCCAGAGGAAAGAGAGAAACTGCACAGTGATTCAAGGTGTCATTTATTCAGGTTACATCGTTATTTGTGAATGAGCAATCAGGCCGAGGCGCCCCTGCATTTCGTGGTGGAGAGCTGCTAAAAATACTGATGCTGTTGCCATAGTGATGTATCACTGTTAAAGAAAAAAGTCACTTCAGTCACCAAGGCAACTGCCTGTGACCCACACCAGCACACCTTCATGCACAAAACACAGACACAACACAGACACACAGGCCCACCCATCGAAAAAAAAAAAATGCAGAAGAAAAGAGCAAATCAAGTGATGAAATGTTTCAGCTTTAATCAATCAAATATATTCTTGAGGATTCATCATTAAAACCATATGAACAAGCTCGATGTGTACGCCATGGAGGAGCAAAACGTAATCATCAAAATCTGTTTTCTTTTTAGCAAGCAGCAGATTGGCAGGGGATGTTTGCTTATTTTTAGAGCTGAAAAACAGGAAATGATAATCCCTCTCATCTCGTGCCTCGTGCTGTCATCTCTCCTAAACGGACCCGAGCCTCCCTTCACTTGCCTTTGATGGTGCTCACTGCAGCAAACCTCTGAACCTCCCGGACAGGCTGACCGGAAAGAGATGAAGCTTCACATTGTGTAAAAAATTTCGTACTAGAGTAAAAGTAGAGATAACTGTTAAAATGCTAGTTTGGTAAAAGGGAAAGTCACCCATACAAATAGAAGTCAGTTGAGTAAAAGTCTTGAAGTTTCTGATATTAACTTAAACATTAAACGTAATGTTCTGGCAACAAATGCAATAAATGTAACAAAAGTACAAGTAAATTAAATAAATGAACTGTGTACTTAGTGCTGACTTGGCGTTATCGTTGTTGGCGTTAATCGACAGATAGAATAGAATAGCATAAATAAATGCGCGGCTTTGGCTCTGATGCAGCGCACACTCTGCAAAAAAAATAAATAAAATGTGTGACTAAAATTATCAGACAAATGTAGAGGCGTAAAAAACTAAACGTACTTTCAATCGATGTGAAAGAATGTCTTGTTGTTGAGAAACCCGTGCAGCCATTAGTGGATCTGATAATCCGCTCGGGCTGAAAAACAAGAGCTCCTGCCACGTTCAGGTGTTTGGTGATGGATTTATGACACTTGGATTTATATGCATGAGTAGTCTTGTAACAGAATATTGCACATAAAGCATGGGTATGTAGGTCATCTAAAGACTCTATGAGTCAGCCTGTTGGAGCCGGTAGGGACTGAACTGTGATGTGAAGATGATATGACTGCGAGCCCCATGAAGCCCCTGCAGTTTGTGTACAGGGCGTCATCAGTGTGTCCTGTATGTTGTGCATACTCAGAAATAGACTAGACTAGAAAACCCAGAAACTTTTTTTTCACTTCGCACTATGTAAACCCAATCCGTGTGCGTTCTTTGCCAGCCTTAGCCATTTCTGGGTGTAACTTTTCCCTTCTCCGCCTTCAGTATCCGCGTCACGCCAATTGTTCAGGGTTTAAAGCTTGTATCTGCAACGTGAGCTCACCTTTGGAAAACCTGTCGCGTCTCGGCAACAATCAAACCCTTCTAGTGAAACAGGAAGAATTAGGGCGCTGACAGATAAGACAGCATTCTACACATACTTTCCACGCAGCCGGTGTTTCCGTGAGAGTGTTTTTTCGGATCCGGCAACCGTGATTATGCTGAGTACAAAGTTACTGGTTTGATTGGCGCTTGAGGGTGCATACAGTATGTTGGGGTCGTCTGAGGTTGCTGCTCTGGGAGCTGTTTGCTGGCTAACACCTTATAATGCTTCCTGCTTGGCATTACAGCTCTAATGGGAAGTTTTTTTCTTCTCTTGTTTGAAGTGTATAATCCGAGCACTGGTGCAGATCAGTCACCGATGTCGCCGCTGTATTGCAATCGGGCCAAGAACCTGCACTAAACTGCTTAGTAATGGACTCAGCAACAATGATGACGCATGCACACGAAAGTCTGTTCCCCTGGAAAAGTTTCCCGTTGATCAGTTTGTCTAAATTATGTAATTTACACACAGGAGAAGTAAACAGCACCATGCCATGATGTTTTGGACAACATCGAAAAGCTTTGTTTGCTTGAAGCATTTTATCTAAAAGTTATAAGTTATAAAGTTGTAAGGTGTCACTTTTAATGCAAAGTTTCTAAACCATGTTGAGTCAATGTGTTTACAATAAATAACTCAATAATTCATAATTAATAAAAAAAATAAATAAATTAAATTGTTGTAGGCTTAACAGTGATTCTTACATTCTCTAATTAATCTAATTTGTAGTCTACACACTCAGGAATTATGATATGTCAATAAATGAGCTGATATTGTTCCGTCTTATGATCAGGCCCTGGGACTGATCGCTGTACGCGGCTGTGGGAAAAATAAGACGAGGACAACCTGACACTGAAATCGACTTCGAGTTGGAATTAAGCTAGCCTGTGTGTTTTTGTTTTACTTTTCCTTTTGCAATTTGTAAGAGTTCAAAATTCACACTCATATTAACAGGGTAATCGTGAACTGCTGATTACTGTAGCTGGATTTGGTTGTTAGCTCAGTTAGCTGTGCAGCAAGCAGTCATATGAGGGAAATCTGTCATGACTGGGAGCTTGGAGCACTGGGTAAGTGTTGGTTTTGTTTCCTATTGGGATACTGCCTCTTAAGGTACAAACTGGCTGGGGGGGAGCTGATTAGTATGCCATCTTCAATGCATATCTCTACAACACATTACTTAAACATCTTTCTTCAGAGGATCATATTTCTTCTTAATTGTAGGGTGGTTCTGTCATTGTATAAATGCACCAAAACATTGTGTTATTCAAGCATCTGATGAGCTGAAATTGCCCACCGTAGAGAAGCTGCATGGGAAATACTAACTAATCTTGTGACCTTTAAAAAGGTGTATTTTGTAGTTGTGGGAATCAATTTTAATTGTTTAATTGTAAAATCCCTCAGAATCCATTTCACCGCAGAGAAAAACTCACTCTGTTATTGAATCTGATTCAAAATTGTATTGTTTTTTCCTCTCTGTTGTGAGTATTCCTCTGCCAGGTCAATCATTACACTGATCAAATGATGACTCAAACGTGACCGGAACAACAACTGATTTAATCTCATTTAACTGAACTCAAATGAAACACTTCAGCAGTCAACTTCAGACATCTGGAAACTGTTTTTCTATTTTTCTGATTTAGTTTGACAGTAAAACTCATTACTGTCTCCATAAAAATAAATTTTCCTCCAAAGACGCCATCATAAGTTTATGTATTGAATTCTTTCTGTGCTTCCTCTTGGAGATACATCACTCAATACAACAGAAAGCATTGTCTGTGGCTGTGGTGTGTAAGGTGAGATAAAACATCAGTACTTTCTGTAGGATCTGACACAAAAGATGACTCATGTTCTCCTTTTGTTACAGTCACACTGACAGGTCTGGTGTCAGCATCCTGCTTAAATTTCATTTCCTTTTTCACTACTTCCTGTCCAGTGGATGAATATATTCACAGACACTTCATGCCATAAATGAACACAGGGTAGACGGCAGATTTTACCACAAATGAATGCCTTTATTTTTCAAGACACTGTTAACACACAGGTATACAAGAGAGGTATCGGCTCTTGCAATAATAAAATAAATCAAAGTCGTTATCAGAACAGAACATTTAGAGAGTGGTAATATGGAATGTAGCTTTTTCCATTTTTTTTTAAACATTTCCAAACAATCCTTGCAAATAAATAGTCTCTATATAGTCTTTTTAGCTAGTGTTTTTAATCAATATATTCTCTTTGTTTAGTCAGAGTTTCAGGAATGAAGAGGAGAAAATCAGACGAAAACGAAGACAGTGACAAAACAAGGATATTATCCCCTTATAGCAAAAAGTCTTTCATAGGCAAAAAGGTATAGGGGAGAAAAAAGGCAAATCCCTTCTTCTAGACCTAAATACTCTTGTTCTTCCACCAAAGTGTAAATCCAAGTGCCTGGTGGACTCACTAACCATTTTTGTTGCAAGGGTCTTCAGAGACACCAGTAAAAACACAAAATGTCCTTCTCGGAGGCTTACGTGTTCAATTGCTACAAGGCTGTTGACCTAGCCTGCCAAGGTCAGCTTGTACAGTCAACTTCCCCACTAGAAATGTGCTGTGCTGTTGGGGACTGGCAGTCCAAACTTCATCTGGGGAGGGGGGGGAAACTTAGCTCATATCACAGGTAAAGCACCACGTCAGGCTCCTACAGCTACACTTGAGCTTCAATGATCGCTGCCTCGCTCAATCTCTCTAAGAGAGGACTTAACAATAAAGAAACTAGTCTGTACCAGTGAAGGAGAGGGGGGATCCTAGTGGTTTCTGAGAGACCGCCACCGCGTAAAACATCTCTCCTACCACTTATTACAAAGAAAAGGAGCAGTCTCAGAAAGAGAAAAGTGCAACAAGGGCCCAGGCAGCCCTGTCCTCTGGCAGGTAAGGGAGAGCGCAGGAACGACCACACAGACTCTCCCCCTGACCCCGAGGTGTCTGAGGTTCCCTCCAAGCAGAAGAGGCTCAGACCCCCACGTCAGCAGAGGGACGATGCACCATAGCAGGGTTTCAGCTCACTGAGCTCTTCCCATGCTTAAAATGTATGACCACGTTGGCTCCGTAGCAGCCTCAGTCCGAACTGTGATCTTCTAGCTGGGAGATGATGGTGATCAGATTCTGCAGGCCAAAGATGAACCCACTGTCCAGGCCTTCGTGAACCACACTGTCTTCTCCAAAGTGCCGACAGGTCGTGTGAGCAAAGTCAATCATGCGCACGTCCACCTCGGGGCTGCTGGCTTCTCCTGTGCTGTGAGAGGAGCGACTGCTGCCACTGTTGCTGCTCCCTCCAGCTACACCAGTGCTGCCACCGGCTGAGGAGGAACGAGGGAAACCAAAGGCGCCTTCTTCTTCTTCTTCCTCCTCCTCCTCCTCATCTTCCTCGTCCTCTTCATCAGATGGCTCATCCTCATCACCTTCCTCCCCGCCACGGTGTCTGGGTCTACTGGGAGCCCTGGGAGGGTCTCCGTCGTAGATGATGAGCAGGGAGCTGGAGTAGAAGCGGTAGGATTCACAGGCTTCCAAGGCAGCTTGCATTTCCCGGAGTCGCCGCAGCACCGGGGACAGCAGCTCTTGACGCAGGCGGCGCCCGTCGTGGAAGAACTCGTAGAGAGCCTCCTTGAAGCCTGCGAGGGTCAGCTTACGACCGTGGTACTTATTCATGAACATCAGCTGGCCTGAGTCTGACTGGTATACCTGCAGGTCAAACAGAGAGATGAGCTTTACATAAAAACACCAGGGCAGTGTATTGTGTTACATCTCTATGATTACCTGCTGATTATATTCACAACCGTCATTTAATCATTTTGTCAAAGAATGTCCCAAAAAAAATTGCTTCTTTACTCCAATCAACAGTATGTAACCCAAATACCTTTCAATAACTAAATCATAAATGAAAAAGAAAAAATCCTTTCATTCAAGAATCCGGTACCAGCAAATATTCAACATTTTTATTTAAACCGTCATTGACTCAGTCAATCGTTCGTAAGTAAATTAGTTGGCAGTTTATTTTCTTTCGGCTGACTAATCATTTAATTGACCTACTATCACAGCTCTAAAGTCTACCGTACCTGCATGCCACAAAGCCGCACTCCAATAGATGCAGATGTGCTCTGCTGACACTTGCGAATCTGATGGGCTTTCTTCTCCTCCGATGCGTCATCCCCATGTTGGCGAGTTCCCATCTTCAAGTCTAAAACACACGGTCTTGTGTAGCGCCACGTCAAGTTTTCCAAAAGGATAAATTCTGTGAAAATGGGTCAAGGATCACACAGCAACAGAAGACATGTAAACTGAGACGCGACACGTTTTTTTTCTATATAATAACATTCAAGAACTCTCCCTCCTCACTGCAGCGGTTCATTCATGAAAGGATACTGTATTGGTTACGGTGCTTTGCATTCTCCTTCATCCTCTGCAGATGCTGCTGGTGACATTTAAGACTCCAGGGGTTGTGTTTGATCTGTGGCACAACATTGCCCTTCTCCAGGCTGAGGTAGAGAACCTCCGCCTGCTTCTGCTGCTGCATCTCGTCACGATTATAACTGCAAAGGTCACAACAAGAGAAAAAAGATCAGCTAACGTGCTACGGAACATGTTCGTGAGGTGTCTTCTTGGTTACAAGCTTACCTCATGATCTTATCTTCTTTACGGCTGTGTCGAGCTCTGTCTTTGCCGTAGTTGTCATTGTCCAGGAGCAAAGCGGACTGCTTCTTGTTGCTCCACTTCAGCATCTTGGTCTTGGGCTCGCAGTCTGATGAGGGATCTTTGTTCTCCAGGTCTCCCGATTCACTGTGGAGGGGGTAGGCGATGAGGCACAGGTTCCCTTCCTCATCCTCTTCAAAACTGACCGACACTACACCTGAGAGTGAGTGAGAGGAAAGTGGTTATGAGTACATTCACGGTCACTTATCCAATAACATCAAACCTATATCCATAAAAGATAGTGACGCATTCATACAGCCATCTGCACAAACATACATTACATTACCATGCTATACGGAGGTTGAAGGTGGAAGATGAAAGCAGCACATTTTTAGAGACAAAATATTTCTCCGCAAAAAACTGTGTTGATATGACTCATTGTTGAGGAAAGGAGAGACACAAAACACCACGCAAGACCAAAAATGTGTAAAACCAAGAAAGACATTTATTGAACAACTGATAAACATCCTCATGAAACACAAACAATGACTCATAATCCAGAGCTTCGACCAGTCTGCAATGATGATGAGGAAATGATGTACAACTGTCTTTCCATACAAAAACATACAATGAATAACAGCTCAATAAGCCACAGAGAAGGACTGCATAATCAAATAACCAATCATCAGTGAGATACCGTGATTCTATGTCAATCACATGTGACACAGATCGTAATAGAGGCCTTAAATGAAAAAAGAACTGAACCAACACTTGCTGTTTTACAGTTTGTTTAGAGGCATCAACACCAGAAACACTACTTAAATGCTGACATGATCCACTACCAGGCCCTCCAGTAGTAGCCCCTCCAGCCCAGCCCCCACTAAAGCTCCGTAAAAGGGCCTGTGTGTCGCATGCCTCTGTGAGGGCTGGGGGAGGTGTTGCACTGAGAATAAACACCACAGCTGCAGCAGCTGATACAGATAAACCACAGACAGGAAGGAAACTGATCGAGAGAGAAAGTCGCAGAGATATGGACGCAGCATCCGCGTCTGTACATTCAGCATCCAACAACACTAGTGTGAATAATACTGCATATTTTACAAAACAGCCACTGAATAACAGAGAATGTGAAAGGCAAACATACTCTCAGAACAACATGATCAAACACAGCCGATGCTCAAAAATGCTTTTCTGGAGTCCTTGCGTGTTAAATGACGGGCCTGAGGACCCAGCATCCACGTTTCTTCCGCAGCCAGGCTGATGTCATGTGCGCTGACATCACCATCCTGCAGGAAGGCCCAGCCTCTCAGGTCTGTCCTTATGGGCTGCGCCGTCCACTCACGGCTGCACTGTCATCACACCATCTCAGTGAGTGTGGGAACCTGTGAGTCACTCAGACTTAATTCAGAAGGAGGGCTCATAAACTGGTGCATCGGTTGAAATTTACAGCCTGATGAGTGTAACTTGACCATTGCATACTAGCAACGTTGGCGGAGTTGCTGATTGTTATCAATATCTATTGCTTTATTAGGTTCAGGGGTTCTGGCAGTCCACTGGGGGTCATATCCTTCAGAATATTTTGTGCAAACAGTGCCTGCAACCATCAGATATTTTGGCCCTGCGTGTTTTGAGGAATGCAAGAGACAGACAAGCGTCACTGTTGATGTCACTGCTCTCGAAGGCCCCAGAAGTACTCTACTATCCTATCTCCAAATCCCACTCCCCTCGAGGGTCTTTTTATAGTCCCATGCTGCGTTACTGTGAATTCAGATACCACGCGTGCGTCTCACCTCTGTCATTTGACCGCCTAAAGACGTCTGTGTCAGTGTGTTCCAGGCTCTATTACATCTGTGGGTGAAACCGTGAGAGGCTGTGGACCTGGACGCCACCAGGAAACGTGATATTCCAATTAAAATCATGTGTGTCAGTGAAAATGCGTATCTGTGTCCATGTTTCTGTGATGCGCCTGGAACCAGACCTGGACATCTCCTCAACTGACTTGTAAATTACTCCCCTTGCGATCTGTCCCATTTATTTTTGATCTATGTGGAACTCTATCTCATCTTGAAATCCAAGCCATCTTGAATGGCAGGCACGGCACTTGAAAGGCCTCTGTCCACTCGTCCTCCTGGCGGGTAGTCAGGCCATCAGCTCGGATGCTACTTGAACCCTGGCGTGCCTGCCAAATGCTCCAACACGAGAGGCACTGTACACAAGTGACATTATGGGGCCACTGAAGACAGTCATGTATCTATCTATAGATGTGAAAATACATTTTGTTGTATGTTGTTGTGTACATCATGTACTTTGAGCCCCTGCATCCACACTGTACCCCTGAGCCCTTTCATCCACACTGTACTCAATGCAAAATAACATCCTTATGATCTGCACAGATGTATTACAATCAGCCAATGTACAGTACAGTATATCACAAGATGTTTGCACGAACACAAAGAATAAGAAGCAGAGGATTGAAGCTAGGTACCAAAACATCACCACACATGCGCTGTTATGACAAACATCTGGACACATCCTCCAGGTCTTACCTTTATACTGAGGGGTGAATTTCCTCACTTCAGGGGGGAGGCTCTTGTAGAACTGGTGCTCCCGGGGAATGAGGGGCTTGCAGATTGTTTGTTCCCCAAATCGTAGCACACAGGAGTGGCCTCCCACCTGGTGCACGAATGGCTCAAGCATCACCCCTTTTCCGGGATAAGGAGTCCCGTCCGCCTGCATCAGGGCTTCCAGAGCGGGACTCATCCTCACTCCGCATCGGATAACTGAGCTGGGGGGACCCACGTCGGTCGGGAGGCAAGAAGCACGACCGCTCGTCTGGCTCCCTATCCTAAAACTCTTGAGCTCGCACGGGGGCGCTACTGGTCTCCTGCTCGAGAGCAGCCGTGAAAAACAAAGGGCTGGACAGGAAGGACAGAGCCAGCGCCGACGAAATCCCCTATTTCCTCGATTTTCCTTATCGGAGGACAAATTATTAAACCCCTCCGTTGGTCAGAATAATCTCCGTGTTTGTATGTGTAATAAAAAATGACATATACAGCCTTAAGGCTGCCACAACGTCCTCACGTAAGGTCAGTTTCCGCTGTCCTCGACGTCTGCCTGTTACCGAAACTGACGACGAAGCTGATCCACCAGCTAGAAAAACAGCACGAGCAGGAAACAAGTCCCGCCTCTTGCCACGAGCAGCCAATCACCGAGCCGGAGCTGTCGCTGGGAGGAGACAAGGCACCTAGGAGAGGATCAAGCAGATCAAGCAAACAAAGAGGAAGGAGAGAAAACAGGGGGGAGGGGAAAGCAGGAAAAACACTAGACACAAAAACACAACATTCACGGCATTTCTTGCAAGTTTCTTCCTTCTTGTTCTTCTACAGACAGGCTCTCGGATGGATTTTAAGTTTCCTCTTGTTATCAAGACATTAAATATCATTTTCAGCAGACTGAATTAAAGAAAAATAAAGGCAGGAAGGTGTTTGGAATTGCACATAAGCCGTTTCTTTTCAACTCATGTTTTCAAATGGGATCAAAACTGAAAGGATGTGTTTGGGGAAGGACGGCGAAGAGAGCAAAGTCAAGGACGTTACATTATCTGGACAGTGTCCATACTTTCCTATGAAAGCTGCCCGGTGGTGTTTTGAAGCCAAAAAAGCTCGACTTCCTGGGTATGAAAATAACCTGGATCTTTCATGTTGTGCAGCCCAGAGAGCATGCTAGAATGGGGATAATATAATGTAATCGTATGGCTCTTCTACACATTCCACATTTTAGTGGACAGATAACTCCAGTTATAACAGTAAAACGAGTCATTACGCAGGGTTGTGACGCTCAAAAAAAATAATCCAACATTATACAGATGCCTCTTTAACAATTATATGGATGCTTGTGGGAAAAAAATATTATTTGGCGTCACGTGACAATATAATTACAGGGTTGACCATCCTGGGGGCCTGAGCTAACTAGCTACAGATAGCTGCGGTGAGCAGTTACTCTGGTGATACACTGCCCCCTATTTGTTCTGACTATGAATTGGACAGCTGGCCAGTTCTGTCACATCATTGGCCCAAAACTGGATGGCAGAGATCAGAGTCCCTTGTTTATGAATTGGAAGGAAACTACATCATCTAATAACTCGGATGACGAAGGCTAAGTCGAGAGAGATGCAATTGTACAATGCCAAAACAACTCAACTTAAATTTGATTTAATTACAGAACTTTGAACAATAAGATTGAGGTTTGATTTGGATATGAACACGAACTCTCCTCACAGGTTGTGCACTCATTAGGCTATGGTAACGGACGCGACCTGATGTTTTGTTTATACTAAAAATGGAGCTGCATTAAATCTTAACAAAATTCATACTACAAAAAGTAACTGCCGCTGTTATGGGGATAAAGCATTTTTGCCCCACAGGGAATTTTTGTGTTGCAGCTGTCACCTTGAAAAATGTTTACTTGCACTGACAATTGCATGTCATTGTCAACGCTGTTGATTTACACTGTGGCGACAGTTGAGCCAGATTTTCTGCTGATCAGACTGCACTGAAAAAAAAGTCACTTAAAAAATGAGATTAAAAAAAGCAAAAAACAATGAATAGAAGATATTTTTGTTTGTAATAAGTGAAAAGAAGTTGCCAATGAAACAAGTGAAAATTGAACAAAAACAAGTCCCATTTATGTTGCTACAATGCTACTTTCTTTAGGCGATGGTGATTGTGCCCAGATTTTTGGCTTTGACGTTATTGGTGGTTGTGAAAACTTGAAAAGGATCAAATGTATTAAATGTGAATATACTTAATTTTTATTACCTGCTTTAAGACTGATTGTGCTAAATTGCGTAACACACAAACAAAGAAGGGCTGTTTTAACAGTTATCCCATCATCCTCCTCCCAACATCACATCTTATATTGAAGAACAACATCCTTTTACAACATAACACACATGCCAGAGGCAGATATCAGAATTCCTAACTGCTGATATAAATAGAGCCCTGATAGCAATCATTTTTGGCATCCATTATTGAATTTTGTTTAGAGGGAGAGCATTGCAACACAATATGTAAGCTACATTACTGGAACATTTATCTGTAAAGCCCTTGGCCTAATTTTTCCAGAGACAAACATCTTTACTTTAGGCTGTCATATATGAAAAACTACTGCATGAATAGTAAGGACTTAAACTGCAAGTTAAAATGCAAGTTAGCTAAATTAGCTTCACTTTGGCTCACTGTAAAGTACAAGGTCATTGCTCACCCAACAAGCTTCAGATGTAGAGACCAAACTGGAAATGTCTCTGTGAGTGGCAGTCGACCTAATGAGTCTGACTGGTGTGCCAGGCCAGACAAAGCTGAGGTACTGTAGGCAAGCTTAGGTCACTGGACATTTACAGCCTAATCACGCACTAATCTCTGATGTTCCAGTTCTGTACTGGGATTACTAATGGGAAGAAAGGATCCAGACACAGGCAAGGAGGGGATTAAATTATCAGCACTTAAACAGGGTGCCCACTCTTCTCTTTCCAACTGGTCTCACAGGTAGGGGCTCCCTGGTGGCCTCGTGTGAAATGTGGAACAAAAGAAGTGAAGAGATAGAGTGTGTGTAGAGCAATGTGTGCGATTGTGTGTTAGGAGTTACACACTGGGTTTCCCAGACGTCCTGATCCGAGGATCAACAGAACAATATTGTGTTAATCATGCCAGTCCATCTTTTGGGAAAGAAAACCGTGGCCGTGTCACATTACCGTGTGAAGGTTTTACTTGTGTGATTGCAAAGGTGTAGAGTGGGCTTTAATACTGTGGTTGGGGACAAACTAGTGTGTTTGTGTGTGTGTGTGTGTATGTGTGTGTGCTCTAAACTTTGCTACTTTGGGCCCTTTAGTCTGATAAAAAGAAGCCCAGACAGAAATTAGATAGCTCTATCAATCAGTTGTTGCCAAAGTAAGCTGTAACTGGTGCAAACCGTCATTGCTGTTTAGCGCCATTAGCTGTGCAGCTAGCTTATGCTGCTCAGAGAAACAGGGAAGTTTGGGTGTTTTAGCCGCCATTACTGGAGCTGTGAACCGCTGGGAGGTTGCTGTGTTCATGTCGAGGGTGGAGGGGGACCCAGTGAAGAATGCTGGCCGGGATGAGCTCCGAAATAGACACCAGAACTGGAGCCAGGTGAGTGGGCAACGGAGCCAGACTGAGCTATCTCTATGGATATCATGACAAAGGCAAAGAGGTCAAGAGAAAGCTAATGGACGAAGATAAGAAATGAAAAAAAAAAAAGAGTGACCGAGCAAGAAGGCGACAAACAGTAAATCCTGGATTAGCATTTAGTAGTGGCATTTAGCTTTGTGAACTAAAATGCTGCAAGACAAGCTGGACTTGCTGCTGTTGGACTGCAGAGTAGGATTAGCTGCCTTGCCAAGTTAAATGTCTTGTTTTGTTGCACCTGATTGATGTTTGACTGTGTTAGCAAACTTGTTGTACCATGTTGTAGCCAGGTGTTAGCGGGATCTAGTCTCTAGTTTAGGTTTTGTTAGCTTGGCATGCTACTATTCTGACTTGTATCGTATTGTGCAAGCAGCATGCGTGTTTAAGGCACAAGTTTGTAAGTTACAACGTTATTATGACACCCAGCTGAGTTTTGTATGTAGATAGCATAGCTTCGAACTCTTTAACCATGTTTCTTTGGACACTAAAATTCATGATCTTACAATATGAAGGATCCAAGAAAGCGTGTGTTCATGTGTGTGAGTTGAGGTCTTCATAGCCTAGTCACCCTGGCCTCACTGATGCGTCACTGTTATGTCAGCTTAGCTCGGCTCTTCCCTCTCATGTCATGGGTCCATGCCCCAGGACAATAGGCTCAGGCTATGCCACAGGGCCCTCAAGTCAGCTATGAAACAGGGCAATGATGCAACCTCCAACAACCCCCTCCATGCACATTGTATAATTCATGGCCTTCTACAAACACAGCAGGCATTGTGAACTCCACCCACCGGAGAGATGGCAGAAGTCTCTTGAAATCCAGCGTTCCACAAATGCATCTTCACTTACAGAGAAAATTAGGAAATTCCTTGTCATTGTAATTCATTTCATCTATAAAAAAAAAGTCCAGTACACCAGACATGGTACTTAGAGCTGCACCCATATTTCAATACTGACCTAATTGCTTACATTTACATTTTAGGGCATTTAGAAGATGCTTTTGTCCAAAGCGACTTACAGTAATTCATACGGTGGCTGCCTTGCAAGGTGCCAACCAGCACATCAGGAGCAGTGTGGGGTTCAGTATTTTGCCCTAGGACCCTGATATGAAGCGCCCTGACCACTGATATAAAGTATTCCAGATTACCAGTAAATTCCACAACTACAGAGATTTTAAATTTGGTAAAAAGAAAGTGTTGGTATTGGAATGGTACTCGGCAGAGGAATAGCATCAGTCTAAGATTAGGTGTTGGAAACAGTAATGGCAAAGAAACTTGGATCAGTGCGTCACTTTTTATTTTGAGTGACAACACTGGAAAGGTGAAGTTTAGTCATAGGGGAATCCAGAATCAGCCTACCAAATCAAACTATTACTGACTCTGTATGGTTTTTGTGTCTGTACTATACTGTACTGCAGTGACCTAGAGAGCACGAGCCATCTCGCTCTGCCATGTCACCCCCATGAGCTTAGGGATCACTCTCACTGATCACTCATCCATTGGTGGTTTGGCCCAGTTTGTCAAATGGATTATTCTGTATATTGTATAATGGATGACTGCTATTAATCTAGGTCCATTTTATATGGGAAGGATTGGGACTGTCTCCCACACAGTGGGTGAGACGGTCCCAATGGTTCCCATAGAAAAGCTCAGGGAAGCAGCTGAGATTCTCTTTAATGTAGGCGGGGAAGATAAACTTCTACACACATTTGCCGAACAGTTAGTCCTCATTCTTGAGGTGTTTTCTCTTGAAAAACTGAAGAAAAAAATAAATAAATAAAATAAAGCTTTCTTTGATAAATCTCACCTTTGTGCTACTTGTACTTGTCGAACAAAACAATTTCCACACCTTGTTTGCCTCTCTGATGTGTGGGGTCATTACTGCCCCCTCAAGTCAAAAACACAACAGTACTTTCACCAAAGTCTTCATGTTTGAGCTGTTTTCTCTTGCAAAACCGAAAAAAATACCTTTTGAAAACATCCACTCATAAATCTCACCTCTGTGTCACTCAACAGAATGATCTATTGTTTTGTTTACTTCTTTGAGGTGTTCTAAGCACTAATGGGGTCATTACAGCCTCCTGAGGCAAAAAACACCAACTGGTACTTGACAGTTGCCGCGAACTGCAGTTGTAGTGGTTGTTTTTCTCTCTCTGGCCCCAAGTGGCAACACTGATCCTGGACTGACTAACCAACTTTGAAAAGTGACAAAAAGTTGAGGTCTGTCCTGTGTTGGAAGAGGTTTTTTCAAGCAGTATTTTTCAGTTTCATATTATAAAACAGCTCAAGGATGACAACTGTTTGGTTCCAGTATGGTCTACAGTATTGTGGGCCTAGCTATGGACTTTAAATGGACTCCTTTTCCATCAAGTTAATCATGAGTGAAGGACTGTACAGTTACAGCACAGTGCAGCCAAAATTGGGGTAACATTTGGCTGTGAGGCAGGGGCTGCTTCGAAATTCCTGAGGCAATCACAACAGTGCTATTCTGCCAACTTGACTTTCAATTTTCCACTGAATCCTAAAGCCCTCCCCCTCATTCTCAGACACGTGAGGAAGTGAAACATGGGAAAGTAGGAGAGTCCGCCACAGAGAGGGGATGGGCCCATATGCGCCTTCATTTAGACTACGGGCAGCTCAAGTACATCTTAGTGTGTTGATAGTGATGAGTGTTGCTGGCACTCTGACAACCAATGCCAAGTCAAGGACAGACTTGTTTACTCCTACGTTCCCGCCACCACCCACACTCCTCCCGTCCTTCCCTATGCCTTTCCCTTTGTTTACAATGGAAAGGAAGGCTCATCTGATCATGAGATAATGACTGGACAATCAAAGCACCTGTCTGTCATCTGGTGTGTATTCCAACATCATAAAAACTTGTCAGCATTTATCTCGATATCTTATTTCATGTCTTTTGAACTATTAAGACTTGGTTCAATGGATGACATTCTCAACAGAATTTCTCTTTTTCTGTCTATTATCCTTCAATCAAAAGACCAAAAAGGGCAGATTGCTGTGCTCGTATCAACACGGTAAGTAATTCGACAAACATGATAACCCTCGGGTAGTAATGAGGATATTTGGCTGGACAGTAAATGCAATCGTAAAACGTGAGCAAGGGCAATATACAGTAAGTAAACAATCAATTATGAGGCAAAGACTTCCTCCATTCATGCCGCACATTTTCTTTTGCGAATATCGAAACCCAAGGCCGGGGCAATAAACCTGCTTACAGCCAAGACCAAGACGTCAGAAACTAGCCTATTGCGTGTTGTTTGCACAGGGAGGAGTTAACGAAAACAGCGGAAGAGCGATAAAACAGTGATAACAACAGGGGCAGTAAGTTTAGATAAAGTGTATTATTTTGATGCCACTGGTCTTCAAGGTAAGTTAAAAGCTAACGAATATTTAGTTATGTGAACTTGAATTTCATAATTGCCAGTTGTCCAAGATGTGTCAGCTGCTGTGTTGATAGCGTTCCTTTACTTTCCGAGAGCATGGCCTTGGAGAGCACCTGAGCAACCTCACACGTTTAACTTCAGATTCTTCAAGTGCGTTGACACATTCCTCAAGTGCATTCCTGAAGCTCATTAAATTGTAACACGTGCTACAGTGGTATACGGCCGGAGGGGGGAAGCTATTGGCCTGGATGATCCCCGTGAACCAACTTCCTCTAGGTTATGGGCAGTTGCAAAATTGGAAATGCAGCTAGGTAACCTGACGTGACAAAACTCACGTTCACTTGAAAACACTGATACTGCAGAAACGAGCTGGGGAAATCTACGGCATATCATGTGCATATGAGTGAAAGTTGAGACCCTTCTGGCGTTGTGCCAAAACAAGCTATACGTGGTGTATGTAGCCGTGGCTGGAAAGCCCCTAGCAAACTGACAGAGATTAAATGCATGCAGTCACATGATGCCATCGAGCAGTGTTTAGAATCGCAGCCTCCTTAGGATGTTGGAGATAATGCCATGCTATCAGCCTGACTCGTTCAGCCTGTCAGCGAACAACCAGCAAACACCCTGACCCACTTTAAAGGAAGCAGCTGACTGCTTCTCTTAAGTCTGCAGGGAGCGGGCCTTGTTCAAGGTGGGACCCCGACAGGGTTTTCTGTTTGTAAACAGACATGCTACACTGTAATGTGAGGCATGGGGACTTTATGAGGAGAAAAGATGAAGTGCATTGGCAAACAAATCGCCGGGAGTGCCACAGTTTATGTTTCTGTCTATTGTGCGTGCGGGGCCATCACTCACGTGTGTGTGTGGAAAATAGTGAAACGTGTTCAAGTGTCTGAGTGTTATGGCCCAGTTTCTACACCCAGTAGATTGATGCACCAGCTCATTACCATGGGAACAGTATCGAGAAGACAGCATGTGTGTGAGCAGTGTGGGAAGAGATATTCGAGGTTTCATTGGGTTGTGGTAAGTTCGGGCAGGATGCAGACTGGTTTAGGAAAGCAGGGTTTACATATACACAAAGAACTGTAAGGTTGACATAATATTCAACAAACTGAGTGACGTTTAATTGATTTCAGGTTGGTTGATTCCCAAAAAGCGATGAGACTTCTGTTGTCCTTTCTCGTGTCTGACTGAGCATTTCAAGGATCATACCTGAACATGATACTATTGCCTGTTAACAATAACCTGTTTACCTGTAGACTGTTCCAACAGGTGTTTTTGGAGCATTCCACAATTTTCCTGGCCCTGTCTCAACTTGCTTCAAATATGTTACATGGTCAAAGTCAGAATAAGCATATATTTACAAAGATCAAACAAGTTGATAAGGTAACCCATTACATATGTTGTCTTGTTGTTTTAAATTGAGTATATGTCACAAAGGATTAGCAACTTCTCACATTCTGTTTTATCTTTCGACACAGCGACCCATCAGGACACACATCACACCACCTCAGGTTATACATAGCCCCAGCGGCTCCTGTCTGGTGGTCTGTTATAGCTCTGCTGACACATTTTTACGCACCTTCACCCTGCCAAATTATCCACCCCCCCCTCTTCAAACTCACCATTGATTTCTGACCTCCAACAGAAAACTAAGAGTGGGGTGTTGTCCATTGATACAGGATCCCTGAGCTCTGATTTCTAAAAAAAAATTGGGTCAGGTTGAATGTCGCTTGACCAGGATCTGGGTGGCCATTCAGGTTCTGTCTGCATGTGGCCTTTGGGTACTGTCCAAGCCGCCACACCAAGTCTCTGCCACGTGCTCGGCCTCAGACAGGCTCCTGCAACCCCGCCCCCCTCCTGCCCCACATCCTGTCCGTCTGTCTGCTTTCACGCCGTCCACATCCCGTCAAAGTGGTCAAGTGCACTCGAATGAATCAGCTACAGCTTGTGCAACCTGACCCAGCTCATTGTAAATAATTCCATCTTTATAGGAAATCATTCATGGAGTTCATGGTTTTAAAGCTGCACTATGTTGTTTTAAGGGAAGAACTTTTAATCAGAAGAAAAAGATTTTCATTGACTGACTTTTCCTCTGCCTAAAAAAACTCAATAAACAAATTCTTAGTTTTCATGACTGAATAAACAAACTGACCAAAAAAGACAAAACATACTGGTTTACTTTGTTTATATTTGGCGGACCCTGCCACTTTCCTAGCTTCAAACAGTGTTCTGGAGACCTTATTTTCCTCTGAGAACAAGCACAACAGACGAAATAAATCTTTCTGAGTTTATAATATTACCTCATTGATATTGTAAATAATAATTTTGAGTAGTGCCCCTTTAAACTGAAAAGGTCTCCTCTTGTCCTCTTTTGAAACAATTGATTTTCTTATGGAGAAAAGTGCCCCCCCCAAAAAAGCTAATTATTTTGATTAAAAATAAGCTTAAAACATCCAGTATTTATTTCAAAGAAAATGTGATAGATTTTCATAGATCATTGTAGAAGATAGAAAGTCTGTCCATGTCTGCACTTGTTTTCCTTTAAATCGAACTACAAGTTACCTTTCGCCACAGTGATCCTTGTTCGGTGACTTCTCACTGTGCCCACAGTCCAACTAACTGTCAACGCCTCCGCTATTTAGGAGTCAGCTGCAGCACTCATATAGTTCCCTCAGAGTAACAAGCACACACACACACACACACAGCTCAGGGATAAATCAAAACAAGATGCAAACTCAAAAATCTTTTCAACACGTGCATACTAAAAAACAGGCCGCTTCCAATCACAGAGCCGACTTCCCTGGAGGGAAGAAATAAACATCTTTATCCCTTATTGAAATGCGAATCAACTGCATGCAAATAGACATTCAGTACACACACTGTGGTCACAGGTTTAAAACCAAGAGGTCACTGTGCTTCTTAACCCAGTCAACACAGGTAATCTGCACAGGCCTTGTTCAAAACAAATCAACAAAACACAAACTATTTGGTTTGGTGGTGGTGAAATAAGCACTAATTCAGCCATTTAACAAAGTGTGGGGCATAAATTTGTTTTTACAAGCTACAACTCGGGGCTGAGTTTACATTTGGAAGCAGTCCAATACTGAGAGAGAGCATACAGTAGAGTGCTGCATGCCTGAAAACCTTGGTGGGTGGAGAATGTCTGGAGAAAGAAAACAAACTTTCTAACCTCATGGCCTACATCAGTTTTTCTTCATCAGGGTGCAACGTGCAGCCTTATCTCTAGTACCTTCCCTGCGTTTTTTTTTCTCAAAACACGGAGTTAATAGACAGCAAACGGAGAGGAGTAAATACAAGCAGCTGTAAGCTTTGAAACAAGTCCAGTTTCATGAATACAATCTGGAGGTTCGATGCAAGTTATAGCCCTGCAGGGGCTCGAAGAACGCTGTACATTAACAGGTTCCATATGACCCAAACATGCAGAGGGAGGGCAAAAAAAGGTCTGATTTATATAAACAGAACCACTCCTCCTGCTCGCCACGTGCTGCACAGGATGTCACGTGGAGCCGAAGACTGCCAAAATCTAGAACCATAATATTTTGATTTTCATGCACGCGCGCACACACACACACACTCACAAAAATATAAATTCTGTCTGAGCTCAGGCCCGTGCACGTTGAGGATACAGCCCAAAACAAACAGAGCAGGGAGACATTTACCAATCAAGGACTTCCATGAAACTGAAGTTCATCGGATCACATGAAAGCACTCATGGTTAAAACATTTAAACTGAGCTTAAGAGAAAATTCACAACATGTAACCCGATCCTCTGCTCAAGTTTTTGCGATACACAAAACACTGTACAGTGTTAAATGTAGCAGAAAATCAATGTTCAGGCGGTTTACTTTTGCATCTGGGACAAAGACTAGACCTGCTTGTCTCTGCAGTTCAGATAAATGAGTAGACACAAAATGCTAGTTTTGTTTGTTTCATTTTTTGCACTGACACAGAATTTTCTGGTGGCTTGTGAAAAGTGCAAGTCTGATCCTTTTTTAGGTGCAAAGGTCATGGACGTGGTCTGACTATCAAGTTCGCCTTGTTGTACACCAGTTCCCTTCTTCCAGGAAAAGTGGGATAAACATCATCTGTTAAAAGTCAGACTCAAGACTCCTCCCCACTTGGCTGTACACAGAGAGCGTGTTTTTGTTTTCAGTCTGCAGATGTAAGGGCTTTCGGAGTTCCCTCTCATATCAGCGGTGTGTGCGTATGTGGCCTGGGCGTGTGTGTGCATGCCTTTCTGCAGATGTCTGTGTGTGTGTGTGTGTGTGTGTGTGTGTGTGTGTGTGTGTGTGTGTGTTTGAGAGAGGGGAAGGAGTGAACATAGGTCCTGTGTGCTCCCTCTGTGTTATGCAACAGTCCAGGGAATCGGGTCCAACTTAATTTAAACCCCCTGACATTTAGTGACACAAAGTACAGGCTGTGAGACATGCAGCCATACTTTCACAACCAATTTCACACTGACCATAATATCATGGAGACTCTAGTTGTGTCTAGATATTGCAATCTTTATTATTGGTTGTAAATGCAAAAAGCATCCACACATTTGTTCTTCAATGAGCAGAAGTCTTTATCGGTGCGATCGCTGATTCAGCATTCAGGGATGTTCCATGTCAAGTTGTTCAGATCAGTGGTTCAAATCCTGTTGCTGAAAAGCTTTTTTTTAAGGAAACTGTGTCAGATTCTCTTTCTCAGTTTGACAGACACTACAAGGCTTTGGTATGTTAAAACACTCCACATCCTTCATACATTATGACTTTGTTTCAAATTTTGCATACAGATACTTTCATACAAATACACATTTCTGTCTTGCTCGTGGCTAAGTGGTTAGAGAATACAGCTCATGTCCGTTCATCAGCTGTTTGAATTCTGTGCGCGCGATTTCTGCATTTCCAGCAAAAGGCATTTCAGCATTCACATTGTATTTTCCAGAGGAAATGCATTTCCGGTTTAAGAATGTAGTCCATATATTGTGAGTCTGCTGCCAAAAAACAGCATTTCCAGTATTTCCATTTTGCTGGAAAATCCAAATTGGAACGTAGGGCATAAGAAAACCTGACAGCTGTGAAAAGGAAAATATATCCTTATCAGCGTCTTGCATTTTACATTACATTATCATGTTATTACATTATGATATCAGACCTGTGCAGGCTCAGGGTTGTATCCAGGAATTACAGAGATCGTGAGCCAAGAATGTTAACTATCTCCAAACAGACAGGCAGCTGCAGCCTTAAGCAGAAAGTTGTTTAACAGTTTAAAGTTAGTCTAAATTTAGCCTGAGATGATCAGATACCCAATTAAATTAAAATGTCTCCGAGTTTCATTTAAGAGCATTTGCTGTATAAGGCAAAACTGGAGTTATACTGCCAGTAGTAAAAGTTGAATAATAATAATTTGTTTCAATGATGTTTCTACAATAAATATGTGGGGAAAATCGGCAGAAGAAAAATAATTTTGTGTGTAGAAGAACATATGTACTACCAACAATGACCACTATGCACAGTCAGACTGCTGCGTAACACTAGTACATTTTGAGGTAAGCTACCAGCTAAATGATGACGACAGTAATGTTTCCAGAATATGTAAGCATAGACGACCTGTTGGTATTCCTAAATAGGACATCCCGTTAGCCTCCTCATTGCCGGTTCCATGCCGATACTGCAGCATTGATTTGTGTAGACGGGCAACCTTGGAATACATCCAGCTTTCGCTTCAACCCACAAAATGTCGAACTTTACTCAGGCTGCTATGCCATGTTGATCGCTCAATGGGGACCACAGCCGTCACCACAGTACGAACTTAGACTAAGACCAAACTGACCGCCACAACAGTCTCGTTTGTTTTTAATTAGTGCAATGGCCAACCAGTACTTCAGTCCCACTAATGTATGCTATCATGGTGGGATACCATCGATATCTCCCAGTTAGAAGCACTTTGGGTTAGGCTGCTATTGACCCTGCTGCTGCATTCACTTTCAGGCTGGGATGTTGATCAACAGCAGTGAGACAGGTCAGTTGTAACAGCCCGGGACCAAGATGTTTGTTCTCAATCTGCCACCATGTGCAGCCACTGTTCCTTAGTTAAGCTGTTTAATACACGGTCCAGATGGTTTTGTTGACTTGGAGCGGCTCATCGCCAATATCGTTCGCATCAGCAATCTATTTGAAAATGCCATCCCAGAGTTTTGTGGTATGAGTTAGGAGGAAGAGAGAGGTCTTGGCCTTATGTGTTCCCAGGACTCCTGACAGAAAAGAGTTATCGTGGAGTGCTTTGAGAGCTATCATGCATTCCCCAAACTAACATTAATGATCCAAAAATGTAAGCAGAGTTCCTGGTATTGCATTACTAAGAATTGGATTCAACGTGTGGATGTAATCCAGAGCTGCATTTTTATTAGTTTCACATCAGGGTCTCAGAGTTTACGAGGGATTTGGGTAAATGTAAACGAGTTACAGTCCATGAGTGCCTACATTAGCCCTGCGCTGCTCGCTACTTTGCTTAGACTTCTCTTGACTTATAATAGGAGGGAATGTGAGAGACTTGAAGTCGTGCCCAGTCTAGACTCCAGACATGAATCAGAGGCCATGCAGGAACACACAGTGACATCAGTATCCATGCAAATGTTTCGCTTTCTTCAGAAACTGATCATCTCTGTAAAAGGAAAAAAAAAGGACAGACTGACTCAGAAACTATGACTGGTTTGTAGAACAACAGCTTGGATGTTTAAGTTTCAGTGGACAAATTAACTTAATAATTCACAGCTATAAACTAAAGACTGAGCAGCATCTCCACAATACAAACAAGCACACGGTTACACACGTACTAAGGTTGGATTTCAGTTACTTTAGTATTTTATACGGCTAGTATTTTTGGTAACCTGAGCCACCAGAATGTTTGTCACGCAGAACTGTGCTAGAAACTGTTTGGAAAGGGAAGGGATATTTAAAAAAATACATGTCAGGTGATTGGATGAACTAACTGTCTATTATTGTCTTTCACAGGCTAACTTCAACCAATCAGATCACCAGAAGGACAGTGCTACTGGAAGGGCTAGTTGGTGAATCAAATTCTTACCAAAGCCAGCCGGGAGAAGAGCGAAAACCTTTTCACCATCGAGAAAAGACTACAGTGCTGTTATTTTCTCCCCTTCGTGACAATAACTGATGCATGTCTTCGAGTCTGGCAAGATGGATTTGCGAGATCACATGATCTCACAAATGCAGCTGCCTTGCAAGGTGACAGTCAATCTTCAAACAAGATGATTCAAACTTAAAATTATGATAGACCTGAAAATATTTAAGGTACTGTAGCTTCAGATCATCATCATCATGAGCCTGCAGATGTCCTACTCCGGTGTGTATCTGAGTCATAGATGCTGCTCTGTTCCTGCAGTAGCGTCACACAAAGTTTATTCATTTGTCTGAAAGCGCTGACTCAAAAAGCACAACTCCCCTGCAGCACGAGTCGCCCTTCAAATTAAATCAGGCCTAAAAGAGTGATGCTGTAGAGCAGAATGAGTGGCACTTAGGACATAACCCCATTATAAATAGGAGTGTCTACAAATGTGGACTGAATATAGTCATCGCTAGTAGCACACCCTTCTTCTATTCACGTGTCACAGTCTCTCCCGCTTTTCGAACCACTTGTCAGTCCATCTGCAAAGGGCGTGATGTTGATCAATAGTGTGTTAGACTAGTTGTTTGGAATCAATCTGTATGGAACAGATCCCTAAGGGTGGTTGATTGATTTGCAACATTGTGACGTGTGTTCTGTGGCCCTGAGTGTGTTTCAATGTGACATTGGTATCTAGTCTGTTTGAGTTTGTCAATAAAAATCAAATGACGATATATACAATGTGACAATGTCGCTCGTAGTGACGAACCTAAAGCGAGTTATTACCCCCTGAGTCTGCAGGTCCTGCCAGCTTTATGGAGCTTGGTTCGCCCTAACCACCCTCACAGTAACATTTTCAGTCACAGCAGACAGCTGTTTGTTGAGAAAAGCTCTAAAAACCTGCTTTTCCTGTTCAACACTTAACATATAGACATGGTTAGAGGCTAGCCGCTGAGCATATTGGAAGATTTAGCTGCTAAAAAAACACGTTTCCTAAAGGGGTTGGTAGAGACCAAAACCAGAGCTGAAAGCTAAAAGTGAATCAGGTTAGGTCGCCACAAACACAACTCAAAATGAATGATAATGTTTGAAGTGCTGGCTATGTAAATAAGTTTGCTATTCTAATTCAACAAGTGTTGATATGTCAATGTTGAGTTAACAACTAGTTTGCCCTGACCCCAAGTCAGCCAAAATATCCTTTTTGTTGCAGGTTTTTTGATGTAGCTACTAGCTGCCGTTAGCTAGTTAGCCGTGAAGCTCGTGGCCCTATTCGCTGACTGGAGTTTGCCTGGACTGTGACATCAGAACACACGGGAGTCACTGCAGGCAAACAGTCCAAATCAACGTGGATAGACGCCAGACTGGTGCCGGACACAGGTGACGGTTAAGAAAGCAGGCGGGGACTGAAGAGGCAGGAAGTGGGAGAGCAGAAGAAGAGAGTTGGGCATCAGCAGCTGGTGAAGGCGGCGTGTAGAGCCGGAGCATCTTACTCAGTGAATTGTGGAATTTATTACGACCATCTGAGATGTGGTTGTGAAAAGACAAACCGGGATGTTGAGTTTTGATGAAGTGGGTTCTCAGATGACTTAACAAGGCAGTTAAGCTCGTGTTAGTTCGGCAACAGTGAGAAACACATTGTTTTCTGTTTTTCTTTCTTGGCATTTTGTGAGTTCATATTGTCTGTCAGACTAAAAATTAAGAATGATTGTGAAACACAGCAAACTCACAGCTCCCATACATGTCCCACCTGAAACTGCAGGACTGTCCGGAGCCAGCTGGTTAGCATTTAGAGAGATACATTCTCCTCACATTCTGTTGATGGTAGTTCTTTTTTTTCCCCGCCATATCTTACTTAGTGTCCCCTTCAATACAGTGTATGTGTGGAAGTGTGATTGTGGATTACAGCCGCAACTCTGAGTGAAGTGTTAGTGGGTGCCAGCTCTAAGCAGTATTTGGGCACTGCAGTGCTTTTCTGCTTATTCTCAGTGCACGTGATGATGTACGCACGTTTCTGCAGGTTAATAAGACCGAGGAGATGCACCTCTGCATCCCTCCATCACTCAATGCCTGAAGATAAATACAACTCTCCTGCCTTCCTCCTCAAGCATATTTACATTGCTCATAAAATCAGATAGGACATCATTAGTTGTATGTCCTCTAAGAAATAACTCTGTCCTCCGTATGTCCTGTTTTGATGCTTGAGAGGTAAAACCTTTAAAAATATGTTAATCACTCAATGCTTCAGTTTTCCTCAATTTTTTCGGTGGAATGATTTGACCCCTAACCATCTGCATATGTATTTATTCTTAATTACAGATGAACACACACCACTCCTGTCTCATGTACCTCACACATCTAACATTCAAAGTGTAAACGTCGTCCCACAACCTATTGAAAACACTCACATGATCGAATACTCTCTCGAGCATATTCTAATCCCTTCCCTCCTGCACCCCACCTACATTTCTCTCTCTCTCTCCCTCTCTCTCTCTCTCTCTCAACCACCCCTCTCTCTGCTGCAGTGTGGAATTTTCCGAGCACGGCGAGCGCTGCAGTGCCCAGAGTGATGGCGTAAAGGAAGATGACAAGGAAGGAGGAAGGAGGTAGGATGAAGGGTGAAATGCTGCTTAACACAAACCTAAAAAAAAACAAAAAAAAACCTGAGCCATTGTGATGAAGAAGCCGTCACCTCATCTGCCTCCGTAAACTCAGTGGAAAAACACCAGGCTGACATGAAGACACAGATGCAGCTGAGAGGGAGAGGGCCCCCCCCCAAAACACATGAGGAGGTGGATGTGTACAATTATTTAGAATTTGAATCTTCTGTTAATTTACTGATACATCTATAGACATTATGAATCAGTTGGCTGTATTAACATTATACAAATACATGTATTAGCATTAGCACAATAGTATTGCCTTAACTCTAACGGCAGAATTAATTTAGGACGTTACAGATGTCAAAAAAGTAAGAGCCAGCTCAATTAAAGGAAAAGCAGCGAAACAGTGTCGCAGAATTCACCTAAACAATTGAAGTGGACGGGGACAAAAAAAGCAACAACAAAAAAACAAAAAACATAAAGAATGGCTCCATACAGCTCATCTGGCTTAGTCCAAACGGTGGAATCGGTTTCAAAAGACCTAATTTAAACCCTTTTCTTCACTGTGGCCGCTAAGCTAAAAGCGTTAGCGCGCACTCCTACTGAAGTGGGTGCACAAGCTCGACCTAGTGTTGAGGGTTTAAATAAGCCTCTTTTCAAATTAAATGGGGATTCTGCGCATCTGGTGACATGGATTACACGAGACGAGCTGCAAAAGGCCATTTTATGTTTCTTATTCAGTTGTTTTTCAGTTGTTTGCTGCAACGCTGTTCTGCTGTGAGGCTCCAGAAATGTTTTGTGGACTACGAAACTTTACCTGACTTTCCATCTGCACAAGGGAGAGTAGATAATGACTTTTAATCAATTGTATTGCTTTATCTTTGTTAGTCTGACCAAATAGACTAGAATTTTCCCAAATGAACTGATACAGCAAGTATTTCCACTGAGATTAAAATTGAGTTTTTACTCTATTTTTATGCATTTGAAAAAGTAAAGAGTCCCTCAAGGCCATTATAAGAAAGAAAGACAGGCTCTCTGCCCACAACTCCTCAAGCCTCTCTTCAGTAAGCATGGTGAATGTGACCAATTACACAGGATTGTCATAACATAAAATGGAGTCTGACTGCAGGAAGTGCGTTCATTCTCAGCAGTGGATAGATTAGCTGTTAGGGACGAGTGGTCTCCAGCAATCATTGCCACAGTCAGATCCTGCAGCATTTTGGGTGTGAAAGTGGAGGAGGTGACTGCAAATGTGTTAATGGCATTCTGTGATGACTGTGCGACAGTGCGCTTCTGTGGTAACGTGGTAATGACTGCAGCTGAGGTCATTTGGTGGGTAAGTGACTGGGGCAGGTTTTTGCTGCAGTCTGTTGGGAAAGCGTGAGAACGATGATGCTGATGATGGCGGCGAAGGAGAGGGATAGTGAAGATGTGTGTGAGTGTGTGCTTTACTACACCACAGATCATTGGCCTGCGTCACAAGTGATGCGTGGGATGACATCATTTACCTGCTATGAGGCCCGTTCAAGACCCCTTCATCTCCAGTAACCTCTGCAACGACATCTACATTCCAGCACTGACACACAGGGACGTTCATAGTCACTTACTGTGCGTTCAGACCGAAAGCGCACAAAGAGGTTTGGCTTGCTTCCAAATTTAAACACCACCACGCAACTACTGATGTAGCACAGCCCATCCATTTACCGACAAAAATCAGGGTTAGCTTCTTCAAGAGAAACCTTTCATTCACAATGTTTTGGCGTTCACATTGTTCCCTTAACAGACTTAACAACAGGGGTGCTGCTATTTTTTGGGCTGATTTGAAATAAGGACAAGGGTCAATGCTATTCTAATTTACAATTCCTAACTTGGGAAATTCTTCAGTTATTAAGGTTTTGGTTCTGTAAAAACTATTCTACGTTTGGATTTATGACTTAGGATGTTTCGTTATTGAGGCCCTTTGACGATTACAACAAAAAAACACTCTTTTTCAGTTAATTAAACTATACCACAGAAAATGTTCTTTAAACACAATTTTTGTTGGAAACCATTAAAGCAGGTTACCCCTAGTGGCTGATTTGACTTATTTTAGACAACACTAGGACCTGAAGATGGGCTGGGTAATGATGGTTTTGCAGTGAGTGTACTTTGTGAATACTACAGCATAGAGTTGAGTTAGTGATTAAGGGGATACAGAGTAACATAAAACCCACTCAAAATTGGATTGGAAATGTTGGCATAATGACTTGGCATCAAGCCCAGCATGTGTTATATCAGGGAATGCGGTAAGAGGTGCTGGCCAACACTGCGGATGAGTAGAGCATTGGCAGCAGGTTGATATAACATTATTAAGCATGTTTGACATACATGAGAGTCATCCAAGGTAACGGCAGCAGCACCAGCATGGATGTGTGTGAGAAAAGGCTCAGCCAATCCTCCGTTAATCCCTCTATCATTCGTTGCTCTCTTTCTGTCACCTTCTGGTGCCAAAGGAAACTAGACCCAGTGAGCCTTAGTGACAGAGGGTTTTATGGGAATCCCGAGGGTCCTGGGACCCGGGCCAGAGTAAGCCACTGCCACAGGGGCAACTCATCTGTCCTTGTATGCACAAGCTAAGAGACACTGCCAAGAACAAACCAAAAGAGAGGAGGAGGAAAGTCTGGAGAGGTTGTGGTTAGTTAACTGACTAATATATTGGTTGGTCAATATTGGCCGATCAGTGAGATATATCGGCCTATATGTTGTCTGATGTGCACTTCTAGAAAGACTTTTAAGAAAATGAATATGCAGAAAGAGAGGTTGGGGTAACTTAGAATCATTAAATTCCCAATGATATTAACTCAACATTTTACACACCAAAGTTTCTTGTTCAATTGTAAAATATCCTTCCGTCATTTCCACATTTGAGGGACCACTGGAAAAAAATTTGAGCATACTTTGGATGATATATCGAAAAAGAATCCCCTAAGATTTTTAATGGCATTGGCTCCAACTATCAAGTATCAGTCGGGCTCTAGCTGTATTGTTAAAGGCTTAAATAACAGTTTATTCAAAGAAATGATTTACAAGGAACAAATAATGCATCCTTCTATCGGCCCCTCCCTTAAACACATCCTCAACCTATATAACTTCTGCCATGAAAAATGAGGAGTATCCTATCCTCGAACCAGCTCTAAATTGTATCTTCAGCCTCCAGAAGTTTCAGCCTGTCTGACTCAATTTGTCCCATGGAATAATCCCGAGGGTTGCATAACACTGACCCCAGAGCCCACTATCATGACTACCAGCGGTAAATCACAGAGATCAAGAAAAGGGATCAGACAAAAGGAGGACAGAAAGAACAATGAGGAGACAGGACGAAATAGAAGGGATGTAAAGCGGTTTGACTGGCAGGCGGCAAAGGGCATTTGGCCCTCTCCTCTGAGAACACAGACTGGGTGAGAGCTCTGTGGCGGCAGACGGAGGGCACTGCCAGAAAAGAGGACGGCTTACACTGTGAAAACAAATGTCAACACCACCTCCAAAATGTACGCAGTGTCCATTTGCCTTGTGGCGTCAGGAACATAAAAAGTGGCAGGGCTCCAGGAGACGGGTCAAGTGAAGAGTTAATAATGCCAGCAGGCGCTGCGCTGGTATGATATAATGACACGATGAGAAGTCAGGAGATTTTCTAACCTAATCCATCCTTCCCACCTATTCTCTCTGATGGGGCAGTCTTCAGTGTTCAATGTTCTGCCAGAAAAAGAGCTGGGAACTAGGGCAAGCCTCGCTGAGTGAAAAGGTGAAGCATCAGAGAAAGTTTGAAGCGGAAAAAATGGAAAAGGAGCAACCCAGAAATCTTCTGAGGCCTTTTTAACATGGAGGGAGGGATGGTGGAGGTAACCCTCAGAGACAAAGCTAAAAACAACCCGGCCGTTTTTTGTTGGAGAGAAAGGGAGGTAAATCACAGCCTGTGCCAGAGCATAAGAGGACACATTTGCTGTTAACGAGAACAGCTTAAATATAGCCAGAGAGGAATGGAGAGTTGAGGCAGAACCCACACGAGTTTGCGATCACTTTGCTCATTACATTTCTTATAACATTTTCCACCCTTGACCCCATTTAAGATACCCGATATCCCAAGTCACACACGAACACCTTTGCACTGATGCAAACACCGTGGATGCAAGAAGCGATCCTCCACAGGGATATTACATAATGTCTGCAGGGGTTTTCTGATCATTAGGGCAACCATCTGAAGGGCGTGGGGTGGGTGATCTGATGATTTAAGATTGTGATCGGTCATGAAGGCATTCACAATCTACTTTTCAGGTCCTCTTACTTCTGTTTCCAGACTTTACAAAAACTCCCTCACAACAGATCAATGCTATGGGAACAAACCAGTAGAGTGATGTAACCAAGGACTTGGCTATGCCTTCGGGACAAATTACTTCACGTACAACGAAAGTTATAGCTCGCAACAAGAGTAGTGAGGAGCTGGAGACATGAGACACCCATCTTTAATACAATGATGTGTTTTAATCATTCAGCTATTTCAAGTCTGGCTGAAGTATGCCAAGCTTTTTAAAAATTAGAAAACAGCTATTTACGTTGTGGGTCTTGATTGAGATCAAACTGATCATGACATTATTTTTTTGGCCATATTTTTTGCCCCTCAGAACAAATATAAGAAAACAGTCAATGGGACACTTCAATGTGTTATTTTTTCAACAGTGAAACGCTGGCATACTCCAACAGAAGTGCTTTTTGGATGATCGAACATCTTAAAAACCCCTCCGACAAACACCTTTCCAACATCTGAATTGGAGGAGATGCATCTGACAATTTCTTTAACTTGTCATAACTGCCAATCTGACATCAATGCAACCAGGAGGTGAGAAAGCGAAGCATTGTTTAAACTCTCTCCTCTCAAGCTTTTTCATTTTTTATGCAACAATTTCTCTCACATACTGACCAAATGAGTGCAGCTCTATATATGCCATCCAGGAAGGACTTTTCTGAAAATATACCGTGACCATCTGGAACAGCGATCAACTCTTTCGGCCTTCTGTCATGGTTGACATAGTTCTGTCAAGCGTTCCCTAGTTAGAAGACAGAGAAGTCAGCAAAAGTTTCTGTTTTTACACATGCGTACAAATGTCTCCATCTCCTCTTTCCAATCGTTACGTCTGTGTCCCTTCCTCCTTCATTCCCTCCATGCCACACCTTCCCCCCAAAGAGCAAACTCAGACCCGCAGAGGCCAACAGGGCATTCCCTCTATGCTGTCTTACGCAAGATGGAGGTGAAAAGTGAGATGTCAGATGTCAGATATCCTGTCACCAGCCAAAGTCAACACCAAACTTCTCCTTACTTTCGAGGACCTCAAATACATTTTGTGTGTCGCATTTATTTACTTAATCTATTAAATTGCACTAGTATGATATGTGCACATCTATGAAGTGCTGATGCCTTTGCAGGCTTTTTTTTTCATTTTGCTTGTGTGCATGGACAGCTCTTTCTAGGTGCCATTCATCTCCCGTGGAGAGCCGGTGCGTCAGCTGGAGCTCCTGCAAGGATCCCCGCAAGGAGCAAACGTAAGCACAAGCAAAGGGTCAGCAACACTGTTGACATGAGCTGTACATAGATCATTTGCTTACATAAGATTCAGGGAAACTGATCCTTGTCTGCATGGTAGAGCAGAAAACTCCCAGCAAACACACTGAGGGAGCCATTGATTCTTTACAGAGTTACAGGCTGAGGAAAGAAGAAAGAGGACAGAACTCTGCAGGGGATGAGTAATATCTGTTCTCTGTACAATGGAGGCTGGGAGATTCTTTGAATGGGATAATTATGTAAAAGATTATGCAAGGCTGTCTAATGCTGAAATACTTGAAGATAGTGATAACAAACTGGCTGAGATTAAAATAAACAATAAAAACTATAATTGTAAACCTGTCCTTCTTAAGAGTCCGTTTGATTTCCACCAGTGATGTTCTGGGTTCTGATTGATTCCAGGACCTCTGTCACGTGGCATCTCCCTCCTCCTCTTCAGAGTGAGCTCTTTAACAATGGTAGGTGGGTTCAGGGACCTGCGCCACATGTATGTCAAGGGACATCATGGCTAAATTTATGTTTCTGAGGGATAAAATCTTAAATATTATCACATATGTGTATTTCAATATAAAAAAAACATTAGTTATTAGTAAACAATTAGTTTCAAAGTTTATACATGAAAGTTAGAATATTCACATGATATATTTGTAACTCCTCAGTTAGCAGATATAATTTAGATAAAATTTCACTCTGAGGGCTGTAATTACAATATAATTAGGAGGGCACATCAACCTCTATATTCATACTCAATACTGTCCTGAACCCCCTAATATTTTAATCTGAAAATGATTTTAAATATTATAATTAATAAATGAATACAACATTCATCCCATGTGTGACTGATTTTCGTTAAATATTTCAGAATGGCAGAAAAATGAAGATTTTTTTTCCCGGCCCCATGGATGTTGCCTCCATGGCTACAGCCTTGGTCACTCTGGCATGCAGTATGACGATCTTCAGACGAAACAGCTCATGCAGCTGTGGACAACGTGGGGTAATTACACAGTCTTTCTTTGCACAATTTAAATAAGACAAGTGGGAAAAAAAATAAATATGAAGGTGATAAAGGTATATACTAATTAGTGTAGATGACTTTCAGTATTTTCACCACTGCTCTACTTTAGCAAGAGCCTCAACTAGAAGTCACTGTGACCTATGAACAATACAGACTCTTTTCCTCTGTACTCTGTTTACTTGTGAAATCTCTTTATGGACTCCAACAATGGTAATACTCACTTTGCAGGTTGTTGTTTTTTTTTTTGTAGTATTGTCTCCATGAATTAACATTGTACGGATTTTGCAAATGCTATATTGCTTATACCTGTCCATGTGATGCAAATAGCTAAAAACACGTTTCCATCAAACTTAAAAATCACAGCTGGATTCATACAGCACAAAAGCTTCTCAGACTGCTACATTAGCTGTAGTGCTGCGGGTGTTACATGAGAGCGTGTGTCGGGACTCCTCAGGGCCCGGGCGCTTCACTTATTCATCCGAACCTCTTCACCTTGTGTTCTGAGATGCAGGGATGTGGTAATCTAACACCAGGCAACCTCTGATGTGTGATGGCTCAATGGACCCGGCAGGCCACTCAACACCACCGAGCACCTCAAGCGATCAATGAGCCCGTGTACTACTACTGTCTGCGGAGAAAGATGGAATGAGTTCAGAGAGATAATAATACCGGCCCGATAGACTTGTTTTGAGGTTCCCAAGAGAATTGGTAAGAATAGAGTGAAATGATCTCATCTCGCTCTGACCTCAGTTATGTTTCAACACGTGCGATGGATGAGAGGACCTTGAGGGTGTGACAATTATCCTGATAACTGGGGCGTTGCTGATGTCAATTAGTGAGCTCAGCAGAGGGTAGTCATTTTAAAAGAAAATGGATCAAGATCTAGCCCTCAGTCAAAATGCTAACAGAAGAAACTGGCACAGGAATTTTAAAGGCAGGAGTGTCAAGGGATGTTTTGCCAACTTGAAAACGCAAGCACGAAATCAAACAATGTTCACAGAGCACCTAAGATATGGCAAAATATTGAACATGGAGTTTCTAAATATACAATTGCAGACTTGTAGAGTCTGTTTCCTGTTGCTCTATTAACAGATATCTGTGAATGGGACAAAGATTTTGTTGTCGGAAGTGTTCTGGTTACTGGTTTTAGAATGAGTTCTTCAAATGACCAATCACAATTGCGTGGGTTTTGGTTTCATGCAGGTAAACAGTCAGATATTGGACTCTGACATTGGACAGACTTTAAATTTGAGTTAGAAAGCACATCTGCATTTTCACATACCACACAACTAATGGCTGTATTCTAAGTCACACTGGCGTTGGCATTAGGCCTGTCACGATAATCAATAAATCAATTAATAGTACAATAAATAAAAATGAGACAAAGATGGAAAATAAAAACAAAGATGGAATTGGTTTCAAAGCCGAACATGACATCTGCACTGTGGGAGCACTAAGGATTCAAACTGAATGACCGTGGTGAACCATTGTCCTTTGTCTTATTTCTACTTTATATCCAAATGACCACAGGTCATAAACCAATGGGCTGTGTGCTCCGATCTACGGTCTGGATGTAAGCTACTGCCATGATCAACCAAAACTGACTTACAAGAAGCTTTTCAAAATAAAATGGACCTTTGCAAAATAAAACGAACAGGTACCCCTGAAGAAATTATTTACAAATATTAATATTCCACAAATAATAATAAAATAATTTAGGTAACCTGAACAAGCCGGTATGTTGCATTTGTTGGAAAACCGTAGCAACTAAAAGCGGCAATACAACAAACATGCACCTGCACCTAAAGCATAATCATCCGATCCAGTTTTCCCAGCGGGGAAACAACTAAAACTACAGAGGGGCCATCTCCGTCTTCCCGACAGTCCACAGTCGCTGGGGCATTCAGTGCAAACAAAATACAAACAGGACAGTGCAAAATGGTTCACACTCACAGTGTAGTTCGCTAGAGAGATGCAGCCCTTTAATACCGTCGACAAGCCAGCATTTCGACAAATGCTGCAAACATATGACAGCAAGTACAAATTGCCTGGGAGAACATACATGTCACAAACGGCAATTCCACAACTGTGCAGCGTGAAAGACGACATACTCAAGGGTTAGGGTTATTGTTTTTGGTTGTCTGTAATTCAAGTGCAATTTTTGCCAACAGAGGCTCAGAGTCCTTCTTATTTGGACAATTTATTGTCCAGCAAAATTTGTTATCGTGACAGGCCTAGTTGGCATGCCCAAAATTCACACAAAATGGTTACATGTGAAATTACTCAGTCATCTACGTCTCTCAACGTTGCTAATCAGACCATAAGCAATGACTGGCGCATGCCAGATGAAATCTTGGCCCAGATATCCTCTGGCTACCCTGAAATACCTGAAACATTGGTTGTTGCAATCGGAGGCTAAATCATCATCAGACCATAGTCGATGTTTTTTTTAGATTGATGTTTAATCAGAAGATGCATTACCATCTATGGCTGCAGCTCTCTGACCTCTCAGCCAACTCTCCCTGGCTGAAGGAGCTGTCTGATCTGTGTAAACGGTGGGCAGGGCCAGTGAATATATGACATTAGGTCTACATAAACACGCACAGGGCGGAGGATGATTAGTAGGCTCGCAAAGATGCGGTTGCTTCACCTGGTGTTTATGAAACCTCATATCTGCTGAGCTGACACTTAATGTCACCAGTGACTCCCTGCTGGCCACAGGTGTTTAACAGATGACACCTATGTCTCGATGATGATTCCCTGAAACATCAGAGTTGGAGTATCATTGAGCTTTGGCTGGACTAGCTTCCCTATCATCAGAGGACTTACAGGAATCATCAACCGTTTATCTATCTCCTGTCAAATAATACGCAGCACTGTGAGGGCTTTGGAAATCATTTTCTTTTCGCTGGAGTCAGTGCTGAGTAAGAGTCAGCCAACACCCTTGTTGTGCACCCCTGATCTGAGGACAGTTTCGTAAGGAACACTTTGATCCAGGGGTCACAGTGACGGTAACCCCCCCAACATATTGCAGCAGCCCCTCATGCCAGCACCTCTTTCACAGGTCATTCCCAGGCTATAAATAAAGACTCCAGCCCACTGGTCAATGGGAATTCTTAGCCTCATATAGAAGGCCTAGTACTGCAAGTCCTTCTCAGCAGTCTGTACCACTTTGGCATGTGCCTCAATGGATTATATTTCAACTGCTGTCCATCAGCAACTGGAAAAATAAGAGAGCAGAGACATGCCGATAAATGTTTTCTACCAAAGCACATCTCTTTATCTGTACAGTCTTATTTCATGACACACTGAGAGTAGATCAGCTGCTAGATTTCAAACCAAATTGCCTGGCACCTTCCCAGCTTTCCAGAGGTGTTACATGTTGCTCCTATGCCTTGTGATGCATAATAACATGCTTTGCATATAACTATACAAGGACATTAAGTGGTTTTCAGTCAGTCAGCTGATTATGATTATTAATCCAAAATTTAGCTAGTACAGTGTATATCCTGATAACATTGGGGGAAATTGGAGGTAATATTTTACACTTTGTGTTTTATGCTGAGATGACAACAGGAGAATAGGAGCTGCAGCTCCACTCCAAACAAACCTTTACTACACCTTTCACTTCATTGTTTGTTGCTGAAAGGAAACATTTGATCTAATCTGTGATAGCAATCCTGAATGCTCTGAACTTCCTGCTGTTTTCAACATCAATTACATTCTTGGGCACCTTTCCAAAAGCAAAGGTCTAACACTGAGGAGATCGAAAGACACTCTTTCGAAAACTAAACGAAAACTAGTTAATTCAAGGAAAATGAAAGGAAAAGCAGAATGAGAGGATAAACTTGATTTGGATTGTTTTGCCCTGATGTACTGTTCTGCATACAGACAACAGATTTGTCTTTCATTTTTGTGTCTGTCTGGATAACAGAAGAAAATGGTTGGAAGAACACCAGGCGCTCCCATGCCACCCCCTGTCTTCTCATCTACCGAATATATGGGAAAGAAACAAATCTTTTAACAATGGACCAACTGTACCCGCTGCTAGCTTTCACGGCCCTGGAGAACCTGACAATATTGGCTCAAGTGCTTTTGGTTTGTAAAATAAACCAAATGAATTTTTTTCGCCATAGTGTGAAAGAAGATTTTGGTCTCAATCAAGTAACAATGAACTTATGAAAGATTTGGCACTGTTTCATATCAGGGAAAAGTGCATCAAATTACAGCTCAACTCATGAAGTTAGGAGTTATATTTGAGGGTCAAACTCAACCTGTTGCTGATATTTTGCATATAACACAATAAGTCAAACTTTACTGTCTGACATGGAGTATGTTCTCACTAGTGGCAACTAGTGATAAATCAATCAAACAAACCAACTTTTTGTTCTGCAGATCAAGCAGCTAAAGAAATAATGATATAACCTGACTGATCATCATAAGTTTTCCAAGACAGATAGCAGATTCCAATCAGTGAGAAGTTATTGCAAGTGATTTCCAGCTTCTGTAATATTAACAGTGGTGTAAGGCAGTAATACCAAAGACAAATGTGAGGGGAGCAGTTGGATTTCATATACTCCACATGTACAGACAAATAGGGACTTGCAATGGCACCTACTCCATTTGTACCTGTTTTGTCTAAAGATTAGGTGAGAGTAGGTTGGTTTTAAACTGATGGACGAAATTTTTTGCACAATCTTTTCTCTACTTGTCCATAAAAACACCAGAGCCCTTTGAAACCATAAATCACATTTTCATATAACCAAATTGTATTTTAAATGTTGCTGAAATGTGTAGTACTTTGTGCTATGCATTCTGAACATGTCAAAAACACGACAACTACTCACTAAATAAAAGTTAATACATGCCATTTAATAAAGCCAATGTCCAGCGAGACAAAAAAAACTTTAGCATTAGTAACAAATGCTTGTTTTTTTATTAAAGCAACATTTGACTAGGAAGAGAGGACATTTCAGTGCAATCCACATACATTTTTAATGTGTACAAGTAATAAGTTCAACTGACTACTATTTCTGGTGCCGACTAGCAAGGGTCAGAACATTTAATTGGCTAATCGCACAAATCTCAAATTGTATCATTGCACAGTAGCTGACTGTAAGCCGACTGGGACAGGTGGGACTGAAACAGGTAGATAAGCCCTATTTTCTCCTGACATCAGCAAATCACACTGGTCTTTGTGTACTTGGCACCAGGCCTGTAACTAATAGAGGGACCACAGTCTGCACTCAATGAAGGCACGTTTGAAAGCAACAATATCTGTCTCTGGTTCTTTTTGTGCGCCTGTCTCTCACTTTCCCTGACTTCAGTTCATGAGTTACTCTGAGGGCGCCGGTCATCCTGTTTCCTACCAGAGTTCAATGGCCATGTGTGACTTCTTTAGACGTGCACACTGAAGGCAACTGAAGGTTGCAGAAGTGTGAGCTGAGGTCTGAAAAGAGGAAGTGCACTGGGGAGTGGGCTGGGTAAATACAGGAAGTTGGCCAAGTATGAGTATCTGTACGACAGAACAAAGCACTCATCCTGTTCTTTGTAGGAATCGCTGACGTACAAACTCGATGTAACTGCTGAGTCTAAGACATCTGAGTCGCCTCATGTCTAAATCATAACAACAGGCGAATTAACAATCAACTGTATTCAGTTTAGGTGCTGCAGTTCCACAGCCTGGTATTTTTTTGCATGCTGGGTCATGCTTGATGGTTCTAAATACTAAGAAACTAAGGGAGCGGTCACACGAACGTGCAAATGTAGGTGAATGGCCGGCACCTATCCAGGTGAAATTTGCATCAAAGTTCAGCAAAGTTGAACTCCACAAGGAGCTAGGACGCAAATTTGCTGACATGCTTCTTAAATTTCAAGCAAATGTAACCATAGACACGTGTGGCTGAGCCATCATTAACATAATGAGTGATCCTACCTTACGACAAGTCAAAGTGGCTGCTGTCACTCATTCACTGCTGCCAATAAACACTCTGCGATGAAAGTAAATTTAGAAAGCATTGTGTCACAAGACTGACATCTATAAAATATGCAACATCGTAATGTGGATTATGGTTGTTTTTGTGTTTTGGAGACATGGAACATGGAGACAGTCACAGTCTCCGGTTGTTCAGGCATACATTTAAAGAAAAAACTAAACAATGTTTAGGAGTATTTATAAAACAATAGATTATTAAGCCCTACAAATGATACAAGATCACAAATCATTATCGAATAACTTTACACACCCACTCACACACACACACATGTACACAATCATAAACACACAGTTGCGTGTCAACGTGATGTGAAACAAGTGAGTTGTATCTGAATCATAAATCCTGCCAAACTAATAAGACAACTTTTAAATCCAGGCTAAATCCAGGTAATGCAGCCCACATGTCTTCATCCCCAAATGTCAGTGCAACAGTCAAATAATTATATGTTACAATACCGCAGAACATGCGGGGTTTTTTTTGTTGTTTTTTTTACATTTTGCTCGACTGTACAAGAACATCATGTTTTGGGAAAACTGCCAGACTTTCGCAATCACTGCCTTGGACCATGTGGTCGCCGTCTGTTACATAATACCACTACAGTTGAACTTTTGGATTTATACTTTGACAACTTGAAAAATGCTCACAATGTTTGTATGTAATGTATTCCCTTTCTAAACATTATTCACAACATACTATTAACATGTTTCTTGACACATATTTATTTTGCTGATTTATGAATTTTATAATTTTCCTTCTTATCTGGAAAAACCCAGCAAATAGTGTTAAATATAGACCAATAGATGCACTTTAATAACTTCGGCTTATCAAAGGCAAGTTCAGACACACACTCTGCTGTCTGCTACAAGAACCCATCGAGACACACACTAAATAAACATGTCACGTGTCATATTCAGGGTTCAACGGGTTCAGCCTTTACTGGGAAAGGTGTGTGTATAAATAAACGTAGGAGTGGCATTTTAACGTTGTGGACTGTCACAGGCAAAGAAACAGTAATAAAATGCCAAAAGAGGAGTGAAGACGAATGTACAGAACTCAAAAAACACAGACGCACGTGGTGGAAGAGCACGTCCACTGTAGCGTTAAGGTCGTGAATAAAGTTGGGAAAAGTTGAAAGAATTACTTTGTTTCTTCGATGAGTTTGCTAGTTTTATGAGGCTCATAAAACCACTACAAAGCCATGGTGTAAAATCAATACTTGCGTAAAGCAGTATTGAGAGAACAAGAGAACTGCCGTAGAGAAAGTGTCAGGAGAGGTACTGAGTGTCAGATGAGTGTCAGATTGCTGCTGATAAGGTCATTAGAAATGTGTGTGAATTGAGGGATATGATAGCAAGTTAGATAATACACAGTCTGATCTTGGCTTTTATATAGACATTTGAGCTCTGTATACACTTTCACACACTATTTCACACACCTGGGGACAACCACAGCTATTTTCATATAAATGCAGTTTGAACCAGAAACTGCTCCAACAGTGGACAAAAGTCTACTAGACTTAAATTTTGAGATTCATAAACAAGTCTCTGCCTATCCCAGAGGTTTCCCTAGTGGTAATGAGTTGTGGTGGATTTCCAGCATTCAACCAGTGTGAGTTATTCATCCCATGACGTCACACAGAAGTCAGGGAGATCACATGGTAGTTGTGTGAGACACACATTTGCGTAAACCTGTTGGGATGATGGCGCCGCACAACCGAACAAGTTGATGGCACAACAAAGTGAGAGGCTGCATTGGCGTGGGCAAGTCACTGCAGAGCAGAAGACAAAATATAGATCAGGGCGTCCCATATTAAATATCATGACACAGCAGGTTTATCATCTTTGAAGGTGGGATTGCACAGTTCTGGAAAGTTATCCCACGAGAAGCAAAACCCTAACCCTAACCCTAACCCACAAGCTAAATGGTTAATTAGCACCTTTTAAAAAAAATTTGCCCTACAATAACACTGCGATAGACTTCATCACAATACTCAAAATATAAATCGATATTTTGAAATCTCTTCTAAAGGACTTCATAAATGCAACGACTACATGTAAAATTAAATATCATTACATTTCTACGAAATACCATAAAAATATTGTAGGGATGACCAACCAATAAACCAACGCTGCCCAAAGTGGGACCCGTGGATCCAAGCCAGCCCGTCATAAGGTTAGATTTGGCCAGCTACAAAAATGATAGAAAATAGCCAAAGAAATACAATTAAAAACTCCTGCTCATGCTGTAAGGCACAGTGGTCTAGGATCATAACCTGAGTACGCTGGGCAGAGTGTGGCTCTGTGCAGGAATTCAGTGCATTCAATGGGAACCATTTGGCATTTTACGAATATAGTTCGACGGGTGCTTGCTTCTGGCCCAAATCCCACCATTAAGTTTCAGTCTTGGCCCTTGAAGGGGAAAAGTTATGGAACCTCTACTTTAAAACCAGGAAGAGCCAACAATTTTCCTATACCATGACACAACAATATCCAAAATCTAAGAGGACCTCTACTCTCATATCCTGATACATATTTAATATCTAATTATAAAAGTGTAAATATATATATTGCCCAGCCTCCAAGTTGCACAACTCTCCTTTTTGACACAGATCTCTGTGACAACACACCGAGTTCTCCCAGTGAAACTCCAGTGTGGGTGCTGAAAAATGCCTGAAGATGCTGAAAATCCAGTGATGTCCCAAGGGTTAAATACCACATCAGTCAGTGGTGGCCTTAAAGACAGAGAAGCAAGTTTATGACCAGAGGGTTGCTGATACAATCTCCTGGACAGACGGTGAGGGAAAGTTAATACCCCTACCTCATTACCACCTTCAGTGGAGCTGAAGCTCAGTGGCCAGTAGCTCAGACTGTGCTTTTACTGAGCTGCTAACAGGTATGATGTCCAACTGTGATAATCTAGGAAAAGAGAGCATTGCACTCAGTGAGACTTCCCAGAATAAAAGTTGAATATTGGGGTCAAATAGGAGTATGCTGGATAATATAAAGATATTTTCATATCTATTAAGTATGTGAATCCATTTTGATAACCTTGATGTTGAAAGGTGCAATACAAATAATTTGCCAAAAACCATTAAACTAGTGATTTCTGTGATGTTTATTTGTATAAGGACTATGTGACCAAGCAATACCTTTTGCATTTCTGGCCTGAACTAATTTGCAATGATCGTCCCTAGATGCGTCTTTATCAAACACAGACGTGACAGCACAGAACACATGCCACAGTCCCGTCTCCAAGTTCATATTTTGTTCAATACATGTTTTCAAATCTACACATATTTAAAATAGCTGCAAGCACTAAACATACTCAAACAACAGATACAGAATGCATGGAATAACAGTAAAAAATGTAACAGTCATGTAAAACCAATTGTACATTTTCACAGTCAGAAAGTGTTGTTGGATAAAAAATATATAATGCACCTTTTGTTGTCCATTCAACCATATTAAAAGCATGTCAATCCCCATAAAGTATCATATTTATCTTTAAGCAACAGTTCCATTTGCCTTTTAAATAGCAATGATCGTTCAAACTTCCTGTGAACTGCAGAATTGGTTGTTTTTCATCTTCAATGAGAAGCGCCATTGTCATGATTTATTGGACAACATCGCCCCCTGGTGACAGTCCGTGGCAACTGGTTCCCTTTTAATTTCATGTGCACACCTGACTCCTTGCTTGCTATGTATAAATGCTTGCTTGTGATATCAGACAATCTTTTACATACTGATCACAAGAAAAAATTAACTATAGTTCCAAATATCTGACACAGGAGTAGAATAAGTAGAGGTGCGAGGGACTTTTACATTGTTTTAGTGAGTATATCCTGCTTTATACTAAACATCTCAGAAGGCCATGTCATATTTCACTACTCCTGGAATAGCTTAGTTAGCTTTGTGACTTATTAAAGAAACATGGTGAAAACGTGTGAAACATTGACCTTGTAAAACAATTGACATGTTAAAATGTTACTAATACGGTAAAAATGTTATGTTAAAATGTTACTAATACGGTAAAAGCATCTACTTTAGTTTAACTTTACCTTAACTCGACCACAACACTCTTTCAAATGACCATTTATCTTCGACTCTCAAACTTTAGCTTACTACAATTGCTGCACGCTTAAGCTGGGTAAAACTTAAAACATGGGATTTTTATGTGCAAGTGTCTGTAAATATGTTTTTATCGTCGAATAATATGTTCTGGTAGAATGGTAACATGTAATTTCAAACCAAATGATCTAACATACCACTGTTGTGCTAATTAGCAATGTAGCATGGTCACCGTGCCTACACAAAAAAAGTGAAAAGGATCAACCGTCGCTGCCGAAACCCGGGATCGAACCAGGGACCTTTAGATCTTCAGTCTAACGCTCTCCCAACTGAGCTATTTCGGCGCCTATGATCTCCACCACTCAACCCATGCATAATCATAAGTACAGCTATATAGACGCTTAGTTATAGATTGTTCCAGAGCTGCATCTTTCTTGGAAAGACATGATTTATCTCGAATGCTAACAGTTACATGATTTATCTCGAATGCTAACAGTTACCGAACTAGCCGTGGTGGTACCTAATGCAGTGTTAGCTGTTAGCAAACTTTAGCTAAACAGCTCCGGTCACGGATCCTCTTGAGCACAGTGGCGAGAGGACAAAAGCTTCTGGGCGTGACTTTTGAAGAGAAATAACGATATCGGTTATGCGATAAAGCAACAAGCGACTTCCAGTGGAAGGTGGAAGTGGAGAAAAACAACTCCGACTGTTTAGCTACAGTTGGCCGAGCAACAGTTTGGACACAAGATGGCGCCATTGGTAACCATAAAACGTACCAGGCTGTGAACTGTGGACTGTCGTCTGAAAATAACAATGGAGGAAAAAAACATGATGAAATCCTGTAAGGTTTGTTTGCAACTGAAATTCGTACAAAGCTTTTATTGGTCACTTTCTTTCTCTTTTTATTTCCTGGTTCCAGAGATGCGGTGCCTCTATCTCGAGATAACTGTCTGTGCATTGCTTTATTGATTTCCATTTGTTTGCTCCCACACACGAAATCTAAATATTTACTTCATAGAAAATGTAAATACACTTAAGACCTTTTGTGCCATTATTTCTTTTAAAATTAATGACACATGCATCATGTTATAATATTAGGTACAGTGTATTTTAGAGTATTCCACATTTCACTATACATAGGCTAGATTGTTTTTTTGTTAGGTTTTTTTACACATCAACTCCTGAGCATCAGATGTCAATAACATCTTTAGAATATTGGTCAAATCAGAGGGCCTGTGTAAAAACTGGGACCAGCAGTATGTCATGTCAAGGCGGTGTCAGTCAATTGTTGTTTATTTCCATTTGTCTCATTTGTCAAAGTCACTGCTGGTTGAATACTTTGCCATAAATCACTAAAGGGGAAACAAGGGGCTATAAATATTTGCTGGCTATTCTAGCTTGTGATTTGTGTGCTTTATACCCAGAAGCAATATTGTAAGACTCTGCCAGGCCATCAGTGGTAGAAAACAGTAAAGCTTACTAATCTTATCATTCTGCACTTAGAGTTTTTCTCTTTTTTTTTCCTGAAGGAGCTCTGCAGTGATGCAGTGCTGTCCCTTTATTAGTCATATGATGTCCCGATGCCAGCTTCTATCTCTCCCTTCTCCTCTCTCTTTCCCCCCTAATCTTCCCTCCATATTGCCTTTCATTCTCTCTCCCTCTCTGTCTCTCTTCATCTCTCTCTCTCTTACGTTTTTTGTTCCTCTGTCATTCCCCAAGGTGACTTTCCTTCTTTCACAGACACTGCAGCTGTTCCTCGCTTTGTTCTGGAGGGCCTGAGTGTGGATAAAAGATGAGAGAGATGCAGGCCGGCGGAATAAAAAGAAGGAGAACCGAGGGAGGAAATGAGGGTGTGAAAGGGGAGGGGACTGATGAGATTATCAAGCAGGATGAAGGAATCTACGATGTTGATTCAGTGCACAAATCAGTAAGGCAGCAAACACTTTCACTCACACACACACACACACACACACACACACACACACACACACACACACACACACACACCACATGCGCAGACAGATTTGTTATGGCTACATCAAGAGACTGAGCTTTCTCGACAGATGCTTACCTGACTAACAAGTTTCATCTTCATTAGTACTGGTGATTAGCACAGTTGTCACATCACAGTGAGGCACTGCGAGGGTTCACCACAGTCAGCACTAAATGCTGCAAGTATCTGGGACGGAGTTTCTAAATTTAGGGATCAGAGAAATGGGGAGTAGAAACAGGAAATGTAGAAAGAGAGGGACAGCTGGAAATAGAAGAGACAGATTTGGACAGTAAGGTCCAGAGGAAGAAGGAAAGAGGAATTCCCCAGTTTAGCTGAGCAGGATGAATCCAAGCAGTTCCCTGGTGTGACTTTAAAAATACAACTGCATCTGTGACGGAAAAGAGCTCTTACTCATGATATAAGAGTCACATGTCACTCTTTCATTTACAGATTAGATTCCTGTGAATTCCTAAATAGTCTAATGATCAGAGAAATCACTGCAGAAAGTTTTAAGTCAGTAATTATTGCATGTTGTGAAAATTGTTCAGGTTATTAAATTGAAAAATAATTTCTTCCAATTCTACATAACTTCTTCACACTTCATTTGAGCTGTCTGTAAAGTCATACAGACAAACACACACCTACATATTTCTCCTCTCTCCAATATTATAGCAGATACAGTGCATGTTCACAGACACATATTCAATAGATTTTCTTTTATAAATCCCCAATACATAAAAATCTATATTTGAAAAATCAACAACCAGTACACTGAACATGAAAGGTCTATGAACTGACACTGAGATGGAGCAATTCTTAGATAGATCACCTTTTAATACAGATTCTCTTCTCTTCTATAATAATAACACATAATATAAATCTTATACAATACTAATATTTTTCTATACACATGGTCATAAATGTACAGTACAGTGTACACACATACAGTATTAACACAAATACACTTATTTCTCTTTACAGCAACTTTCCAACTCGCTCACAATGGCTGATTTTCTGTCCGGCAGATGATTGTGACCAAAAGTAAACCTTTTTTCTTTGTTTTTCTTCTTCACTTTTTGACTAAAACCCAAAACAAACACTTCAATATTTACATCCCTGAAAAACGTACATGAATACACAAGAATTATAGTCTTCTGTCTGGCTCACAGATAGTGTAAAAGGGGTGAGGATGATGAGTTAGCCCGAAGCCCAAGAAGTTCTCCATGACTTGAGCCCATATAAAGTTTAAAGTGTACTCTATCTATCCACTGACAAAAATCTTTACCTACTGCAACACCCAGAATACGACAGTTGATTGAGGGCTGGTTCGTTGTTTTATGTCCAGCACATTTGGAAATGAGACATGACGCCCTGAGGAGAAAGAGAGACACAGATATAGTGTAGCATGTCCAGGACTCAGTCCAGAAGCTGGCAGAGGCCTGTCTGCCTCTGCAGCCACTCAAAGTGCTGTCCAAAAGCACTGACTCTGCCCCCCAGAGCAACAAACAGCTAAAATGAGGAGACAGAAGTCCCATGTCAGACGTCAGGATTTCTCTTGTTTAAGATGCTAGTTTACCTGCAGAGACTACAGAGACAGTTTTCACAAAATGTTGCCCTTTGATTTCCACTTTAAAATTGAAGTGATACAAGTTCAGTAGTATTACAGTGGTCTGTGTATTTTACAATCGCTCCAGGTAATTTGTCTGTATATTATGCCCATTGGCCTAATGCTGTTAATATGAAGTCCCCTTTCTTCTCTCTTCCCCTGTAATCCAAACTATAAATAGAAAACCAACAATTCTGTGTTCACATTCTCTTTGTTCACATCCTAGGGGTCATTGCTTTGCTCATGATTTATTGCACATAATCATGGACACGCACGCTCATTTATTCATTTACGCATACATGCACACATGCAAACATACAAACACAATCACACATCCTCGCCTACATCATTATGACAGCTTATTAAAAGATGAAAATAAAAAAATAAAGTCATGCCTTTAAGCTTTAACTTGCACACATTTTTCTAAAATATGGTGCTTCCTTGAAATGAAATCAGAATCAGATTTTTTTTGCAGTTTCCTGGTAGTTTCAAATGAGCCTGTAAACTTTGAATCTGAATGCTCGCATTTACCCGCCATTACCTTGCTATACCCTATACAGTATGTGCAAACACTGTCACTCTGAAACATTGTTGTAAACATACAGCAGGACATTCAGCACCATGAGAATATCTTAATAACTCAATTAAGGCATGAAAAATAAAGGGAAACAAAAAGAAACAAGAACTTCCAATAATTATTTTCTCACTGAGAATATCTGTGCAGGTAGATATTGGTGTGCTTTCACAGATAATGACTAAATATAGATCAGTATGCATGTGGGTGGGTGTATGTGTGTGTGTGTGTGTGCGTGTGTGTGCATGTGTGTGCGTGTGTCTGTCGAACTGTGCATATGTACATGCACATGCAAGTTGAAAGTGCACGCAGGAGCAAAAACATATATATTTGCTGTTATCTAATCCTTACCCAACACGTTGGGTGCACACTAGTGTTTTCAGTAGCCATGGCTATAGTGTTGTCTAAGTGCTTGGCCAGTGTTGCCATGGAGACACAGTGACCACCCTGTCAGTCAGGAAGTGGACTAATGAGGACCTGTGAAGGGACAGCAGAAAGCCGGCTCTAATTAGACCTCGGGACTCACCTGTCTCACATCTGCATGGAACCAGAGGTCATGGGATTTGTCCTGACCTTTGTAAACTAACTGGTTCTCATTTTTCTCTCACCCATGCACGAATATACACTCGATCCATCTCTCACAAATTAGTAAGGTACATACAATACTTCATATTTGCACTCACACACCCACAGATGCAAACGCACTCTGAAGACCAGCCTCATTCCCTCACTGCCTCCGTGAGGCATCGATCAGTGCCATCACTGGCCTCCACCCGTGGCTTGCGAGTCTTCCTCTGGCCTCCCCCCTCCACCCAGGAGTTATGAATAACTGTCCCCCCACTAGGAGCTGGGTCGACCTGCAGAAGGGACACTACCCTTTTCTTGACACGTGTTTTGAGGGCACGACGCAGCTTCTGCCTGGTGAAAGCATAGAGCAGAGGGTGAAAAATAGTGGTTCCATAAGCCATCGCCAAGAAGCAGAGGCGCAGTCGCACCAGGCCGTCACTGGGACCCATACACAGGATCAGAACATTGACTGCAGACAGAGGGGCCCAGCAGCCCAGGAATGTGGATATGATGATAAGGGACATTTTTAGGACACGCCGTTGGCGTTCACGACGGTCCCTGTGCCTGCGCACTGCTCGCCTCAAGGCGATGATGGCAGAAACTGATGCCTGTACGCCCATGGAGGATGCAGGTAGAGGTGAGGTGGCGTGGGTCTGGGCTGAGGTTGAAGCTGGGGTTGGAGATGCAGGGGTGGCTGGTGTGGTGGCAATGGGTGTGGTGGCAGCAGTACTGACAGTGGTGACCGTTGCTCCACTGTCAGACATCCCCTGGGGCATCGAGGAGAGTGGTGGGGGCGATGTTGGAGTAGGGGTTGGGGAGGGAATAAGAGGAGGATGGTTGAGGTTCTGGTTTTGGTTGGAGGACACTACCTCTGTAGGCAGGCTCAGGTCCTTCCTCTTCCGCCTCCTGCAGCGTATCCTACAGGTGGAGTCCTTTGCATGCGTACTCCTCATCATGTGGGAGCCAATGCGAATGTTGAGGGCTTGCAGGATCTTGGAGTAAGTGAACAACATGACAACCACAGCGATGAAGAAGCATGGCACTTGGAGTAACAAGTGGTAATACATAGCCAGGCCTGTGTAGTACCCCTGCCCTCCTACGCACAGCAGTGTCCTGTTCTGCCATGCTGGAGGCAAGTGGTGTGAAGGGGAGGAAGGATGAGTTGTTGGTAGAGAGGTTGGAGAGAGGGAGGTAAATATGGTAGTCAGTCCAGTGGTGACCTCTAAGTCAAGGTTCTGCCCTTCCAGCTCCTCATCTTCACTGTCCTCAGTGCTTGAAGAGAAGAAGTCCCCCTCAAGGAAGGGCAGGAAGAAGACAGCCAGAGACACAGCCCACACTGCTGCCAGAAGCAGCGCTGCACGCCTGGGGGTGAGCAGACGACTGGCTGGACGCACTGAGATGTCGTATCGGTCCAAACTGATCACCAGCACATTGACTGCTGTGGCCACACTGGTGAATGTGACACAGGCCTCGTGAAAGCAGCACAGCGTGGCCAGGCTGCTGACTCCGCTTCCATTGGCTGGCACCAGGATCACAGCCACAGTGAGTGGCAGACAGAGCACACATACCAGTATGTCCAGCACGTGGAGATTGACTGTGACCAGGTTGCTGACTGAATCCACCAGGTTGGATTGAGCACAGTAGAGCACAAGTACGGTCAGGTTGCTGCTGAAACCCAAAACCAGCTCCAGTATCAGCACTGTGGTCAAAGACACCTGGAAACCAAGAGGGTAGGGTGTGCTCCAGCCCTCCTCCACCCCCACCTCGCCCCCTCCATCCAGCAGGCCTACCCCCTGACCATCACTGGTCTCCAGGAGGTCACGATAGCCTTCGGTCTCCATTGACACCACGACACTCCTTCACACATAGCAACAGCGGCCGCCACACCAGACCATGCTCTGACTTTCTTTTTCCTCTCGCTCAGATGAGGCAGTGATGAGGATGATGGCCAGATCTGTGGTTGATTCTAGGAGAGGAGGAGAAAGGGAGACAGAGGACAGAGAAAGATCAAGCAGTTATCAGTCAGCTTGTCTCATATTTTCTCAAAAATATCACTGTACAACACGTACAAGTCAATCTTGTCACATTTCACAAGTGTAGGGAATCTACAAGTTGACACAACAAGGCGAAAGTGATCTTGACAGTCGATTGGAGTCATGTGGTGCAGTTCAAGCTGCTTCTGATGACCCATGATGTCTCACTGGGCTCAGGCAGTCACACAACAACATGCCTCGCATAGACAATGGTTACAGTTCAGGCAGGAATTTCGAACAGGACATCTCTCAGGGGACATTTGCAGGTATAAGTGCATTAAGCAGGGAGTCAGCAGGAGATCTTCAAACAGTCAGTTAAAGAGCATTTTAACAAACCAACCGGGATTTATTTCCTGCCTGCACTTATAGTTCATGTGCTATGCTGAAATGCTGTTAAAGAGAAGCAACAATGCTCCTCATGAGCACGAGTGGGTGGATGTTTGATTCGTTATTACACAACATACATTATATGGGTCAGAAACAAAGCTTGAAGGATAAAGCATATGGAAACATACAAAACCAACCGTAGCTGCACTGTTGAAATGGCAGTGGCATACTTTACAATTTCTATACTTGTACCTGTCCTTGCATGATGGACAACCCACCTTGTGAAGACAATAAATGCCAGTATAAATCCTGCAAATGCCAATTTAAAAGTCCTCCCGTTAAATACTCTGTCTTGGTTTTTTTTCCAGGGGCAGTATAAACCTGTCAGCTTATACCTCCAAGAGAGGAGGTGGCAGGGACATTGGTGGGCTGGTAGAGACACTGTGCAGTGAATGTCAACATAGCAGGCACCCAACTGAGGGTGGCAGCAGTTAATAGTTCTCACAGGGAGATGTAATGAAGACGAATGGATCAATGATCTGCAGACAGTGGCACATAAACAATGCTATCAGAGAAAGACCAGCTCCTGTGGCATCCTCTCCCCGCAGCCCCTTCTTTCTCATCTGCTTTCAGTTTACAGGCAGAGACACAGAATTTTGCATGTGGAGCATGTCATTCATGGTTGGCTGGATGCTCTCCTGCACTTGGGAAGGAATTATATAAAGTGTTGTTTGATTAGATGTAAGACCTCTTGTTGAAATATGGTAAGAAAAATCTATCCCCTCAGAATGAGAGCTACAAGTGTGTCCTCACCGGCAGCGTTGACCACAGCCTTTGCTGTCAGCCTTTCCACTGTTAGAGATTTTGTTCACACCCCTCTTGTTTGCCCTTTTCTCTTTGTTTTATTTCACAGTTTTTCCTCCAATTTGTCATGTGGAAAGGACCTGCAGGCAGAACAGGACTCAGTGTGGAACAGTGGTCTATCTTAATCCACTAATGGGTTCCATGGGGTTTGCGGTGTTGCTGGAACATTGATTTAAAGCATCATCGATCTGCCAATTTAACAAGCCTGAGGCAGGGGAGCACAGAAACACACTCCCTATCTCATTCTCTCTCGGGTACCTGAGGTTTCATTTTGAGCGCTGCATAAAATAGTTGTGAGCCAGTTCTTTTAATTCCTTCCTTTAATCACCAACTGCAGTTAAAGAATTGTGTTAATTTATTCCAAGACAGGTCACAGTATCATGAAGTGCATGATCCAAAAACTGTTGGATGTTTAAAATGTTGAATTTAACTATCCCAAAAAATATGCAAATCTGGCCTTTTGGGTTACAACATTCCAACAAACCTGTTATCAGCTGATTTCATGGTCCTGAAAGTTAAAACCTATTAATCCAGACCCACCATAACACATAGCATGAATATTCAGTTGGCTAAGACCTTATATTCTCATCTAAATCAATTGTGTTAACAGTCTTTGTTCAGTCTGGTTGACAACATGGTGTTAGAGAGAATAATGGAGCAAACAAAGGGGCTTTTATGTTTAACAGTCAATCACTTAGACCAATCACAGAGGCGACATACATGTCAATACTGCATTGACCAAGCAGCGTCTCCCATCTCATGTGAGGGTTGTTTGAAGCCCGGCAGTAAATTAGTGTCAGGAAAAGAGCTGAGCTGTGTGTCACTATATTAGTAAAAACTATAAACAATGATACAAAATATGGAATGATATAACATTGGTCATGGGAATATCAAACAGAGACACGTTAATTTGTTCTTTCTGACAAGAGTACAATTATCTGTGGTATTCTGCAGTCACTAACAATCAGTCTCATCTGTTTGTCTTAACAATTCTGCTAATAATCACAAGTGGATGATTGTGTACTGTTGCTAGAGCTGACTCTTTTTTTCTGCTTTTCTATGACAAGGATAAACAATCAGCCACAATCAGTGCTGTGATAATGGATACTTACTGCTGTGTGATGAACAGGGCTGAGAGGGTTACTTTAAAAAAGTATCCTGATACAGTTACTAATTACTAGGTGTCTACAGATGTGTTTTTTTCAGGGCTGATACCGATACTGTTCTTTAGTAATCAAGGAGACCTTTAACCAATAATTGGAACTGATATATACATCTGCAGTAAAAAGTAACATCTAAGTCAATGCTTGTCAAAGATGAGAATAACCAATGATCAAATGTAGCTTACTTTTTCCAATTTCTGCTACCTTACCACTCCAGTCAGATGGTGTTGTAGGCGGGACATTGAGTGACTATACAGCTAGAAAGGATGCTGCCTTAAAACCAAAGTAGTCCATTTTTAAATCAATTTATTCGATCAGCAATGGACACAAAAAACACTGATACCGATAATCGGAAAAATACTGAATAATGGCCTCAGTAATCATCTAGGCCAACAATTGGTCTACCCCTACTAATGACCTGTAGAAACGTAGTTAAAATATGGTAATATTAAAGTAATATAACTAGATCACTTCCGGTTACTTCCAGATTACCTCAAAACCAAATGTGCAAATAAAGACTACTCTATAATATTACTACACAACTGTGTATCCCGTAGAGACCAAAGTTATTTGTGTGAGACTTGTGAATTGTTGTCATGCGTACACCTGTGAATGTTTAAAGACTAGTATATCTTTTTCTTGAATTGTAATCCTGGTAGTAAGTACATGTATCTGGAATCTGATTGCATCTTTTTTTTTTACTATGATTTAAATGGAACACAGTTGCCATTTTTTTCTATCCTTCCTAAATATTCCTGTAACATGTATTCCATTACTCCCCAGGCCAGGTTATGAATTGGTAAGAGAAACAAAGGGCCATGGACAAAAAGTAGATAAAGTCTGTTTTAGCATGTGGTTTGGGGGCAAGGCAGAATGTCAGAAGTGCTTTATATGAACAGCTGTGACTCTGACCTACGGCCAGGAGAAGTCACAATATTCCAGTATTTTCAGGGACAGCGGGAAGAAGAAAATTAAAATGTGTGGACAAGGTGGTGAAATTCGGATGTTTCTTCTAATGATCAACAGTGATGGTGTGTCTCGGAGGGATATGTAAATGTTCAGGTTCATTCGAGGTTGCAGATCAGTCTTACACAGTGTGTGGTCCTGGTAAGTGAAAACTGCACTGTAGTCTGCAGGAATAATGTTTCAGCTCTTATAAGTAAATTATGTTATTGTCGCAGTGTTTGTGTGTGTGTATGTGTGTGCACGTTGATACTCAAGTTAAGTTACTTGTGCCTTTAAAACATAGCTGGAAACAAGGTGAAATTTCCCTTTTCACAAATTACATTCAGTGTGTGACTGACAGGTCAGACGGAAGGGAAAAGGGGCTAGAGGGAGCTTCAGGCATGTACTGCACAACATGTTATATTCAGAAATGATCCAAACAGGCATTCAAATCGAAAGAGTCTCCTTCTGACAGCTCTGCTTTGGTGACTAATCTTAAAGACAAACAAATCTCAAAGATCAATGCTTCAATTTTTTTTAATGAACGTAATAGAGGATGATTTCATGTCGGTCTTAATGTGCCCTCTCCTCAGTCATAAATTAACAGCACCAACAACAACAACAACAACAACAACAACAAACTGACAATGTCCTAGGCAGCACACGTTCCTGGACCCTGCTGTCAGGGTTATTATAGGTGTTGGGTAGAAGATGACAGGTTGTCAAGCCCCTTTTCACAATATCAGAGGGTAAATGCTCAAGCAGATCCTGTTGTCAGTCGTTCGTTTCTAACAATCTTGCATGCACACACACACACAGACACACACACACACACACACACACACACACACTCTCTCTCTCTCTCTAAGTTCTTCTCCTGATGACACGTTTCCAGCCAGAGGCTAAATTACTTCTGCCCAGCACAAAGACAAACAGCAGGCATGCTTCGGGCCCAGACATTGTTTTGAAGGCATTTCATTTTCTCTGCATTTTTTTGTCGGGTATGTCTCGGTGAAATAACACACAACATTACTACTCTGAGAGAGGTACAGTGCAGTGGAAGGCTCAAACCAACAGTGTCAGTCGCTTGCTAAAGAAATCAAGAAAAGGTGCACTGGCTTGGATGCAGATGGCACAGATAAAACTGATGTCTCCCTGATTTTCAGGCTAACTGCAGCAGAACATTGCAAGAGTTGTTTTTTTTGTGTGTGTTTTTTTAAAGAGAGCAATCACCATAGTGCCGCAGCAACACGGTGGATGCCAAGTTGAAATTAAGTTAATGACAAAGCCACAACTCGTTGTCCCTATGCAGCTCAGTTGCCAGTGTTGGTTTTTTAGGTTTCTGAAAGCGACTGAGAAGGTAAGTCTGTACACTTACAGATATGTATCATGTCAGCATCTTTATAAACGTGTCAAATCCCATTCAGATAACATGCAAGTTTACGTTCCTGTGAGTAGAATGAAGAGGTCATAGTGGCATCTGTAAGCGAGAAACCACTGGACATTTTTAAGGAGATTACGGACGATTTGCTGCCAAAAGGACAGGGTGTATTCAAAGAGATTACAATACAATTTCAAGCCTTGTTTGTGGCGACACAACCAAGTGAGCCAAAACCCAATCTTCTCCTTACCACAACCAAGTGGTCTTATTGCCTAAACATTACCAGTAGTAATCCATCACCGCAGTATTGTGACAACATAAATCTGAAAATGAAACATAAAGAAATGTTAAGTTGCGACATACACAATTATTCTGGTGAGTGGGGTGGCTGTGTTTAGTCAGACATTGTGTTTTTTTTAATCATTATTACAGTGCTTTTTCATTTAAAGAAGCTGTTGTTCTTTTTTTCACACAAAAACGGACTCTCACTCTTCCTCAATGGATGAGGCACACTTCACTTACAATGCACCTCGGATGACAAGCTGCACTTCCAGGTCAGTGCACCTGTCTAATAACCAAGACACACGTACGTTTCCAGGTGCATCTGAAATGAGGCAGAAACGGTTTATTAAAATCTGGCCCTTTTGTGTCATGACTGCTGTCCATCATGCTGCTGCGTGCTGTAAGTGCTGATCCTGCACCAGGCCTGAGGGCACTCTCACTATTTTCATCTCAGTCTAGATGTGACAACGTACATGTGAGTTTGCTAATTATTTCAACGTAAGCACCGCCAGTGCCCTCTATGAAACTTTATGTGCTCCGTTTGCATCTAGGGTGCAACACTTTCCACAGGACAAGACAAGCCAAGGCCGGCTGAACCTCTCTTAAAAATCATTTGTGCGGTGACTTCTGTGTGTAAGAGGCAGTATAATGTGGTTTGTTTTCAGACTCTCTGATTGACAGAGAAGGCTATGGGGGCTAATTTATCAAAGAGTTCTTAGATTTATGCTGAAATTTATTTAGAAAATGTTACTAATGTTCCATTTGTCAAAGCTTCTAAGCAGAGAAAGCTTTTCTAAAGCTAGTTCTCATAATGCATTTGCAACTCATGTGCCTGTGATCTATAAATCTCAAATCAATATAAACTGACAGCACCTGCCTTGTGATTTCCTCTTAAGGCTAGGGTTGAGTCAGGAAAAGCCAAGGACTAAAAGAGGACATCAGAGTTTTTGAAAGACGAGATTGAGGCTAACAAGTTGGTTAACAAACACAATAAAACGTGCAGCTTAGGAGTGTGTCACCACTACTCATTTTCTATAAAGCTCATGGACGGCTAACCACAGGCCTGAGAGCATTTGTGTCCAAAACAGCAATACTTAAAATCACTAGGCCAAGTCTAGACTTTGCTTAGAGATAAGATCATTTCCAGGTCAAAATGAGGTTTTATAAATAACTACTCATAACACTGCATTTTCTTTTTCATCGATTGATTGCATGTCAAACAGTTTTTCAAACTGTTGTTTTTGTCACACACAGAAAGCAAATATCACACAGCAAAAAAGCAGCACTTTTTACTTTAGGAATGAGGTCAATGCACACTGTGATTGAAGGCATAAACCCATCACGTTGTGCGAAACACACATCACGAGTAATGACAATGGCGGATCTGTCGATTGTTATGTTCCAATTTATTATCTTACAAAGAACATAAAATCATGAAGACAAGGTGACAAAAGTGATTTGGGATGAGTGACCTCGAGTGCGCTCTGCACGAACAGTCTGTACTACAGTATATGTGGCATTTACTGGCCTGGAAATGAAGCTGTTACACCCAACTCTCTTCAAATCTACCAGACAACTTTGATAAAAAAAACAATAATTTTACCTTGCAGAACATGGGAGCTGCTGGTCTACCCCCGCGTCAGTTGGTTAGATCGTAACTTTCATGTTTAAACGTGTTAATACATCTTAACAGCCCAGACCGAACCAGACAGCAAACAAAGACAGTCACTGCTGCAGTGCGACCCTGTTGGAGGTCTGCAAGCTGGTGGCGTTTTTTCTGCTTGTCCTGCATGCTGTGCAGTAAATATCAATTTAACAAGATAATATACTACTATCACAAAACGTGCGCATCCGTCGGAGGAAATAGTTTTGATGGGAAATATTTGCAGGGTGAGTATTTCAAAGAGTCCTGTGGGTTATTTGTCACGTCCCCAGTGCGGCAAAGGCCTTTAAGATAATCAGTGATCGTGAGTGATTTTACAAATGAGGCCCCAGTTACAGTAAATCTTACAAAATCTTTCACTTTCTAAAGCAAACAAAAACATTAATAAATTCTGACACGGAGTTTCTACCATCATCAATCCCAACACCATTAAAGAAAACACCATTGTGTACAGAAAACAAACACAACAAAAACTAGGACAAGAGCCCTTTAGAACATCAGATATGCAGCTCAAACTTCCATTCGCTCATGTTTCAGCCATGCAATGTTTATCTGAGAAGTCTTGTTCGGTAGAGCACACCTCCCTTCTGGTTTGAGTAGGATTGTTTTAAGTCAGTGTAGTTAGTCCGTCCCCTTGGCAGGACTTCTTGTTTTTAATCAGTCTACCTGCTGCTGTGGTTTTTATTCAGCAGTTGGAAATAATCCAGCTCTTTCCTGATTCTCTGCGCTTGAGTCCTCCGGGACGGGAGGCACGTTGCTGCTGTTTACATAAGGACAACAATAACCAAAGTAGACGTGCATCAAATTTTGCTTCCCAAAATTGAGATTATAAAAAGAAAATGCTGTGGTGGTGAGCCTCCTCTGGTTGTTCAGATAACAGAAAGAGACAAGAGGGCATTGTATCTGAATACAGATGGAAGTGTAGCTGCTTTGTATGTTCAGGATACTATCTGTGGATACATTCTAATCTGCTTCTCTTTTGATGGATCTTTCCTTGTAAAACTGTAAAATGTCAGTTTAAAATGATGAGACTAGAAAGAGGACTTTGCTCTTTGATTCTGTGGGACTGACACCAAAAGTTGACATTTAGGGAAGAAAGGGGAAACAGATGAGAGAGACAGGAGAGAGGGGGAGGGAGGGAGAAAAGGGGGAGGGGGGGGGCAAGAAACAAACGGGATGATGGCGCATGCAGCG
>CAEMYA010000071.1:1322816-1336313 GCA_903131615.1 Diplodus sargus
AGAAAGCAAACGGGATGATGGCGCATGCAGCGCGCTGACTCATGGCTGTCTTAGGTATTCCTAACGTCCGCAGTGAGACAATCGATCAAAGGCTTAATTTTCCCACTCAATTCATCCAGCAGCGCTAACAGCCAGCAGCCACCAGCTGGGCAGCAGCATCCCTGGCAGGCTTCCAGTAAACCAACCTGGACCGGCCAACAACACAACCCGCTCAGTAGGAGCGACAACATCCCAGCCTATCTGATATGTTTCTGATTAAGGACAGGACAACTTCAGGAGAAATGCAGTTTGAGTATAATGATCTCAACACTAACTGCAGATCCCGGAGGGGTTAAATCCAATACTGCTGCCCCTGACATGAGGCCATAAAACGGGTGATCATAACTCCCTCCGTGCTCGCCAAAGACGCATAAGAACACCACGTAGTCCCAAAGCATTGCGAACTGCCGTCCTCCCACGCAGCCGGCCCACGTCTCTGCACATGCTCCCTTCCCCGCGTGATACAGCGGAAGATGGATTGCCAACCGAGGTGAATGACATCTTGTGTGCTTAAGAAACTGCTGAATCCCATCTGCACTCCTGCCTGCGACAAGTTAGGGAGAAAGGGACGGGGGTAACGGGAGGTAAGATGAAAGCGGGAGGTAGGTGCCGTGAGGGAGTGATGGATGTGAGAGAGGCTTCGGGATGTGCAGATGGATGCTGAGTCGCGTGCTCGCTGGAGGGGAATGTTTGCTCCCCGCTCACCACCTCTATCCATCTCTTTTTTTGAACAGTCCCAGTTGCGCTGCCTCGCCTTCTCTTTTCACCATCCATCTTGCAACCGGCACTCTGCTTTTACACTGTGCAATATCTTTGTGTAATTCCGCCCCTAATCGCCCAGGTAGACCGATTTTTGAATATCAAAGTCATGATGCAATACGGCCGCTCACAGATTGCTGTCACCACCTCAGAGACCATGTAGGTGAAATACAGACTCTTATGTCCAGCCACAGGCTGCCACCAGAACATCAATAAGAAAGCTATAGTGGGCAGGCTACTTTTCACAGCCTATAATCTATAGGAAGAGCTCTGTACTGAGAGAGGAACCTTGGTAGACAGCACTGGTCCACAGCGTGTGAGGCTTCATTATCAGCTCATAATATGTCGGATGGAAATCGTTTAGCCCCACCGTTCATAAAAGCCCACTCCCGGTATCCTATATCCAGCTATGACGTCCCAAGCCTGTCATTTTGCTATTACGAATGCCTACCCATCAATAAGCGCTAATCAAGGCCGCTGTGCAATCATAGGTCTTTAAAACAAGAAGAAATCAAAATCAAGTGTGAAAGCTGCTGAAATGAATTAAAATTGAGTCAGAGCAAGTGGAGCCTGTTACGTAAATCAGCACTTTGGAGGGCTGTTTACCGGCCCATCGAAGAGAATAGAAGTGATGAGCGATAATGATCATAAGACAATAAAACGGGGTATAATGGAGAGGTATGAAAGCGTTCATTGTATTTCTATTATACCAGCAATTACTCCTACATTCTCCGTGTTCTCTAAAGTGATTGGTCGTGATTAGCGGTGCCTCCCTCCAATCCCTCCCTTTAAACAGCGCTCGTCATCAGGAGTTAATGGTGGGACTGAAGTGGCCTGAGTGCTGCAACCACCTGTGTTTGGTAGTGTGGTGCCGGAAGCGCCACAAATAAATAATTGAGTCACAGTGCAAGGCCGGCGCTCGCGTTAATGCTGCCCCGGTGTCAGACAGAGCACCGAAAACCAACAGCTGTTTGTGTGATAACAGGCCTGACTGACTTTAAGCAGGAGAAAGCTCCGACCCGTGTTCACATGCACGGACCTGCATTACTGTGCTGAACACAAACACCGACAATCTCACAAAAACAGGAGATGTTGACTCAAAACAGTGTGTTTTCTTCACTTCATTTCTTTCTTTCCTGTCTTCTTTTTTTCCACATCTTTTTCTTTTATTAATTAAAGGTGCACTCCGCTGTTTCTCCATTAAAATGAGATCACAGCCCATAAGGAGAGTTGGATTGGGAGTCACTTGGATAGTTTCTGTGGTTGTAATGTGATGCAGTTAGTTAGAGCGCTGCAGGTATGAAAACACTGAAATAAGTTAGCGTTTTTTCCCTTTGTTTTTTGCCTGAAATAATAGTAATGTCTTCTTCTTACCATCCTTAACTGCTTTTATTCCATCCAACAAACTTGCTCATGCTCATGAATTGGAATATAATATATATGGAATAATATATGGATTTTTTTTAGAGTAACCACATATCACAATACGTTTTTAAGGATATGTTCACCCAAAAATGAAAATTCAGTCACTATCTACTCAGCCCCGCGAGGCATGAGTAGAAGGTGAAACATTTTTGGAGCTTCAGAACAAAACAATGAAATCTCAAGATCCCAAATTAATTTGGAAAAACATTATTTACATCCTCTACGTACAGTCCAGCTCAAGCACCCACTTCAGACAGGGTGTGCACAAACTGTTCAAGCTTAGTAGCTACAGTGAAATAACATCTTTGCAAATCAATTTGGCATCTCCGAACTTCTGGAGACTTGGATTATGGAGCTACTTTTGTTTATTTTTGTTTTTTACTCCTGATCTACATGAGGAGAATGCTGTAACACCGTTTTGCTGTGAGGCTCCAGAAATGTTTAATGGACTATGAAACTTCTCCTGACTTCCATCGTCATTAGGATGAATAGATAATGACTGACTTTTCATTTTTGGGTACCCAATTAATTGTCAAAGCTCTCAGTTGAAGATGCTTTAACAGTCTGTTCGACCAAATGTGTCAACAATAAATTGTGTTTATGCATATTAGATGTGTGTACAGTAGCGTTGACATATTCTTATTTATGGAAAGATGAAGACATTTCATTCTTAAACTGGCCCTGTGAAATTTTTCCTGTGAAAACTCCAAAGGACACCATTAACAAGGCGTTGCAGTGGAACGGCAAAGCAGAAATTTTGCACTCTTGCAGCGTTCACCTTCAGCTTAAATCTAATCAAACCTTGCTTCAGCAGATCAGTGCCTGCAGAGAGAGGAAACTATGTGTGCCAAAATATCATGTTCCACGGCTAACAGACTCATGGAAGCATCCACGGAAGATCAGGTTTAAAAGAAGTGAGGAGGTCAGTAAAACTAGAAAAATGCATTTGAAGCAATGGAATAAGAGCACTGGAATAAGTGGGACCAATTGGATGTGAGAAAAAGAAAGACGGAAGTTGTCTGCGGCAGGTTAAAATGATTGAGTTATTTCACTCCAGAAGGCAATTAGAGCCCAATTAATGCCATTTATCTCCTGCAGACAGGGCAACATTGACCAAGAGGGGAGAGCATCACTGCAGGCATCTGTGCTATCACAGCATAACGACAGACGAGGGTCTAACCTAAGGGAGGGAACACACACACAAACTCACACATGCACACAACCCGAAATTAGGGATTCATTTTCTATTCCCACGCAAAGAGGTTTCCAATGAAAAGCCAGGAGGGGCAAAGTAAACCAGATGCATTTACATTTAAAAGGATATTCCGGTGTAAATTTAATCCATGGTCTATGGCCTAACACACCGTGACACCGAGTAAGAGCCCCCCTCGAAAGATCAAGTTTGTTGACCGCTAGCTTATGGAGTTTTAGCAACCTCAGAAAAGACAGCACGATAACAATACACTGCAGTCTACGCATCCAACCAAGAAACCGCCATCAAAAGGCCACTCATAGCCACAAATAATGCTCAGAACAGCACCAAACTTCAGCAACAGTACAAATAGGGTCCCAGCACATAGTTCGAGGCATCAAACATCTGCTAGCTTTGCTGGATTTCTATTGAAAAGAGAACACAACTCACCACTCTCCTGCAGCAGCTTGCTCGTTGTGAGTCGATTACCGAGTGCAGTTAGAAATGCTCAATTCCGTTCTTTTCCCTGTCAGCTCTCGATAACAACTGTTATAAACTGGTAGGCAAGACACATATAAACTTTGATTGCATTTCCATGGGAGTAATCATCACACATTTTCATCCTTGAGCTGTGGAACTCTACTGCACTCAGTAATCAAACAGATGTTTGATATCTGTGGATGGTCACACTGAGACCTCCTCCATGTTGCCTCTGTCCCCCTCCTCTTGATAGTCTATTTCACCCTGGTCACTCCACTCAGTTCCTCTAATGATTTATCGTTCCATCTCGTCTCTCTGTTTGCTCTTTGTGTGTCTTACTTGTTCCAGCTTCACCTCTAACGTTTCCCCTGCACTCACACAGTTATTTACCGTACTATCTATAGGGGATTAGGCACAGTGGGCTTTTAATTTTGCACGGTGAGCGTGAGTGTGCTGACAAGAAGGATGCTCGGTCTCAGCCATCAGTAATCAATACATCCACATGCAGGGCGGTTACTGGTGGTTGTTATGCTTTGACCTCATTTTCTGTAGTTGTACAAGTTCAGAGGCTGCTTCTCATTTCGAATCCGTAATGATTTTATGCAAAGACGCTTGCCCTTTAGTGCTCAGGAGGAACAAACAAGGTCTGACATCTTGTTTCTATGGCTTAGGTCAACTAGGACAATTAAACAGGAAGTGATCTGCCAGCGTCGCACCATTTCTTTTTTCCTAAATATGCCCACTTAAACTGTAGGGTCCAAGCATATATCGACTCTTGCTTCAACAAAACCTTGATAGTCCATGTTCTTCGGAAGATATTATGAGATAAATCACTTAAAAGTGTCTAGAAAAGAAAAGTTCATGAAGCCAGGAAACCAGGAAACACATCAACCCATCCTGTTGTTGCACTGATGTGAGAGCACACTTGAGATTCACGGCAGCTTCAACCAATTTGGTGCGGCTGCGGATGGTGTGCGCTAATGGCTCCATAGCTTTGTAGGACTGCAAGTTATACAATTTAACCAATCAGAAGCCAGGGCTAACGGCAATCTTCATTGGTCCTAAATAAAAATGCAGCAATCAAACTATAGAAGTGCTAACCCTTAGCAAATCAAATACAGTCAAACAAATTACTTCTATTTTTCTATTGTATACAGCAAATAACTCGTCTATCCCTAACTGATTATCTAATATAAACACTAAGAGTCGCTGTCTTCTTATTTAGTCAAAACATCCTTAGATTTAGGAAAAAATTCAGAATTTGAAATTTTTTAATACAGCTGTTATTAAAGCTTGTTGCTGGAGGCTTTTACAGCAGTAAATGATTGTTTCTGGTTACTGCAGTGGCATTTTGCGCATATTCACTCAACACCTGCCAATGCTCGCAAAAAAGTCGAGCCATTTGGAAAGCTAAAGATAGGCCTACAATAAACATGCATCAACTTAACAGCTCAAAGAAGATAAACATTTGGAGCTATTTGTCTTCTAACTGTTAAAAACTGCCTTTCACAATGCTTGCAAATCAGCAATGGCCTGTAGCTGTGTCAACCTTTATATATACTGTAAACCTACCACACAACCAGGTTTTTATAGGAGAAGGTCTTAAAGTCATTCAATTATATTCCCAGCAAAACAGAGACAGAAGCTTTATTGAAGCTTTTCATGAGCAGCTCTTACATAAATCTTCCCACACTGTTGTTGCCCTGTGGTATCCCGAACGAGACTGTTAAAAAAATGAAAGGCAAATAAGACGCCTCAATCAACTCATCAGCTCAGTGGCCGACAGATTTCCTTCTCTCACTGCGCTGAAAGAAAACGCGACAGCTTCCCTCAACTACGCCGCAGCATCTATCTGGAGACTGACACGTGTGGAGGAATATTTCCCCCACCAGCAGCATCAAAGCCCCTCTATAAATACACGCCACAGACGCAAACACACAATGACCCATATGAGATAGAAAAAAAACACACACCGCCGCCACGAGAGTGAGTGGAAACGGGAAATTCGTTGAAACAACTGGCCCTTCGGGATTCACAGCAGGGATTCTACTGTACATGGAGATAAAGAGGAAACACACACACGTGTACAAACACACACAGCCGTGCAACATCACAGGAGGTGGGCCTGAACGCATCGCTTAATCACCTGCATGTTTGTGCTCAGTCTCTTCAAAAAAGTTCATTAGGAGGTGAACGTTATGAAACTTTTTACCTTTAAACAACAGCTTCAGCTGCCATCATGTTGATGGTACAGTGTCTTGTGACAGGGTGAACTCTGTCTCAGCTGTCACTTGTTTCTGCACTATGTAACTTCAGTGGGATGGTAGGATCACAGCGTTACAGACATCTTTAGTTCAACATACAAGTTTTCAACACATAACATTGTTATTATGTGACAGGAGTTTTGTTTATAATCAGCACCTACATTACATCTGAAACATTGTCACAGACCTGAGATTTGTATTTGCAACAGTGCTGTTGTTGTTTGGGGGGGGGGGGGGGGGCTGAACCACTGCCTGAATTGCTAACTGAGCTAACAAGCTAGCTGCAGCTATAGTCGGCAGCATTTTGCAGATACTCTGATGATAAATGCTCCCCCTTATTTGTTTTGAGAATGAATTTGACAGGTCGCCAAGTCGTACATATTGCACCTTTAAGATTGTTTCCTTAACATCCTCCAGTTTATAACAGTTCTTTATTCCTAGAAAATCTCCACGTTTCCCCAGGTGTACACAAATTACATTACCTCACTTATTTGACAATAACACTGTGTCGGTATTCAATAAGTTTAACAAGATTTTCTGAAAGTATATGATGGTGGGAAAATGTTGCAGGGGATCACAGCGAGCATTATGAGAGCCAATGTTCCCAGATTGTCCCTTTATCTAATTTCATTCATGTTCAAGAAAGAGGTTAGAAATGGAAACTGTTTCCAGGCCTGTAGTTGCGTTGTACAATACGTATATCTCTCTCTTTGTGGAGTGACAGACTCCACCTGGTGGTACGCAGAAGCCTCGCTGAAATTGCACTGCGAACTTGCCCAAAGACCATAAACTGTCATCTAAGTATAAGTAAGTATAAGTATAAAAAAATTGCGGTATACATTTTAATATTCTAAATTTTAAAATAGAATTTGCTTATGCTTAGCCATGTAGGGCGAACGTGACATGACGTGACCTGTATGTCGTGGACATTACGTGACGGCCAACGTGAACTCGTAGGCCCAATGAGTGCAGTCAGATTCGGACTCCTCAGATAGTGATTAAAAAGCAGCATGAGCGGAGTATTGAAATGGCTAATACGTCAAAAAAACAGTGAAGAATTAACGCCGCTGGCGGTGACAGGTCAGATTAACTCAATGCCGAAGGGAAGTCAGGGCCAGCAGTCAAGCTGGAGTGGTGCGCAGCCATTTTTTGTCTGTCATTTGGACAGATTTTAAGCAACTATTGGGCTGGGAAGAATAAAACCAATCTGACAACACTGATGATGAGGGACCGCTCATGACAGAAAACAAAAAAGTTAACATTAGAGAAACGTCAAACAACTTTGACAACTGAAACGGAGGCTGTCACTTGGTGAAAACCTCATGCCGGCAAGGAAAACACTCGATCCCAAGAGCCACATTTGTAATTGTCCCAAAAAGGCACTGACCCTTCATTCAACTAACGCAGTTTGAAATTAAGATGGGGGAATAATCATAACTGCAGATTATGCCGTTTACAGCAGCGAGAAACTCATCAAAGAGGAGCGCTCTCACACCTTCCAACCAAACATGTTCCCATTTCACATCTCATCAACAACAGAGCAGCGATGGCAACTGTCTTTGTCTCACATGGTAAGACAGGGCAGGAAGAGACGCAGCAGCCTGTTAGTAGATTATAAAAGCATTAGTTAGTAAAATAAAAAAGAAAAGAAAAGAAAAGAAACATGGCTTTATGAACACAAACATGTTTCACATCTCTGATTTGCACTAAAGCAGGAGTCAGAAGGAGAAAAATGCACATTTTCCCATGAAGCTCTAAAAAAAACCCATCTATTTCCACTATTTTAGCGTCTTTCTAATGAGGCTGAATAAATGCAGAGGAGACCGAATAAACAGTCCTTTGAAATCATCTTCTCACGGGGTCCTGACAGTTCAGGAACATCTAATGATGTGCAGTGTGGAATAATATTATCCGGTTAAAACATTAGCTGAGCGCAGCCAGGGCTCCTCACGATGATCAAACGGGCCACCTTCATGTCAAGCGTGGCGCATCCATGTGACTGAAGCACATCAACAACAATCTGTGGGTCCCTGGAAAAAAATGGGAGACTTAGAGGAGCAAAACTCCCACAAGCCATGTTAGATGGAAGCAGATTAGCATGTACACATATTTAGATTTTTAATTTTCCTCGCTGAAGGATTCTTTTTATTTATTTTTTAAAACATTTTATGCAAATTGATTGATTGATGCAAAGCGATTGGAATCACAAGTCCGGAGGCTGTGTTCAGGCCCCTCTCTGACGATGAGCTGATTTGTTATTGTCGCCCACAGTCTGGAGCCCAAACAGGTTCGGACTGTCCTGTCCCTCCACTTCACTATACACAGCCCATCATGTGTTTCATTTAGCAGAACACTGTATCCAACGGAAAGCCGAGATCCCCTTCCAAGTCTCAATTTAAATCCCCCCCGTACGCTGATGTTCTTGTAAAGACAGAAACACGAGTATTCATCCGAAGTGTTAAACTTACCAGTTTGGTGAGTGGGAATTCCCTTTACATCCTACTGCAGGTGTCGGTGCGCTGCGCTATCGCCAACACTGGACCCCGATTCACTCCAGCGCTCTCCAGGACAGCCGGCTGTCAGCCAAAAACGTGACCAGAATAATTTGCCTCCGTTTTGTCATAAATATTACAGCGGGAGGGGGGAAGCCCTCCACAGCTGCGGATACGGAGCGCAGCAGTGCCTGGTGCCCGTTCCCAAATCAGCTCCTATCACAGTGCTTTGGCGTCTTTCTGTTAATTCCCCACTCAACACGGCGCGCCCACACCTGTCCACTTTTACGCAGCGGACTTGTGCAGCAGCAGCAGCAGCAGCAGCCCACACGCGGACCTGCCAAACGCACGATAATGCGCTAACCGCTCGCCGGAGCGCAGTCTCTCCATCCCAGCGACCAATACGGTGATCTGCAAGCAGGGAGGGGGGGAGGAGGGAGGGAGGGAGAGGGTTTTTTTGTTGGAAGGGGGAGGAGACAGGGATGCAGGAGGAGGAGTGGGGGGCTGGCGTGTGTGTGTGTGTGTGTGTGTGCGTGTGTGTGTGTGATTGTGATGGGTAGCCTTTCACAAGGACGACCTTAGATTCCTCAAGGGTGAACGCCCCTTTGTAGTAATTCAGCGAGATTTCCCAATTACTTGCGTCTCCCTCCTTCTCCCTCTCTCCAAACATATCACACACGCTTCACCTGATCTCCCTCAAAGGAGAATGACTGGATTCAGGCTTGACTTGATAACATCAAGTCTCCCCCCCGCCCCCATCCCCTGCTGTGGAGGAAATATTCTGAGGCTTCCGTCTATGCTTTGCTGCACACTGGAGGCTGTACAGTGAGCGTCTGCCCCCACTCATGTCCGACTCTAAATTTCCATGAGGAGACTGCATCGCCGGTGGAGGATGAGCCGGTTGAAGAGCAGATTCATGAGGCTTGAAGCCATAATTTACCTGGGATTATCATCTCCTCGTGAGGTGCATCCTTCCACCTGCTGTGCAATGAGCACTCTGTCACCATGAGCTGTGTGCACGGATCAAGGTCACCGACTGTTAAATTTGTGACCTTGGACACACTATAAATATAAGGCCCCTGTCACTGCAATTCTCACAGCTGATTCACAGACTGGTGTTTTAGCGAGGGGCGTAAATGACTGTGCGAGATAAACTGTGCAGAGGGAGATTTGGATGGAGGGTGCGAACACCTGTGGTCTCTGAGGAGAGCTGGGGCAGCTGATGTCAGCTGGTGGAATGTGTGCTAAAATCTCCTATTAACACTTAATATATTTGCTTCCCCCAAATGTGAGTATTAGAAAATCTGAATATAAAACTCACTTTGAATTGGTAAATGGCTCAGAGAACCTGTTACACCTGCATCTGAAGTGTCCATGTTCGCCCCTTGTGCTTCTGAACAGATGGTGGAATAATTTGCTGTTCATATAACCTTGAACAAGAAAACATGTCACGCCTCTAAAACTAAATTAAATCAGTGTAGACCGTCCTGCACGTCCATCCACCACCCTACGTATTTATTTTCCATCCTGATCCCAAGTTATATTTCTTTCAATGTTGTTTGCAGCAGTCATGTTGAACAAAGCAGTTTGACATTGTAGGAAACGTGCTTATTCAGCCTCAATCAGTAGAATAAATGTTTGTGTAGCACGATTCTTGATGTGGCAACTTCCCTTACCTTACGTTCAATTTTCCCCTTGTTTCTTGTCACAGCGCCGTGCCTACACTCTGGTAAGGCTCAGGCGAGACAAACGCTTTTTTTTGGCTTGCGAGGCCGCTGAATTTATGAGATCACAGGTATGTGATCGGACCAATCAGCATCCATTGAGGACATACAGACATGATGGCGAAGAGGACAGTGTGGATGTTGACATAGCAGCAATTTCACCAGAACTTGCCAACTTCTCCATCAAAAGAAGAGCAAGAACCACACTGAAGGGTTCTCTGAATGGAAAAGATCCTTCTTGTCTTCCTCCTCTTCGAGTGATTTAGTAACAGGTACAGCTGGTAGAGCTGTCCTACTGTAGATCCGACTGGTTGAATTAACCTGTGATAGACAGTTGGTTATCCAATCACCTTCCTGTGCCTGCCCTGATCCAAACAGTTGCTAGCAACTCCTTCCGAGTCAGGTTAACTTGGTTTGGCTCAAAAGAAAACATAACGTTTTGGTCGCCGCTAACATGGCTTGAAATCCTCTGAAGGCTTGTTGAAAACACCCAGATTTGTAAATTGGAAATGGCCCAACTGCCTGTCAAGAATATAAATTTTGTGTCACCACAAGCATGGCTAGAAAATCTGTTCGCTAAAAGCAGAGCATGCAGCCAGGTAGCTTAGCTTAGCATAGGGACAGGAAACAGAAGGAAACAGCTAGCCATTCAATAGCCTTGCTCTATTTCAAGGTAACAAAGTACCTCTTTGGAGGAAAAGACACTGAACATTTATGTGATCCTTCACAGCATACCTCATGATCTCAGCCAGTTTCTCAGCACATTTGTCGCCCTCCCACCAACCAGCTTCACACCCCACCCCCTACATCACCATCGTAGCTCCATAGCCCACCTTCTCCCTGTCACTGTGCCACACGTTTTACAGGACACTGAGCCCCCCACCCCACCCCATGGGCACGCAGCCGCATCTTTATTACGACAAACACAAAAACACAGAGACTTGCCCTTGCTACTGATCTGACTCTCTTGTGAAAACAGTCACATACAAATGCAAAGCTAGCCAGTGATTAGGAGCATCTGCCAAACACCCACATACCATATGCCTGCGTCACTCAGCCAAGGAAAAATACTGAAAAGCATCTAAACATACAAACACATTATTGTAGAAAGCAAATGAAAACACGCAAAGTGCCGATAGGAAGGCTCCAAGACAGATATGTGCATGAAAACACACATATAAATACAAAATATGCAGACAGTAAACATTTATGTGCTGAGGCCTGACAGTGAAGAACAGCGGGTCCCACACCTATCACGGCAGGAATCTGTGCATCTCTTATGATAAATGCTGCACACTGATCGCTTTGGTGCAGCCTAGACGCCTTCTCTCGCGTCGGATATTCAGCAACTTCGAGACAGGGGGCATGGACGTGCTGCATGCAGCTGTGGGTTTAAGGAGCGGCAGCAACAGCAGCGTGCAAGGTTCTTCAGTCAAATGCAACATGTGACTGAATCTCATATCCCTTCTTCCTCTTCTGAGGATTTCTTCCCATATGGTTGTTAAAAGTCAGTGCCAAATGTTGAGGCTCAGATGAAACCCCTGCTCTTTGATTTTCTGAAGTGATATAAAGACGTGACCCTTTTCTCTGATTTGGCGGGGCAAGTGAGAGGTTTTCTGTCACGCCTCGTTGTAGCTGGAAACATCTCAAGTTGTCTGTTGCATGTAAAGTAAAAATCCCTGCAACATTCAAGGATGTTTTTCTTGAAGTCTGTAATGTACAGTATTTTGACCTCCCTGTTACAGGGATTATAAATATAGCATCAGATTGTTTTATTTCCCCCTTGTGGCTTTATTTCCTTTACAAGGTAGAGAATGTAAATCCGTGGTCACGTTTCCACATCCATATTGAAATGAAACATTTATCGGAGTGATAATATCGTTGGTCTGGCACTGCTGTAGCCTCTGTGTTGTAGGTTATTAAGTACGTCCGTGTGTCCTGTCTGACAGCATGCCCGGCACTGAGGGCGTCAGTGTCTCAGTCTGTCTGGCAGAGGATCAAAGACCTCGGCAGAACCTCTGGCAAACCTGGACACGTGTCAAGGCCAGGGGCCCAGCCTGGTTTCAGCACCGCTGACTAGTCAACAGAAAGAGAGACGGCCCGATCACACAGAAGCCATAACACACAAACTCACAGAAATGTACACTAGATCCGGCACATATACTGTAGTTTGTTATCTTTGCCCACTGGTTTGAAGTGCCCACACAGGTGTAATAATATTGCTAATTGTGGCATCACATCATAAACCTGACTGAAATCGAGCTGCCAATGAGATTCCAGTTAGTAAAACTTGTGTTACGTGTTACCCCTCCTTGACCCTCAGAAGAGCGTTACAAAGGGTAGTAATTGAACCCTTTAAGACCTCCATATGACGTCGACGTTGTTCACGGCCAGATGTTTGCAATACGGCATCTTCAGCTTTTGGGGATTTCTCATGTGTTACTGTTTCGATCCAGCTATATTACAATGCCATTTGCCATTTATCAGAAAAAGCATGGATGCTTGCAATTCATTCAAAACTTCATGTTATCAACCAAGTCATCAAATAGAAAAGCAAAACACAAAGAACTACAAAAGACTTGGGAGCTGCCAGTAAGAATAGCAACCACTTCTTTTTTTTTTCTTGCAAGGTGTGAAAACTGAATTTGAGGAATCACAACATGAACAGGCTGTCTAGCCTTAAAACAGGACAGAAACCAGAAATGATGGAAGGGTCTGTTTTGGGTTAACAACCCCATCACCAAACACATACATGCTACATAAACTGTGATGAAAACCAAATAAATCCATAACCACTTTAAACGTCTTGTCAGTTTCCTGTCAAAAGACAATCCTGTCGACAGAAAATGGCAATGAGATGGTGCGTCTGAATCGTCTGACACCTAAAGATCTAGCAACATTTCAACACTGATCATCAGTCTCCATCAGTCACCAACCAAAAATGGACCCTCATCTGACCTTTGAACTTCATATCAAACAGCTTTGCAAAAACTCTTTTTACCACCTAAAGAACATTGCAAAACTCCGCCCTTCACTCTCTCTCCCAGATGCTGAAAAACTTGTCCACGCCTTTGTCTCCACCAGGCTGGACTACTGTAATGCTCTTCTTGTCGGGATCTCCA
>CAEMYA010000071.1:1344378-1361839 GCA_903131615.1 Diplodus sargus
GTTGTATCCACCATTCACACACACACTAGTATCCTCATACGTCCTTTCAAAGACTTGCGAGACTGCTCTAAAGGCTTTGGAACCTTGTGTAAAGCCGACTGGTTATGGCTGCTGAAATCAGTGACGGCTGCTATTTTTAGGATATGTGAAATGTATCTTTCACACGCGAATCATGGTGAAACACACACACACACAAACACACACACACATACACACACGCGGGCAAATATGACATGAGGATTCGAGCAGATTGGGGGAGAGGCAGGGAGCAGAGCAGAGTAAGAAGCATAAATTCATACATGTAGGTTTGTATTTGCATGTTATGTCAGAGATCAGTGAATCAGTGAAGCAGCGCTCCCCAAAATGTCCTCCGTCTTTGGTTTGTGAGCTGACTGGGACATGACAACAGCTCATGTATGTCAGACTGGATGAAGAAGCTTCAGTCCCTCAGGCTCAGCACAGGTAGCTCCATGCTGTGGTATCACAGGAAGCTGCTGCTTTAAAATTTAAAAGTGTTTAAATACGTTTAATCCCAAAGCACAGACCACATTTAGATGGACAGTTCACCCTGAAATGAAAATGTTGTCATTAAACTACGACTAGGTAAAATAGGTCAGGACAAGACAAGTATGACCTCCTATTGTATGGAGGCAAAATGTCCTGGGAGAATCATATTTTTTCCCAAACAATGACCACTTTACAATAAACTGAAAAAAAACACGCTCTATTTGTGAGTCCTTCCACACACTTGTTTTGCTGTGAAGATCCAGAAATGTTCATTGATCATTTAGTGACTCTGCAGATAGGGTGCATAGTGAATCCTTTTTTTTTTTTTTATCTTCACATCCACAATCACTGTCAGTGTGTCACAGTCCTGCACAACTTCGAGGCAAACACATGTAAGCCTCCAGCACGATAAGGTGCCGACAGAGGTAACTTTCCAAATTAAGTAAGGTAACGGAAGAGCGAGGTGACGACAAAGCCGTGCGTTGGATGAGGTGTGATGAGGCGAACACGGAGTCAGTGTGTCTTCCACCGGGGGAAATCAACCAAGGGCAGAGAGCATGGAAAAACCAAGGGAGGACGAGTCGTAGCCAACAAGCAGAAAATCCTCTCATTAAGAAAATCTGCTGATGAAATTAGAACATCTTGATCACAGTCACACACACGCTCGCGCGCGCACACACACACACACACTTGATGATTTCTTATCTCCATTAACCCCCTGCTGAAAAATGATGGGGTGAATTTCTATGATTGGAAATATTCCATTCTTGTGTGCACACAGACACAGATCATTGAGACCTTCTCATTCGAATTCAGTTGTTGAACAGACGATTGAAGAAGGTCATGGGTTTAACATGTACATGTGTTTTGAACTGCCTCGCACACTGTTTGCATCCAAAAGTTAAAAGCTGCCTCTGACTAAATGCCAAAATCAGAGAATACACCAAGGTTGTTTTTACTCAAACATTTGGTTTATTAAAAATGATTATTAAACTGTTGCACCACATACAGTAAAAACAAAAGCTTCCATCTTCAATAAAAAGTACAAAAATACCTTTAAAAATAGCACCGTTTCTCCGGCAGGTAAACATGCAGTCGTGGTCGGAAACACAACTTTCCCCAGAACAATATAAAACAATATATACAAAACATTGGCAGAATAATGTGCTTGATACTTCATACTTTTTTTATTTAATACAAATGATAAAACTATATCCATTATTATGAGAACCCTATATAATTGTGCTTGCATAGTCATGATGTAGAGAAGTTGTTTCAGGCAGGTTAAAGTCCACAGACAGTATCAGGTGACAGGTTGCTTGGATATGGATCTGTGGACATCTCACGGGAAGAAATCTGCTTTTTTCATAAAAAGTAAAAAGACAACGAACATAAAAACTTTCAGACAGGGGTTGATTTCAACTGGAAAGGAGCACTGTGGTGGAAACAACAAACAAATGAAAACGTTGTTGTTAAGGACTCAAGCCAGTCAGTGTAACTGACCCTTTTTGGTCTAGATTCACATTCCGCCTGTTCGTCATGTTATCAATCCCTTGTTTTTTGAAAGATAAAGGTCATGCTTTGTGGAAACCTTTACACACATTTAGCAATTTGATTCACTTCTGATGTCTGGTTCAGCTTTGAATGATTTCAACAATCATATTGCTACGTGTTGTTCTTTACTAAAAATCTGATTTGCCCCTCTGGCTCTCATCTTCTCCACAGTGATGACTGCTGAGGCTGCCACTAAGTTCTATGTTACTAACCAAACTGATTCCACAAAACAAAAAAATTTAAAAGCATCACTTTTCCAAGTGTCTCCATAATTACAGGTAGAAAACATTTAAATGTTTGTGTACAAAAGGAGAATTACTTCCAGAGGTCAGATCTCTACCATCCTTTCTTATTTACTAAGCAGTATAAACAGTCAGTACAATCAGAGGGTGAACACAAAAAAAACATATTATCGTGCAGAATCCTTGCAGTAAATACCAGTTTGGTAAAGTTCATAAAGTTTGTAGTTTGTGTTGTCCAGTAAAAAAAGTCCAGTTATTTTTTTTTCTAAATTGTATTTAAGCTTCGAGTTCAGTGTTGTACAGCACACAGTTTGATCCCAAGTAGCAGTATGAGTCAGCTATGAGAGGCCATTAGACACAACACACACAAAAGAAAATACAATTAATGAGGGGCAGCTCTCTCCACATGTACACCTCTTTCCTCCATAACGTAATCAGTCAGATCAACGACTCTCACAAATGTTTCATTATTACAAAATATAATTATACTGCACTTCACAAATGCTTCTTCCAGCAAGTCAAGTGTCAAATACTTTGTTTCCTGCTGTGGATTTACAGTAAGGCGCTATTTTTTTCAATCAGCCATGCCTCTTAAGTAGAACCACGCAGTAGCAGTTTTAGGCGTATCCTGATTTGTGATGCTGGGCTAAATGATTAAAAACAGATTTTTTAATTCACCTTTTGGAAAAAGTGGAACGAAGTGCATGTAAATTTTAAACATTGGACGACAGAAAAGTGCATCTTTGGATTTAAATATGCAAATGTATATTTGTTCCAATAATTAGTGGAGTGACAGGCTCCATGTTAACGCACATAATGACTGAAGTACACCGTTAATGAGCTTCACCATATTGGTATTTACTTGAGGATTATTACATTAGATTAGGTGAGTCGGGTAATTTGTCCGCTCCCTTCCGCATGCAGACATTAAGTCTTATTATGGGTGTGCAACTCGAAATGGATGGATGTACTAAAATGCCTTAATACTGTGGTAAAGTCAAACTGAGAAAATCAGGGTGAAGTCTGAAAATAAAAGCAAAGACGCTCTTATTCAGTGGGAAACATTAATAATGTCTGTTTGGCTACGACATAAAAAGAAAGCATTGTTCAGCCTGATAAACACTGTTTTGTCTTTTCTTTTGCCTGGTATGGAGATCATAAAGCAAGTAGGCATCCCCTCTCAGCCATGGGGTGAACTTTGGTTAGGTTGACAGAAACAATAAATAAACAAAAAACAAATCTTGACATTGACATCTGACAAAATAATGATTTATAAAAGCAATACAAAGGCTAACATTCCTGCGGCCAACGAGGTGTGGGCCACAATCATCGCGCTGTCTGCGGGGGACGAGGACCTGCATGACAGATAGAACGCATTAGGGATGTCAAGATACACCGATACTGCCACTAACTGTTGCATTAAAAAGTCAAATATGGACATTGTGTTAATAATGATAATGTTCACTGATGTTAGATCTTGCAGACCTTTTGTTTATCAGTTTAGTCACCTTTACACTAGTTATTTTGTGTCACTGTCCTTTTGGGTCGCATTTTTGCATTTTATGGTTACAGACACTCTCTGCACTTGTTTTGAGTTATATTCATTTGCCCACAAAGTGACAAAACACCCAGGAAACAAAGATGAATTCAAGAAGATTTTGACTTTAAGCATTGTTGTTAAAATCTCCTATAGATAGCAAGATAATATTATTATCATGAATCATTTGGCCACAACAATCTTGTGGTGAAAATCTGATTTTTATGACAGACGTAGCTCACATACATTGAACTAAGTGTGTGTGTGTGTGTGTGTGTGTGTGTGTGTGTGTCTGTGGCCCCCCCTAAGCAGGCCTCCTCACAGTCCTCCAGCTCAACAAAGCGGTTGTCGTTTCCTTCACAGCCGCTGTAGACGAACGGCCTGCAGGCCTGAATCTGACTGTTAAAGTACCAGCGCAGACTGTATCGTCCACAGCTCCCCTCCTCCATGGGCAGCAGGCACCAGTCAGCTGGAGCTGCACAACACACACACACACACACACACACACACACACACACAGAAGAGTGTGCATGCATACACACAAAGAAGACACACATGATGTACAGTGCACGCCAGTCAAAAAGAAGCTGAGGCAGAACAGCAACAAGCATTCATGAGCACTGAGCTCAAAACTTCAAACCAGCCATTACATTTTGATAGTTTCATGTGTTTTTGTTTTAGATCCACAGTGACTTGTTAGCACTGATATCTTATTCTTTGTTACTGTGTTTCCTTTTACTTGATATATGCCGTTGATCAAAAGTAAAGCAGCCAAAGCAGCCTCAGACATGCAGAAAGGTACCAGACATGAGGCAGGCAGAGTTCGCCCTGATCCCAACAACCATGAGCTGGATTACCTTCCCCCGTGACTCTCCTCTTGGACCTGACTGATCTGGACTGGACTGCTTTCACAGGTGTAACTTTGAATGCTTTCTGACCAGCAACTGCTGCTTTTGTTTTCCTAACGCCAGCACTGGCTGATTTGTTTGGTTCAACTTTGACCGTTTTGTCAGTTTCATCTTTGACAGCCTCACCTGCCGACACACACAAAAACACAGAACACACACACATAAACGCACGGGGGCACACACAAACAAACACACAGCAAAGAAAACATTACCACATCCAGAATACATAGAAAAGAAGAGTAGATTAATATGGTGATGGGGTGTAAAGATCATGTATGTACATGAAAGGTCACGGACTCAGATGGTGTGTGCTTGAAGCAGGCTGTGTGAGGAAATGAGCAAAGTCAACACAGTCTCATAGTGTCGTGAAATGAGCACAAAGTGGAACGCATACATAATATGAGACACGCTCCTCACAGCACAAATTGGATTATGTGCCGATTGAATAACCAGATTTATAGGACATGAACACAGATTCGAAATGCCATCGTCTGTTTGTCACATGATAAGTTTGTAGCATTTAAACGAGTCGGGGTCATCATAAGGTGACTAAAGTTATTTAATTAAAGGGGATTCCCAGCATTTGACTTGGTACTTGGTTCATCTTCTCATATTTGTCCATCGTGGTTTTTGTTCATAATAACAACGCACACACACTTCAGGCAAACTCTGACTTAATGGAATAACGCCCTAATAATATAAAAGATGTAAATCATAATGGATAAAAATGTGGGAGCAGCACCAAGGTTGACACATATTTTCAAGGTGGTTTGGTCAAAACAGCACACCAACTTTGTTAGGTTGCAAGTTACACAAAAGGTCCTTTATTTCAGTATGTCTGAATGAGCAATGGTAACGAGTAATAACTTCAATACTATCAGTACTAATACTACTACTACCACTAATAGTAAGTATAAATTAAAACGGAATACGAACATAAAACACAGCATTTGTAACCTTCAAAGGTTGAGACTACTGCTATTGCTATCATTTTTATTTATTTTTTTAGTTTTTGATCATGTATTTAGTCTGTTCCTGGTTTTCGGTGTTCACACTTGTGGTTTGATTGCATCACTTTGGAAACCATTGTCCAGCTATATCTGTAACTTTGATAAAACAGTCCTCCCCTTTCTCTAGATCTCTTATTTCCATTTGTTACACTAAATTCTTTCTGTCATTTTTTCCCAAGGTTAAAGGGGAGGTTTCTGAAGGAGTTTTGCCTTATCCAAACTGAACTTCTGAGGACAGAGTGAGTCGTGAGGCAAATTTTTGGGCAGTTTAATGAAATTTGAAATGACTTGGATGCCTTCAAGGACAGACTGTCATGTAAAAATGTGTGCTGCATTTAATCATTAATGAAATTCAGCTTTTTCACTCCCCCTTTCAGCTGTGGCAGTTTGGAACTGATAGAAACGCTTTAGATTTCCGTCCCAGTCACACAACATGCGGTACAAACTACTTCTGCTCGAGCATTACCCGGCCTAAGGATGTTTGGAGTATTTCTTTCACTTTCAAGAAGGGAACGCACACAGGTTTTTAAGATCATGTGCTAATTTCACGAGTGTTTCATGAGACCAGGCTGGGTTAGGTGGTATGTCAAAAAGAAGTACTTCACTGCTAGCTTTGGACACCGTACCATCACTCTGGTTGGCAGAGGGAGGGAAGTAGAGCAGCTCATCCACAGGGTCATCGTAGGACTCAATGGAGTAGATGTGCTCGTAGTCGGGGTCGTTCGTGTTCACCACCACACGCAACTCGCGGCCTGAGAGAAGAGCAACGCCACACAGGTCAGAAGGTCACAGACCTCCAAGCTTCGACAGAGGGCAGGCTCAGAACAGTCAGTTAAATACAGCCTCGACATGAACACTTGTACTTGTCTGGATGTGCTCAGAGATACACAACATAAACACAAATGGAGTCCTCTGTTTTCTTAATTAGAAAACCACCCGCCGTTCAGAGGTCTCCAGAGGTAGCAACACCAAGTTAAACCTGTTTGTTAGGGACGGACACGCAGACACATGAACAGATGGAGGCCCACAGGCAAAGCGGTGGATGGACACACTCACCCTCCTCACCCATCAGGGCCAGTTGTTGCTCTGGTGTGGGCCGAGCCCTGACCGGGGGCAGGGACCGAGTGTCTGGGCCTGATCCTGAGAGAGCCAGATAGGACAAAGAGGAGCGAACACCGAGGGAGCAGAGAGGACCAGGATTTATGGAGCGAGAGGGACCAGGTAAGTGTTACACAGGAGGGGAGAAAAGGGGGGACCAGAGAGGTGACATGATGAAAAACAAAAGGAAAGACAGAACATTCTCGTAGTAAAACATTCAGACAACTGAGCCAACAACCCCAGAGCACCACACAAATCATTCCACCATTCCAACATACACACCAGCTAAAAGGATTTACAAAGTTTCTGAGAGACTGCTCAACATGGGGCAATCTTCCAGCAAACGACTGTAATCCTTTAAGGACTCAAGCCGTTGCTATATGGACTTGTGTCGCACTCGAGTCAAACACTTTTTGACTTGAGTCCAAATCAGATCGGTGCTGATTCAACTGAAGACTCACTGTTACTGACTTTGAACATTATGAAACACACACAAGTGTCTCTTAGATAATAATACATAAATTAAACATGTTTGTTTTGGCCTCATTCTCAGTAACACTGCATCACCATCACTTATCTCAGGCTGCTGCAACACAACACTGATAAAGTCTTGCATTGATTAAGAGCTCAGATCAAAACAAATCAGTGAAAACTTTGAGAAAGGTGCATGAGTTTGACGTAAATGTTCTAAATCAAACAATTTATTTACTTTTAAATATCTAATTTTATCTTTTCTCTGCCATAACTCAAAATCTTGTCAAGTATATTTGTCTTATTTCTACAGTCTCATAAGAAATAATATACGACACAATACAACGCATAGAATGTAGCATTTGAGTGAGAGTGAGATAGGGATTTGCTTTTCGACAACCGTTTCCGTTCACAGTGTTATTTTCGTTTGCTTATTACTGCTCTATATCTCTTGTTTAGTTATGTCATTATTAATAAAATGGTAAGTTTATAGTTATAGTTTAAGTTTAAAGGCGCCCTATGTAGTTTTAGGGGGAAAAAATTTCATCAGAAGAGAAAGATCGTCAATGCCTGATTCTTTTATACCTAAAAAAATAAATAAACAAGCTCTCTGTGTGTTCGTGACTGACCTAATAATGGATAATAATAATGGATGACTGAGAATCTTCACCAGCGTGTCACATTTGTCTGCATGAAGTTAATTAGTCATGCGATTCAGTCATTCAAAATCTGCAAAAATGCTAAATGAGGGTAAATGCATTGAGGCTTATTAATAATATATATGAGGCTGACTCGTCTCACAACAGCAGCATATGTGGTATAGTACGCCACTGTGACTCATGCTACTTCACAGCCCTTCTGTCCACCCTCCTCTCTTGCGCTGCGGCTGAATGGCTCACTCACCTCCACACGCTGAGGATCACACAGATGGACAGGAAGGAAGCAGAAAGAGAGCAAATAATAAAGGTCAGTTTCAAGTCATGGCATTGGTGCAGCTTCTTTTCTATCACACTCTCACAGAGTTTAGCCCAGGCTGTGACTCATGTGCTGTGATTGCCATCCAAAGTTCGGCTTGGGGACAACTCTAATAAATTAGAAATGCAAGATGCACGAAAGACTCACCACAGTGCTGACTCATTTCAGAGCGAACGTACGCTCTGACTTCATCCTCCTGAATTCGAAATGAAGAGGGGAGCAAAGCAAAGCAAAACTTACAAACACAACCCTTATATCAACTCTGCGTAAATGCGTGCGTGTGTGTGTGTGTGCTGTCGGGTGTCGGCATCTTCAGATCGAGCCCCACGGTAAGGCTCGAGCACTGACCGTCATGCCTGGCTCTCCTCTGTCTCCCTTGGCTCCATCTGGGCCCAACTCTCCCTGCAACATTGAGAGGTATTAGGACACACATGACCCACAGAGAGGCTCGCAGCACATTAATTCATTAGACTGAGAGCAGGTGCAGCACATGGTCTAAATGCAAGGTCAAAGTCAAATGTTGAACCACCTTCAATAAAAAGATTTGATGTGTTTGGTTTCTCGTTCTAATCGTGTTGTGTCCTTAATGGGATCCCTGAACAACAATTAATAATATTAAAGCTAAGACAGCTAAGCTAAGTAAAAAATAATTCAGTCTCCTGAAAAATGTCACCGTGAAATGTAACATACTCAATTTAAAAAAACAGCCAAGCAGATCTGGCATTTAGCTAAAAATACAATGTATTTACGGGTTCAAATGCTACTTCAATGCTGCTCGGTGGAAACGGGGCTAAAGTCTCTTATCAGAGTGGGCTGTCAAGAAAACAACCAGTAGAGCAAGTATGTGATTTACCGGCTCTCCTCGCTCCCCTGGGATCCCTGGGATACCGCGCGGACCCACTGTGGCGGGACCAATTGGACCTCTCTCTCCCTGATGCACAGGAAAAACAATATTACAACACGTCTGCAGCAGACAGATGTATAAAACTGTACGACAAGTAAAAGACAAACACACAACAGCATGTCCCACTTCCTCCGTACACATAGTCCCTGGACAGGTGGTATTTTCTGGCATAGTTACCACGAAAACAAGGAAGAGTTTTCTGTCTTTTGTTTTCTTATACAAAATTCCTTTTATATATTGTATATCAAGTTACTATAAGCAAAATATTTGTTCAGGAAAATAATGCAGCTGGGTTGACTCAAGAGAGCGTCTCAGATTGAATAAAAGGTGCACCCATCAGAGAGACAGAAGCTGCTCTGCTCTGCCGTCACCGCCTTCCTTTATTTACTTGACGATGCAGCAGACAAGCCAGTCAGATGCACGACCCATCAAACTCTCAATCATCAGGAAACAATCAAACAAAGCTACCAGTCAGGTAAAGAAGAAAGGAGGAAGGACACAAAAAACACTGTATTCTTTTTACATCCCTCTTACATCATGCTTTTCATGACAAAACTGTCAAAAAACTAAAGTTTTGTCTTTGTTGCCACTCAGACACCTGAACGATGCTATTTTGTGCACTCACTCAGTGACGTAAGCGTCACTTTTGTTTATTCTTGCTCCTGTTATACTGTACTTGTATTTGCTACATCACCAACAATAAAATGCCCTCTCTAACCTTCTGTCCTTGGAGCCCCTCTGGGCCCTTAGCACCTGCTGGTCCCTGAGGGCCAGTGATGCCTGGGTTCCCATCATTTCCTCTGGGACCGGGAGGACCAGGTACCCCTGGTGGACCCTACATGTATATAAGTACAAAGACAGTTAGTTATGTAGCTCAGCTAGCTGTGAGGATAAGTGATTTTCCTGCAGAAGTTGAAGTCACAAACTCACCCTTTCACCTTTCTCTCCCTGAGCCCCTTTAGGTCCTGCAAGGCCGTCGAAACCACGGTCTCCCTACACCGAAAAAGAAAATTAGCTACACTTTGCATTTGGACACAAAGGTTTGGACACAAAGTTGTACAGCACACACCTTGGGGCCGACTAATCCCTCTTTTCCGGGGGTCCCTGGGGCTCCAGAGGGTCCGATTTCTCCCTGGAAAACACAGAGAGCATGCCTGTAAATGCCAGATCTTAAAGAAGCTTACAGATGAAAAGAATCAATGTCACGATGCCTGTTCTTCTACCACAGATATGAGTCATACCTGTTCACCTTTTCTTCCTGGTAGGCCGGATCGTCCATGAATACCTGCATCCCCCTGAGCACAAACACTTGAGATTCACATCATGTACATATGCTTACCACAAAGAACATCACTCATACACGTCTAACACAGAAAAAGTGCACAGTGTCTATTATCTCTTAAATGTTAACGTTCACGATTTGTACAGTAAAAAACTCCCAGTGTCAAAATCCCACTACGTATTAAATCATCTCCACACAATGTCTTCATTCATGCTTCTTTTTTCTCCTCTTCTTCCTACAAAATTAGTCCCAAGCCCACCTTGTCTCCTTTGGGTCCATCACTTCCACAAGTTCCCTTGGATCCTCGGTCACCCTGGAAACACATAACTTCTTCATTGACAAAGGCACAAGAAGAGGCACAAAGGAAACCAAAAATAGTCCTCTCTCCTGCCACTCAGGCTCAATCACTGTGCATGAGTACTTACTACACACACACACACACACACACACACACACACACACACACATATACAATGTACAGGACATGACGCAGAACAGGATGCTATACTTTCCTGATAACAGGTGTTCAGACAAAAATGACAAGTAAAAGCAAGATAAGTGGCAGCACAGCTGGAAGGGCCCATGTTGTTTGGTCCGGCCATTCTGAATCCATGTGCATGCCCTCTGATAGCACATAGGTATTATCTTCAACGGTAAACATGGTGCTACTGCTAGCAGTGGGTTAGCTGACTGGAAAAACTGCATACTGGAAAGAGGAGGAAACTAATTTGCCCACCCAGCACCTCTAAAATCTCTCGTTACATATTATAGCATGTTTGTTTAATCTGTATAAAAAAACAACGTGTTAAAACAATCTTCCTCCGCAATAAGTCCCAAGTCATTCTCCCTACTTTTAAGAATTCCCAACTTGTCAAATACTGACGCTACCGAGGGCCGACCCAAACTACAACCCCAAAGCATCAGTATCTGAAAAGAATGAGATTCAAAGATCCTCTTTTTCACAAATTGGACCTTTATAGATTCAACCCGCTGAGTGCTTCTGAACTTTTAGAGATCTCTCGGGCTGCTTCTGATGCTGTTTTTATGTACATTATATTGCCAAAAGTATTCACTCACCCATCCAAATAATTGAAATCAGGTGTTCCAGTCTCTTCCATGGCCACAGGTGTATAAAAGCAAGCACCTGAGCATGCAGACTGTTTTTTACAAACATTTGTGAAAGAATGGGTCGCTCTCAGGAGCTCAGTGAATTTCAGGGTGGTACTGTGATAGGATGCCACCTGTGCAACAAGTCCAGTCGTGAAATTTCCTTGCTCCTAAATATTCCACAGTCGGTGGTATCATAACAAAGTGGAATCGACAGCAACTCAGCCACGAAGTGGTAGGTCACGTAAAAAATGACGGAGCGGGGTCAGCGGATGCTGAGGCACATAGTGCGCAGAGGTCGCCAAATTTCGCTACAGATTGACTTCATGTGGCCTTCAGATTAGCTCAAGAACAGTGAGTAGAGAGCTTCGTGGAATGGGTTTCCGTGGCCGAGCAGCTGCATCCAAGCCAAACATCAGCAAGTGCAATGCAAAGCGTCGGATGCAGTGGTGTAAAGCACGCCGCCACTGGACTCTAGAGCAGTGGAGACGCGTTCTCTGGAGTGACAAATTGCGCTTCTCCATCTGGCAATCTGATGGAGTCTGGGTTTGACGGTTGCCAGGAGAATGGTACTTGTCTGACTGCATTGTGCCAAGTGTAAAGTTTGGTGGAGGGGGGATTATGGTGTGGGGTTGTTTTTCAGGACCTGGGCTTGGCCCCTTAGTTCCAGTGAAAGGAACTCTGAATGCTTCAGCATACCAAGTATGAGGTGGGAATTGAAACGTTTTTATCAATATCAGAGCCATTGTCGATTCTGCCTATCAATTGAAATCCTTATCAATTCTCATATAGATTCTTGAGTAGTTATTTAAGTGGCAAAAAAGAAGTTCTACAGTCCTCTGCACCAAAAGCAACCATTTTTTTTTTCCAAAATTATGTCTGCACAAGACTGTGAGCATGAACATATTCAAGTCAAACATACTGAACAACGCCTTGACAAGATGTGTAGAAAGAAAATATAGTCTAAATAAATTAGTTTGACCACCCGTGTGCGAGTGCTAACTGAGCACTGCGAGCACAGGCGGTCGAACACATGACATTCTTGGTACTTAATTCCATGCTGTGTAGACAAATGTTTTAGCATGTTATACGATATTACAGCATTGCACTGATTACACACGGCAGAATTCTCATCTTGTTTGGTGAAATGCAGCCAGGCTTTAGATCGCGTCCTCCTCTCCATGATGCTGCCTCGCAGTTGAAGGTCTGAGTTGTCACAGAGAGTGTGACGCACATGTACCGCAACGCAAAATTTCAGAAAAAACGGAAAACCTCGTGCAGGCAGGGAAATGAGAGAATCATTAAGAAGAATCGATAACGTTGGAGGCGTACAATTACGATGGAATTGGTCAGTTGGAACCGGTTCTCGATTCCCACCCCTAATACTAAGAGATGTTGGACAATTCCATGCTCCCAACTCTGTGGGAACAGTTGGGGGATGGCCCCTTCCTGTTCCAACATGACTGTGCACCAGTGCACAAAGCAAGGTCCACAAAGACATGTATGAGAGAGTTTGGTGTGGATGAACTTGACTGGCCTACACAGAGTCCTGACCTCAACCCGATAGAACACTTTTGGGATGAATTAGAGCAGAGACTGAGAGCCAGGCCTTCCTGTCCAACATCAGTGTGTGACCTCACAAATGTGCTTCTAGATTCATGGTCAAAAATTCCCATAAACACACTCCTAAACCTTGTGGAAAGCCTTCCCAGAAGAGTTGAAGCTGTTATAGCTGCAAAGGGTGGACCGACGTCATATTAAACCCTCTGGATTAAGAATGGGATGTCACTTAAGTTCATATGCAAGTCAAGGCAGGTGAGCGAATACTTTTGGCAATATAGTGTATGTCTTGTGTGTGACTGGCTGTCTTTGTTGTGTGTCTCTCTTTACTCATTTCTTTCTGCAGTACTCACTTACTATTATCTCAATGATAACCTGAATAAATAAAGGTCATTATGTTAACAATACAAAGCCCGGCTCCCTCCACACGTCTGAGTGGTTGCTTCCGTCTTTGATTGGTTCAGTGATTCAAACAGAATTCAAACGAATGAATGAAATGAAGGAAAAAGGATATTAAATCAATCCAGCTGAGCAAAACACCCATTTCCAGGTATTAATCATCATAATGTTAGGGTGAAGAAAAATATTCAGTGCAGATAGATCTGACAACAATTTGCATTCATCCTCTGCAATCATATTAATTTTATACTATTATCCAGTGACTGTCATCATCGACTCCTAAAAGACGCTTCAAGGTTGAAACCACACAGAATGAATAAACACTGTTTGAAGCCTGTGCGCACACACACGCACGCGCGCGCGCGCACACACACACACACACACACACACACACACACACACACACACACACACACACACACACACACACACACACACACACACACACACAATGAAAATACCTTGATTCCTCTCATTCCTATGATGCCAATCTCTCCCTTGTCCCCTTTGCGCCCAAGCAGTCCATCTTTTCCTGGTAAACCCTGGAAGACAAAACAGAAATCATCCTTCATTATGTCCAATAAGGAGAGAAAACCCCTCAAAGAAAAGTGTATTTTGGTGTGAAGGATAAATCACAGACCGATTCGCCAGGCACTCCAGGTTGGCCAGCTTCTCCCTGCAGAGCAAAGACACAATTACAGTAATCAGAGCAGTAAAATTATTACCTGTGGTGATTGGCTTTGCTATTAATCCTGCAACTGATATAATCGCAATCATCATCCATGCTCAGCATCACTTGCCTTCTGTCCACCGGGGCCACGAGCACCTGGGAATCCAGTGGACCCTCGTTCTCCCGGCTCTCCCCTCAGACCCTGATGTCAAATACATGCATACGATCATTTGTAATATCAATAAAGAGGCATCCTATCTCTGGTTTCCGTTCCTGCACACCAGCAGAATATGGTTTCAATGTCACCATTAAGTGATTCATATTTTTGATCTTGTTTGACTGTTTGGTAACCAATTGATGGCCTCAGCCTGTTTGGCAATCAGATCCACAAGGTCAATGAGAATATGTCAGCCAACCCTAATTTAGTGTAAATACTGTAAATACAGGCCAAACTACCTAAAAACAATGAATAAATTAAAGGTCCAATGCATAGGATTTAGGGGGATTTAAGGGAATCTTTAGGCAGAAATGGAATATAACATTCATACTGATGTTTTGGTGAGTGTATAATCACCTGGAACTTAGAATAGCTATTTTTTTGTTAAGCTGGAATGAGCCTTTTATTTGTATGGCATTATTGCAATGTCGTATTTCTACAATAACCCAAAACAGGCAAGACAAACACAGTCTCTAAACAGGGCTTCTCAAGTGAAACAAATCCTGTGGATTTCTCTGGTTGGATAAAACGAGTAATGTGGAAAAAGTCACCTTGGACTTTTGGGACTGACAGGTGAGCAAAATTCACTGTTTTCTGACTTCACCAAATCTTAAGTGGATTATTTAGTTAATCTTTGAGAGGACGTGCCTTCCCAGTGTGTTTAAAATAGTGGTGCCAAACCAAAGTCGTATGTGTCAACTGCTGAATATCAAAAGGGATTACAGTAACACACACACTCCTCTTCAGGACAGAGCTGACAAATCTCAGTTTCAGCTATTTAATTTGGCCACGTCAAACAACAAGCTCCATTTCAGCCACACATTTTCTTAGTTAGTAAATTCCTCAGAAACCTATCCTCACCCATTGGTATAGCTTTGAAGCCGTACAGCCGTCGCATCCTGTGTTATTTTTAGGCACAAGTGACCATATTAGGCCAAAAGAATAGAGACCGACTAGATCTGAATAAGAACCCGTGTGAGAAGGAAGTTTCCTTCTTTAGGTTAAAGATAAAATATCAGATTCTTTCAAAGCTAGTTTACCTCTGTAAGTCCTAAATTTGACTGGTTGCGTGAGACCTGAGGATCACACAACGTGACTTAGGATAACTTAGGTGAGCCTAGTTAGTTAGCACAGGAAGATGTTTTCAGAACTGGTCAAGCACTGCCCAGAATCCAGTGGATTCACTTGCCTATTCTTCTCAATCAAGCCTCAATAAATGCTTCAGTGTAATATGTCCAAGTCTCCTAATCATCAGTATCTCCTGTGCAGAGTTGACTATTCCTCAAGAATTCCTTCACACAGGCAGGGGTAGCAACTTGTCAGTAACTAGGTTTCCATGCTTCTAGCGCATACCCTGCTTTATCATCTATTTGAATTTAAATGGGTACATAATTCACAGAATAAACATCATGACTGCATTAAAAAGGATTTAAAACTGGTGAGTGAGACCTAACGTCATTCAGTAATTGTTTGCTGAAATAATAAATCACTGCATCATCATAGATTATCATCATAAACAGTTGACTTATTTTTGTAACCGGCCCCTTGCTGGTCATTAAAAAGAATGCAGGTTTAAGGCACTTTAGCATTGTCTCTTTCCATACTTTATACAGTCAAGTTCTGACAAGAGTAAAAAAATAATTTACCTGCTCTCCTGGTGGCCCCTCTTGACCCTTCACCCCTTTTTCTCCCTGCACACCTTTGGGTCCCCTGTCACCCTAAAATGAGACAACATTTAAATCCACAACATGCAAAACCAAATATACAACGTAAGAAACAGAATAAAAGTGGATATGTTTCTATAGATTTAGCATTTTGACCCATCCAGGTGTTCACTGACTGTTTCTCCTTTGTTGCCCTTTTCTCCAGCAGGTCCTCCCACCAGCACAGTGTCCCCCTGCGAGTGACAGTGCAGCTGTAAACATCTGGCTTCACCCCAAAGCCAAAACATCAAGACACAAGGCTTTCATCCTGTTACATTTTCCCACTCAATAGTACCACAGCTCATTAACATTGTGGGTATTCATATATTCCTTTGCTCTCTACAGAGTAAACCTCATGAAAGAGCTCTTTCAAAACAGCCACCGCAGACACAAATATTCTCCATTTCTGTGTCGCTGCCGTTTACAAATACAGACAAATACAACAGAGAGTGAGCAGTGGGGCTTATTAGATATTAAAATGCACACACCTTCTCTCCTTTGTCACCTTGAAGCCCAATGTCTCCCTGACAAGAAAAGATTGAGAGCAAAACATTTCATTCAGGCGTGTCAATTTGATTCACCCCCTTACATGAGCAGATAGCTCAGGGGACTCAGCTCATATAATGACACGTGAAAATGAGAAAAGGACTGGTGGTGTTCACCTTCTCTCCCCGTGTACCTCGGATACCTGGGGGACCCTGATGGACACACAAACACACACTGTATGACTCCACAGTGTGCACAGGTTGATCTCGATTTAAAATGATGGGCATCACAAACCCTATTAAATAATTATCTTATAATCTAAAAAGTAGGTTATGTCCCCAATACAAATAATCATGTATGCTGATGGATCCTGACATTTCTGTGCAAAGGCTCTGTTGGTGCACGTCATGTTCTGAGTGATGGATAAAAAAAGGAAACACTTGATACTTTACCGTTTGTCCTCTCTCCCCATCCAAGCCAGCACGACCCTCCTCTCCCTAAAACATGACAGACAGAGAAAGGCACACCAGTGTGAGTTTCTATTATCCTGAGGCAAATTCATATCGGATCACATCTCCTCAGTGATATAATGATATAACTCATGTCTTACTCTGGGCCCTGAATCTCCTCTCTCTCCTCTTGGACCGGGGACTCCAACGCCAACTTCCCCCTGGCAACAGAAGAAATATGAATGCCCTTCACAAGAGTATATTAACATTTAAGCAGGTAGGTGGAAATGTGTGTCTGCTTGGACAGTCACCTTGTCTCCTTTGACCCCATTGGTACCAGGAGAGCCCTGGAAAACAAGTATTCAGAATCACATCAGTCAGT
>CAEMYA010000071.1:1369227-1402555 GCA_903131615.1 Diplodus sargus
TTTTTTTTTTTTTACTTCAGGCAGCAAATCATTCTATTTCTTGGATCACATCCAATAAAAGTGGCCACACAACCAATTTCATTGACTGTGGTCGTAGCCAGAGGCAGCTCGATAGATGCGCGGCATAATCTTACCCTCCCTGGAGGACCGCTGTCTCCCTGCTCCCCCTTTAAACCGGACTGGCCTGGTGGTCCAGCAATGCCCTGAGGAACAAATTACACCATGATGACACAAAGGAGGGCCTGATAAAAACAGCATGGTGCACACTTCATGCTACACACACCGCACACACACACACACACACACACACACACACACACACACACACACACACACACACACACACACACACACACACACACACACACACACACACACACACACACACACACAAACCTGCTTCCCTGGTAATCCAGGTATTCCTTCTTTGCCGGGCACCCCATCTCTTCCGGGGACTCCTGGTTTACCTGCTTCACCCTGAGGAGCAGCAAATACTTCAGTACACAACATGTAACATGTAGTTTTAAGTTTGTTTCCCCATAATATGTCATATTAAAGAGGTTTCTCACTACAGGAAAGATGACCTTTCCATAAAATTTGCCTGTCTATGCTGTAGAAAGACACAAATATTCTGGAAAAGGGAGCTTTTGATATTGATGTTAAAACAGAGAAAAGGTGCTGTGGTTCTGACTTTTGCTTAAATGTGAGATACCTAAGATAACCAGAATGCACTGCACCGCACCAACCCATTAAATGTTGAGCATTGTTTGCTTTTGACTTGTTGGGTGTTGAGCAATGACAACCTGGTCACAAACGTTCTCATATAACAGCCGACAGCACGCTAATATATGTTTCTGGAAACATTTTAGACAAGACAGAGACAATGCCATAACAGGATCCCAATTTTAATATTTGATCAGGACTGCTCAGTTTGATAGTTTGACCTGAGTTTCGGGTCTTGAGGCTCTTCTTGCATCTGCCCTACAAAGACTATGAAATAAAACCTACAATGTAGTGGCGGTATACTCTTAATGTCTGTGGAGGCAGGCGTACAAAATGCAGAGGAAAAAGCTCAGCATTGTTCATTTGCATGTTGTAATGACACTGTAATGAATAGCTGGTTGAAAATCAGCAAAGTCTTACTTCAATAATAACATCTTCACTTATTATTTGAATATATCTGTTTTCTAATAGTGTGATATTATTACACAAACAACCAACAGTTGGGAGCAAAACAGAAAATGACAGTGGTAGAGAGGTGGGTCATGGTGTTTACTGTTAATACAAATGTCAGTATAATGTACATGCTGAGGAGATTACTTGTTTTTCAGCTGAAGGTACAACAAATCACACGTTCCTCGACCTGCATTTTTTAAATTATGAGCACAAAATGCAGCTGAATCGCTGTTTATCAACAAAAGCTCGATAAACACTTTTTTTCATTTTCTAATTAGCCTCCCATTTCTAATTATAACTCAAATGCCTCGCCTCAAAACATTTCTTCCATTTTATACCTCCTCAATGTGCAATGAAGAAACAGCAGCAACCAGATCAAGACTGCATACTCACCACCTGCCCTGGCAGTCCTGGGGGGCCTTGTGGACCCTGCGGGGCAGAAATAAATACCGTGGTATGAGGGGGCACAATGTGATACACACAATGAAAGAGAAAACATGAAAGCTGTTTTTTTTTTTCCCTGAAGAGAAACTGTGATTTATGGGAACACTTACTACAGCTCCTGGAGGGCCTGCTGGTCCCGGTAGACCTGTGCTCCCCTGGGCACCAGGAGGCCCCTGCGGAGAGGAAAAAATTAACTCACATACTGCAGATCTGTTATACATCGTCGCTAGATTGTTATGTGACTGTGCACTGCGGCAAGCTGTTTTACCTTGACACCAACACCTGGCTCTCCTTGATTACCCTGAGGAACAAACAACTGTTTTTTACGACTTTGTCCGGAAAGGAACAAACTTAAATGTTTCAGTATACACGTCAGAACAGGTAGCTGCACACTGAGATGTAGTATACTCACCTTCACACCTGCTGGACCTGGGGGACCATTGCCACCCATGGGACCCTAATTGAAACACATCACCAACATGTTAAACTGCTACTAACAGTGAGAGTCTGTGTATTCATGCTTCGTCATATGATCATTGAATGTACGTATATGAAGATGAACTACAGGACAGCTCCCCAAAGGTGAAGCCAGAACATCTCAATTGCCCCCTGGTGGCTAACTGCAGTATAGGTCATAAACCTGTTACATAAATTAAAAGTGGTTTGTTATCTTGAGTGATCTTTTTGTTAATAGAAACAGTCACTTCAAACCTCACACTTGAATCTCAGCCTGTCATAGGCAAAAACAAGCACATTTATTTGACGCGGCTTTGACAGTCAGAGTTGCCCCAAAAGTTGCAGCCGTTTGACACAGTAATTTACTGGATCAATTCCAAAACTTTTGCTAAGTATCAATCATTTACATACCAAAACATGTTAATATTGAGCCCAGGTTTACAAATTCTGCAATTCCTCTTTAATCAGTGATGCAAGATTATAAAAAGGGGCTGTGACATCATGATTCATAGCCAATCCGAACCCGCTAATGCTCCAAATGAAGCTACCAGCAGAAGGTGGCTGCGTCTTGTAGAAGTATCTAGGATATTCTGGTTTAATTTTTGTTTGATGGGACGAAGTGGAGACATGCTGTCCATCTTTATATACAGTCATTATTTTGACACTTACAGTTGGGCCCCTAACGCCTGGCTCTCCTGGGTTTCCCTAGGAGCAAAATACAAGTCATATACAGCCCATTCACATTCTAACAAACTTACTACAACTGCACATGGGAAATATTTCACAGGAACATTTAGCTGAAGCTTATTCACATCCTTGCTGAAACTAAGATTGACACTATTCTTGGGTTATGTAATATGACTTCCTTAAGTCTCCACTGATTGTCTGGCAACCTCACAGTTTTAACAAAAGACATACGAAAACACATTTGTGCACAAATATGCACATAAAAAATCTATACATTTAAAAAAAAATCTATACATTTTATGTGCTGATACTGAACAACATAGATTTGACGTAAATAAGACAAAGGCGTATCACTGAGGTACTTGAGTGTCCCTGCAGGATACGTCCATTTACAATCACTCAAACATCTGACTGACTCATGACAACAGGTAGGACAATACAAACACAGAGGATCAACACTGTCAACAAAGAGACACTCACATGGTAAGCTCTGAAAAATCAGTGCTGCGGGAGGGATAAGCACACAACAGACAGCAGGCACAGCTGCATGCACGATAAGCAGACTCAAGCGAATCGACATCACAGTACTTTCTGGAGAACACCCAATATAGCACCCCCACCCCCCGCCCAATCACTATTGTGTGTTGGATCTGGCGAGAGCTGTCAGCTGATTTCCTTTCATCTCCGCCAACAAATCTGTGGTGATTTACATGCTTACAAATTCAACTTCAAAAACTTAACTCATGAGTCTGACATGGGTTCTTTGGGGACAGGCGGTCTTGATTAATATTTCAGGATGAGTCGATGAACGCCTGACTCTTATCCTGGACTCCAGCTCCCAGAGGGATGTTTCCAATACAAATGAACTCAATTTGAAGTGGGGGAATTTGCCTTGGAGGTACATGTAGGTGTGTGCATTCTGATGATTAATTGTTCCAGTCTACTGTTGGTAAATGTGGATACATCTTGGAAGCTACTTGCTATATCAGCTCAAGCTCAATACAGCTTTGGTTCATTCCCCTTTCTCCCACTTGTATCTGATACCACAGAGACCAGTTCTCCCAGCCCTTCCTCCCTTCAGCGCTCAAGCATGCCAGCCAGTAGCAGAGAACCTACCGGTCTGCCTAGAACTCCTGGGAACCCAGGCAGGCCCTGGAGAGGAGGAAAGTAGATGACAGGAGGTTGGGGGACAGGTGGGTGGAAGGGGGGAAACAAATGACAGAAACAAGGAAATGGACAGAGATCAGGGACATATCAGGAGGGCTGGGGTCAGAGAGTGAGGAGTTAGCCGCACAGCTGCAAAAGGTTACTGTCTAAGATCTATGAAGCCTCGGCCCAAGAAGGGGAAAGTGAGCTCCTTCAGCTTGCAGCCAACCCAGTGATATTCTCTGAGGGAAGCCAAAGGGAAGGTCCCTTTGCTGGGTTACTGGTTACTCACTGGTTGGCCTCGATTACCAGCGGGCCCTGTTGGGCCCTGCTCAGACATGGAGGGAAGGAAAACACAAAGTGTGAGGAAGTGCTTCGTATCGCTCCTCTCTTTACATTTATTCTTCAGCCAGCAGTAATGGAGAACATCATTTGACCGTCAGTGCGTTGGAGCTTTTAGTAATCAGTAATAAAAATAAAAAAGATGAAACCTTAATGTGTCCTCTGATGTTAACTGGAATCCTGCTGGCTTTACAAAGATAAGCAGGTGCTTTAAGTCTTTCACATGCATTAATACACCCATATTTACACATTTATAAAGACAAATACAAAATGAGCAAGAATATTATGAAACATTCACTAAAAATAATTTACTATCTTTTTTTCTCATAAGAAAAACACATTTACCATGTGTTTTGGAAGAAACGTTGACCAAATAGTTACACAAAAGTTTAGTCACAGAAGGTTTTGCTATAACTGCTAAAATAGAAAAAAACTAATTTCATTCAGGGTTACTCAGCAAACATCAGTACTTTTCACCCACCGGTTTTCCATCCTGACCAGGTTTTCCAGGTTCTCCTGGTATTCCCTAAGATGACAAACCACAGATCACTTCTTATAAAAATGGAATACCAATCGAGTAAATAAATTGGTAACAACAGTACAATCAAAACCTGATTTTCTTACTAGTTAAGGAGTTGCTATGAGAGTACTTCGATATCGACAGAAAGGTGACAAAGTGTCTTACTAAATTCACAAAAGGACTTGAGCGAAGAGTATTTTTCTTTCTTGAGAGAGAAAAAGCTCCAGCTAAGATGCAAATCGGCACTCGCTCCTGTATGCCACGATTGCAATTTTCAGTATTTGTAACCATGATCTCCTGCGGAACCACAATTATATGTTTTCAGGTCAAAAGTAATCCTTGCTGCCCACGGATCCTAATCCATTCTGCAACGTGACTTGGTATGGTGGCTCAGAGGTCCTGTGTTCGGCTACCAGCTGTGGCTGTTTGTGGAGTTTGAACAGGTTTCCTCCAGGTGTTCTGGCTCACCCCACCATCAAAACTTGCATATTAGGTTAAAATGTGAGTTAATTCTAGGGCTGGAGTTGGTCCCCAGCTGAAGTACAATAGCTGCCCACTGCTCCTTAGGGATGGGATAAATGCAGAAATGAACTGAGTATGATTATGAGTATGATGTGTGATTCATGCCTCATTTGGCATCTGATGATGGTGGTGGACAGCGCAGTCTAATATCTGTCCAAAACATCCCACAGGTGTTCAACTGGGTTGAAATCTGGTGACTGCAAAGGCCACAGCGTATGATTCACATCATTTTCATGCTTATTAAAACATCCACTGATACTTTGTGCTCTATGCATGGGGGCAGTGAACCGTTGATCAGGATCCAAATGTTTCATCATAGAATAAAGGTGATTACCCAAAACAACTTTGTTCGATCTGCAGTGTTTCTCCACTCATTACTTCTGCCAGGGAGGGTATGTTTTCACCTGTGTCCATTGGTTGGTTGGTTGGTTTGTCAGCAGGATTACACAGAAGCTACTAAACAGATTTCCATGAAACTTGGATGGAGGATTAGTCTTAGGCCAGAATATACCCTGTTAACTTTTGTTGCAGATCTGGACAAAGGAACGAATTTAGGATTTTTTCTTCTTGTCTTGATGAAAACAGTTGGGTGTATTTAGATGGCTTCCATTTATTAGAGAACTACAATTTGATGACGATCCGAGATCTTGTGAGCTTACATTATGGTTAAGCAATTATCGATGGTTTTAAATTAGTTTGTCACTTGTCTGTCGATTACATCTGAGAACAAGCTCACCTGCGAGCCATCACGTCCTCTTTCTCCAGACTCTCCTCTTTCTCCTTTATCACCACGAGATCCCGCAAAACCCTGTAAGACACATTAAAAGGAGCTAATTTGCATATAGAAACACATGAAAGTGCATGATTTGACATGCGTTAACAAGATATGTCATTGTTTTATTTGGAAATCTAACCCGATCTCCTTTAGGCCCCGTAGGTCCTGAAGCACCCGGCTCTCCCTTCGGTCCTGAAACTCCTGGAGGCCCTTGGACTCCAGGTTTACCTGCCAGAACTGCATCAGCAGATGCTCCCTATAGTACATAGACCCACACAAATGCTTATGGACTTCATTCTGTGTATCTAGGTAATGTTGAATCTTTTTGGTTTCATTGCATCAATAACAAGGAGGAGTTTACCTTTTGACCTGGTAGGCCTGGTGGCCCCGTCAGCCCATTTTTACCCTGAAAAACAGAAGAAACTCGCACTTTATGCATTACAAAATCTCACAAACTTAATATGAGGACAGAAATAAACAGTGGCAGTATACCACAAGCACTTACAGATTCGCCTTTGTCACCTTTGTCTCCCTGCGCCCCCTAAAAAAAAAGAAATAGACACATATGACATTAGCAGAATCATGCTGCGACAAGTTTGAATGATGAGTTTACCAAACTCTCCTCTTCACCTTTTCTCCTGGCCTGCCAACCTCTCCCAACTCCCCAGTTCGTCCGGGAACCCCTGGTATTCCTGGCTTGCCTGGCTCTCCAGCAGGCCCTGGGGGTCCCTCAGGCCCTCGCTCTCCAATCGCTCTACCAGGAGGCCCTGTTGCTCCCATGGGTCCTCGATCCCCTTGGTCCCCTTTTGCTCCTCTCTCTCCTGGAACACCACGAGCACCCTGGTGGAAAGAGATTAATATCATTTTTAAGCGTTTTTAATCATGATTTTATTAGACATTTTGATAAAGACATACATGTACGGTCCATCTGGACAGTCTGCGATCTTCTTGGAGTTTTCATAAAAAAATTTTAATATCTACTCCTCCAAGATGCCCTTCGTTGTACTTACATCTAGACCTGGTAGTCCTCTTGCTCCAGATTCACCCCTTTCTCCTTTTTCACCTCTCTCCGTAGCCATTACAGGTAACTCCTTCCTGTCCACAACCACCTTCAGATCAGACACCTGTGTGGAGGGCAGAAAAGAGAAATAGTTGGCAAGAGCTTCGTAACTTTTAGCCACAGGTTTCTGTCTGTGAAATGCTTCAAACAACCAGTCAGATTTGATCTCAGCAGCTGGAAAGTTGCCTGTCATCAGTGAGGCTTGTGAGTCCAAAAAATGTCACAGGACAGTCATTTTAAAATGCATTCACATTCAAACTCTCAAGTATAAATGTTTATTTTTAACTGGGAGATTGAGATACAGTAGTCTGTCATCTGCAAGAATACTAGGGGGTAGTAAACTCCTCCACACTGTCTGAGCTACGTTTATTCTTAGAAGTGACAATTCAGTCACAGTCCTACGTCACTCTACATGAGACCAACCCCCACATGCTGCTGAGGGTTTAAACTGCGCAGTCCTATTTTTATAAGGGCCTTAAACCGAGAGCAAATCCCACCCTTGACCGTGGCAGCTCGTGTGTATCCACTTTTTACTGGATAGAAAACATTGTTATGTTCAAACTGATTGAGCTGTTTGACACAAGAAACAACAGCTGAACATGAGTTATAAATACAGCTGGAAGCTGTGAATGGTATGATGACATGTGTGAGAACAAAGGGACAAATATAACAGTTTGCACAAGTTCCAGGAAATGTTTCTATTAGCAAGACAATTATGCTAAAATATTCATCCATATACCCGGAGTAGATACATGAGTAAGGATCGAGATTTGGGCTGTTTTGATATTTGTATTTTGTACCAATTAAACAGTCTTACTGTTCCTATGGGGATTTACAGTATTTTCAAATTTAGACATGACTGTTAAACATGTCTTCTTGACTAAAGGACCATTTAAGTATTTTTAGAAATATGCTTCATTGACAGATATCAGTGGGATAGTTAGCCTATCAGAAATAAGCCAGCAAACATTTACATATCAAAAAGGGATGATCAAGCTACAACTTCATCATAACCAAATCCAAAGTTAACGTGTGTCTACTGCATTTAAAAAATCTCCTTAAATGACATAAGCTGTGTTTCCACTGTATAATCTGGGACGGATCTACAGGGACATCTTTTATCCCCCCAAAAGTTCTCGCTCAGAGTGTAGTAATCTCCAAAAGTACAGGAACTTTGGGGGCACTAAGCATTTCTGATTGGTCGAATACTGGCAGCATTTTATTTAAATAACAAAAAAAAAAACTGCAGTCACAAATCACTTGGCTTTTGGTTCAGTTTGCTTTGATATATTAAACTTGAGTTACAGAAGAAAAAATTTAACAGATGGACCATCATCGTTGTTATATAATCATGTGCAAGAATGACATGTAAAATCAATCATGGCTATTTCATATATCATAATTTACCTAATCTTCTTTTAACCACAGTGGAAACATAGACAGCGACATGCTGAAGGAACATTTTAGTTAGCTCCTGGGACTATAAGTTCCCGGTACTATGGATGGAAACATGGCTACAATATACTTAAATTAGAAACATTTTCATACCTTTTAAACTGTCAATAGACACCTTTTTGCTTTACCTATCATTCAGTAAATACTGATTGCACAGTGTGATGGCAGTTACACACAGGTGGAATTAAAGCACAAAGGAAGCGTGTCTGCCGTTGCATAACCAAAATAGGAAAAGGCATTGTTTTCCTTGGTTGCTTGGTTCCTTGGTAACGGTGGAAAAATTTGAATAAGAGAGGAAGTAAAGAAGGTGAAGAGGGAGAGTGATAGAAACCGAGGTGAGGAATAAGTGACCAGAGAGGCAATCACTTGATGGAGAGCAGCAAGTAACAAAACCTGCCCAATTATGAATAAAAACTATAACCTTTATTCTGCTTTGAATAGAACTGAGAGCCTGGTTTTTAGGTTGAATTGTGATTCTTAAGGTTGTCTTTTGCTGTGGACAGTAGCCGGGCCATTAGTGGTAGACACAGTTCATGACATGGCACAATAATACCACCGTCAAATAAGAAGGGGGGAAAGTTAAAAAAAATGGTCTGCTTTAAAGGAACAAATATTTGACGGAATTATTAAATTGCAAGTCATCAGTCTTCATACCTGAATGCCAAGGTTTGCCAACGCCTTCTGGACATCCTGATAAAAGAAATACACAAACATCATTCAACAGAGATGAACAAAATATCATCAATAAAAGCTTCCACAAGCCACAGCTGTGTCATGATGGGCCATGTGCTACATCTTACCACTGCTGTCCCGGGTTTGCCCGGCGCTCCGTCCTCTCCGGGGTCTCCCTGCCAAAAGATATCAAAGTGTCAACATAAAACACATAAAATCTCATTCATGTGACACTTTCACTAAAATAGACGGAAGTTTAACTTACAGCTTCACCTCTAGGGCCAGTGGGACCTCTCTCGCCCTGGAACAAAAAAAGTTAGAAGGTCACAAAGCGGACTGAGTGGTTACTAATCTAGAGCAAACTGAGATCAATAAAGACAACCGTGACTTACTCTGACTCCAGCAGCTCCCGGGGTCCCAGGTACACCCTGAAGGACAGAGCAAGGACAATGATAAAAACATCAACAGATAAGACTGTGGGGAGGCTGCAGTAGCCCACAGAGAGATGTAGATAAAACACACGTCTGTGCTGCTACATGAGAGGAGTGATGCTGTTGAGGATAACATGAGACGCACAAGAGCTAAACACACTGATGTCTGTTAAAATACCTTTTCTATGATGGTAAGCAAACAGAATACAGTTACATGAGAACATAATTACACGCAGAGGAATTGTTTGGTGTGTATAATGACTTATTTTCTGTTAATGCAATGTAGCCCTGGGAGGTTGGTATTATTCCTAGCATACAACACTGCCGGAGAAGCAGTACAGTGTGTGTTAGACTGTAATGTGCATTTAAATAATGTAATTAACAGCAATGTCAGAAATCTGCAAAGTCATGCACACTCACCGGGGTTCCTGGAGGCCCCTGTGGGCCTGGGATTGATGCCACTGGAGCTCCTTTTACGTACACAACCTGAGACAGGGACAGGATACAGTCATCCACCATATTCATGATGTTTATCAAATACGTCTACAGCAATAAGGCTGCAACAATTAATCAATTAATTAGTCAATCGACAGAAAATTAATAAACAACTAATCTGATAATCAATTAATCGTTTTAGTCATTTGTCAAGCACAAATGTCAAACATATACTGAGTTCCAGCTTCTTAAATGAGTCTTTGGGTTTTGGACTAAAAGTAGCAATTTAAAGATTGACTCATTTTGAGCTCAGGGAAACTGTGATGAGCATTTTCTGGTTTTGACATAATATACACTAAATTAAACTTCAGCAGATTGCTAGATGATAGTAATTGTTCCAGCTCTATGTTAATCACACCCTGTGTAAAAATGTAAGTACTTAGTACAATTTGAAGATGCTTGTACTTTAAGACTTTTCCTCAAGTACTATACCTAATGGCGACTTTCGCTTTTACCAAAGTAATATTTTAACACAATCTCTTGTGTCTTTCGGGTACTTTTTACAACACTGGTCGTACCTGTCCAGGAGGACCGACTGCGCCAGTTAGTCCAGGAGGCCCCTGAAGGCCAGTGGGTCCTACAGGCCCAGTAGGGCCCCGGTCTCCTTTCAGCCCATCACGGCCCTGGAAAAGCACATGCGATTACACAACTGAGAGTCTCTCTACCCAGGGTAACTTCCTGCTGCAATATATGGGAGTAAACTATAAAATCAAAGCAGGTGGCCACGGCCACCCCTCCACTGATGTTCTAGAGATAATTAATATGAATTTGCACATGAAAACAGCTCTGACATTTGGCACCACTCTGGATTCCTCTCAGAAGTGGCTTACCTTTAAAGGCTAAGCTTGATCATTAGAGGCTAGTGAATGTATATAGCTGCTTCTGAGAAGCCTATTGATTCAGCAGCGAGAGTGTGATGGTAATGTCAATGTCAGAGCAAACTACGGTTGATAAATATACACTTGAGGGGGAAAGTGATGAGGAGAAAGGAGGAAAACTGATGTGTAATTCAATTATGTCAAGGAAGGCGGGATGAATACAGGAAGGAGGGGTGAGACAGGGCAGGTTGAGTCAGACACGATACAGTTTATAGACAAACTGACAACAAAACACAAAGAGATAATACTATAATATATTATATTATATATCCAGATTAGACAAAACTGACATCTCTTCCAGTTGCTCCTGCTTCTCCTTTGTCACCCTGCAGGTTAAAGACAGAAAAGTCAGGTTCACAAAGAAATACAGACGTAATGGGAATCTTCATAAACAATTTTCTTAAATCTCAGTAAATAGAAAGGTACTACTTCAACCGGATTACATTATTGTTAGGTTTAATCTTTAGTCAATTTCCAATTGAGGAATGTCTAGAATAAAACCCATTAAAATAATAATTAATAAAGACCTTGTATTTTATCAAAGATGCTCTGCTTGAACACATGACTGTACACACCAACATTCAGATATCAGTTAAATAAAAACTATTTCAAGTATTTGTCACATACACTTGTCAAACCAAATCGTATAAACTGATAAACGGCTACAAACCTTCCTCCCATCTTCACCTGGAACACCATCCTCTCCCTGTAAGTCAAACGAAATGCATTAAGGACTCCACAGGAACAAACTGAGTAATGGCTGGTCCGCTGCAGGAGCACTCGGATAATTCAGCGTCTTTATGCCAAGACAGCCATTACACAGCAGACCACAAACACATGTCTGCACATTGTTCACATGAAAGAGTACATCAAGGCTTTTACCGATTAGAGAATGATAGAGAGGAGACACACTGATGCTGAACAATACTGTCAAGATTCATATTGTGGCTGCCAGTATCTAAATATGTCAAGTCACTTATAGAACATGCAATGTGTCACATTATGTCAGTGACAGTGGATGTCATATTCAAGATGCTGAAGTAAACCAGCTACCATTTTGCCAGGAGTGCCAGGCTTGCCATCCTCGCCTGCTTTACCCTGCAATACAACAGCAAGGATAAAAAGTAAACATGATCAAAAACAGAGACAAACAAACGAATGAATGAAACTGATGAATAAAGACAGAATGAAAAGTGCTGGGGTGTGTTTACTCACAGGTGTCCCTGGAGTTCCTGGAGGCCCAACAGGCCCTGGAGGGCCCTGCTCTCCTCTAAGGCCTGCTAAACCCTGAAACCAACACATCACAGTGAAAGGTTTAATCTCACTCTACTCATGCCTGGTGATCCAGAACTGATTTACAAGCAGTCATATTTTCCCTGCGTTGTAGGGATGTGAGTACATTTAGTAAGATAAATACATTTCTGGAGGCTGTATTTAAAAGCAGAACATATCATATTGGGAAAACCTCCAGCTGCTCCCAATCAACATAAACAATATCTATTCAGAATCTTGAGAATCACAGCACTGAGGCAGGAAAGTAGAAGTAGAAAAAACAAGCCCCCAGATTTGATAACATGGATAAGTACAGTAAGATCAAAGAACTACCCTTACATTTGACACAAGAAATCATGATAATGGAAGGTGTGTTTGAGAAAAGGTGGATAATGGATGATGGGAAACTACATCATTAAAAGCATCAGAAAATTAAGCTATTGTACTATCTTTAAACTAGGGCTGGCACCACGCTGCATATCTAGAAAAAGTATGAAAAAAACACAGCAGCAGCGATCATAGAGCCTTCATGTGTCTGCCTCTGAAAACCTCATTAAGACTCCTGAACTGAACTGTAAATTTCAGAATCAATATTATGGTATATATTAATTTTGATCTCCTGTGAAACCGGACTGAGAACGTCTTTCCCTACAGTCAGCTTATGCAACTGGTCACAGGAGTGAAGGATGAATTTAAACACCCCAACAGTGCCCTCTGCAGCACATACACAGACATAAACATGTGCAACTGCAATTCAGAGTAAGACGTCTTTACTGAAAATATGTTATGAATGTGTTTAATGCAGAATTTGAATCATATGATCAAAATAAAAACTAATACAAATCAGGGGCAATTGTGTTTTATGAACAAGTACACTCACATCTCTCCCAGGATCACCCTGTTTCCCAGGATCACCCTGTAAACACACAAAAAAAGTGTCAGCAATCATCAACACATATTCACCGCTCAGCTCAAAATATAGTGTGTTTAATAGTTGGGTGAGAAGTTGGCAGAAACAGAAGTACCCTCTGTCCAGGTGGTCCAGAAGTACCTGGTTTACCATCCAAACCTGGACGTCCATCCAACCCAGATGCTCCCCTTTCTCCCTGATCACAGAAAGGTTCATGGGTTAGAAGATTGTACGTACATTACAGAACTTCAGCCTCTGCGCCCATTCCCACTGGGAATCTACTGCAGAATATACAGGAATGAAGGATACCTGGCATCCACCGGACAGCAGAAAATCCTTCAACTTTTATTTTTGATAAAATTACATGGGTCAGTTCAGCAGGTGACATTGTGAGGAGCAGTTACTGTGATTGATTTCAAACCTTCTCTCCAGGCGCTCCTCTCTCTCCTGAGTCACCCTGAACATACATCAAATAAAAAGTATAAGTGATACTACTGAAAATAAGTGATTCAGATATTTACAGTTTTCTATTTATAAGGATTTGAGTGACAGAGAGAAAACTCACTCTTGTGCCTGCTGGTCCCCGTTGTCCCTCCGAACCCTTTAGAGACAGCAGGGAGAGAACAAGAAGTCACAGAGGATCGTCTGTCATGCATACTAAATCAACAGGGAAAGAGGTCAGTGCGAATACAGATGCATATACTACAGTGGCTTATCAGATGCTCACGGAAGCATTTATAAATTGCGAGAATGAGGCAAACTCACTCGTAGGCCTGGGGCTCCAGGAGTTCCTGCTTCGCCTTTCTGACCTTTGCTGCCGTGCTCTCCTGGGTCGCCATCTTCACCCTGGGAATCACAATGATGTAGGTTGTTTTAGCTGCACTACTTTTAAAAAAAAAAATCCAATTAACGTTCAGCTGATAATGACGATGGTGGTTTGTTAAGGAGTTCTCCCATCATGTCTTTGCAACAACTACAATAGCTGCAAAGCTGCATACCCGCTCTCCTTTATCGCCTTTGAGCTGGCCCTGGATGTCAGCCTGTTGAAGAGAACAAACACAGGAGGTTGAATGAAGTCTCAAAGCTGAGAGGAACTAGGTTGTAGAAGTTCTTTATACGTTCCTAACTCTAGTTTACTTTCATCAAAACATATCAAACCAATCATACACAACAATCACCAAAATCTTCTCATAAATAATGATTTATCACAACAAAGGTGCAACAATCTACAATATCATATCATTATATATATATATATATATCATTATTATATCTGTAACTAAAGAAAAATAAAGAAACAGTCAGAAAATGTAGATTTTTAACAGAAACATACGTTTTACAAACACCACATACAGGCTGCTATCAAGTTCGACCGACAGCTATATATTTTAACACAGATGTAGTTGACATAATGTAAAAAGTATGTGGTCATTCTCATAGTTGTAACACTGATCGTGGTTTTGTTAATGCTTTTGATATTCAAATGACTTACTGAAGACAAGAGTTAAAAAATTATATATATTTTTTTTATGTTTGAGCTGATCTAGTGTAGCTTCTGTTTGGATCCCATAATAAATGTGCAAAATCTCACAAACTAGAGCATGGTGCTTTTCAAATGAGCCCTCATAGACGCATTTTGCCCTTAGAGTCCTTCTGTTACAAGCTTTTTTGTGTGAGCATGCCAATGTAGAAAACACTCACCATTTTTCCTGGTGGTCCTGGAGGCCCTTGAGGTCCCTTGGAGAGAATAAAGTGAAAAAGTGAATCCACTAAGAGTAGATACAAAGTTATGAAATCACCTTGTAAAAATAAAGCAAATAACAAACCACTTCTCCTTTTTCTCCTCTCAGCCCTGCAGGTCCTGGGCTTCCCTGTGATCAAACACAGATCAATAAAGATGTTGAAAGGCTGACCTTCTGCACTGCTTCTTCTCAGTCGAGTAGCACAGAAGAATATTGATAAACTGTCCGTATGATGAAACATAAATGTGTGTCTCACATTTCGTCCGGACTCTCCTGGGTCTCCCAGGTCTCCTTTCTCTCCTGGTCGTCCTGGTTGACCAGCCAGTCCCTGAGGGGGGGTAATAAAAACATTTGTGAACTGAACTTTCCATCAGCTTACTGTATGTTTAAAGTAGAAGAGACACTTGTCCTACCCTCAGTCCTCTTTCTCCTGGCTTCCCTGGAAGTCCAGACTCCCCCTGGTGAAAACCAAAAAAAACATATGACATGTACACATTAGTTTTAATAAATTGACACATATTTTACAAGGAGAATGGATGTTTGAGAGGTTAGTGAGAATAAGAGGAATAGATCATACTTACAGGTGTGCCTTCATCACCCTTCTCTCCTCCAGGTCCCTGTATTACATAAGTATAAACGATTCAATGATTGTACCTGGGAGAAAACCTCAGTGGCATTACATTTCAGACTCCACATCAACTGAGTAGACAACAGAGAACGTGTACAAAATAAATTAGCAAAGGTTTGCATGTCATTTTTATTTTACCTCTGAAATGACATCATTAGAAAGAGATGCATGTTGGAAGGACAGAAGAAACAGAGGAAACCGATCAGGCAGTCTGATCTTTGATTTTGAACATTTTTAGTGAGTATGCTCATTTTTGCATTTCATTTTCAAAGAAAAATTATTAAATTAAAGAATTGTCTTATTTTTGTTGAGGTCTGGACCAACCAAACATTTCCTCTTACGGCTGGAGAATATGATTTGTAGGCCGCGTCATCTCTGCAAACTACAATGGTTCATTCATAAATGGTATAAATTGTGCCACACAACCTTTAACAAAAGATCGAATCTTCGACAATTTAGACAATGCACTTTGCCATGAGTGATTCTGATAATATTGTGTTAATTCTTCAGCCCCAGCTGAAAACCATTTAAAGAAAGACAGTAACAGTTCGCCATTTGCTTAATAAAAGAGCTAAGCCACAAGGTTGATATTATTGTGGGGATACTTATCACTTCATGCCTGAATCATAGTCATTAATTTGGAAAACAGAATTTGTTTTGTCCAACAAACAGTCTTAAGCCCAAAGATATTCTGTTTACAATGATATAAAACAAAGATAAGAACTAAATCCTCTTATTGGAGAAGCTGGTAGAAAGAAATACCGAATAGATTAGTCAACTGTCAGAGTAGATAGATGAATTTATGTCAATTGACTAATCAGTTGAACAATACCCACCTTTAAGCATTCGAGGATGAGACCAGTCGTGCTTGCAGATATTATATTAGCGCTATTTTCAAAAACCACAAGTTAATTATTTTGTTATCTCAAGATAATGAAGCTTGTTCTCTTGAAAATACCTGCTAATTTGTCTTATTATCTGACAAAGGGTCGATCATTTATCATAAGACATAGACTTTTGACATAGACATATTTATGAAGAAGTTGAAAATAAGTGTCTGGTTCAATTACACGCCTAATTTTAGTCTTCAAGATCACTATCACGACTTTCTGGGAGGATTCATTCATGTTAGACCTTGAGGGAAGTATAGTTTGATATGTTGATCACCAATGGGCACTCCTTAATCTGACATTTTCATCTTAAATCAGTTGCTACAGTTGTCAAAGCATGTGCTGGCATGACACTCCTGATCTCTGATCAGCAGTAATATGAGAAACTGGGGTGTTTACCTTGTTGTCTCAAGATAACAGAGCTCGAGATAACAACATAATGAACTTATGATCTTGAGATAAGAGAGAAAACAAAACGTAACGATTTTCAGCTTCCTTATCTCAGCTCTAAAGATCATCTCAAGTTTCACCCCACAACAAGAAGATACTGATAAAGGTTAACAGGGAAGAAAGACAAAATAGTTTATACTTGAATGTAGCCAGATCCCAAACACCACTCTGACCTCTTTCCCAGCCAGACCAGGCTTTCCTGGGATTCCCGGCCGTCCATTTTCCCCCCTCTCTCCTGGTTCACCTGCGTCTCCCTAAAGAACGGTAAAAGGACCAGTTTAACAGCCAAACACATAGAAACAAACAAAAAGGCTAAAATACAGCAGAGCCGGACTCTTACTTTGGCACCTGGCCTTCCACTGATACCAGGAAGTCCCTGAGGAGAGAGCACATGTTTAATGTATTTCTTTGTTTGAGCAACTTTGGGGCCACGACTTACACTGACAGGTGGCACAAGGGAATGTTCATGAATAATGGATGTTGTTGTCAGGTATGTATCACAGCAGATGTAAAATTATGATTGTGACATTTGGTGTTCTGATAAGGTGTGAGGTGTGAATGAACTAACCCTCTCTCCCGGCTCTCCTTTAGGACCAGGGACAGCTGACCCTCCTGACCCTGAAGACCCCTGGCAAAATGACAAGGAAAGGAAATGTCATTTAGAGAGAGCCAGTGTGCACCTCACACAAAAACAGGTAAATATTTTAGTGTCATCATCCCCTGGTTTCTCACTTTCTCTCCTCTCAGTCCCTGCTCTCCTCTATCTCCCTTCGACCCCTCACGACCAGGCAGGCCTCGCTCCCCCTGCGGGAGAGGTAAGCCGTCAGAATAAAGGAGGGCGCTCTGTTAAGATGGGAAGTTAAACGAGAACAGAATTTGATTGCTTACCTGATCCCCTTTCTTCCCTGGTGAACCTTGAACCTGCATGATTAATACAGTGAAGACTCATGATCACAGACCGTCATGGGCATTAAGTGTATACACAAAAGATAAATTATTATTTGTCATGATCTTTTTCCCCTTATCTGATAACTTACAGTTCCGCCAGGCTCCCCTCGTGCACCTTCGTTTCCCTGGGAACAGACGGATTCACTTGTTCTTTCATCTTTGCTCGGAAATTCATTACATCAGATTATGAAACATTCTGCGCTGGCATCACGTTCCTATTGACCCGCTGCTTCTCATCTGATTGCACCTAATTAAGTCAGTCTCACCTTTTCTCCTGGTGGTCCACTGGGCCCTGGTAAACCCTGATGACAAATGCAAAGACTCATTCGTGAGACTCGCCCTGAATTTGTAACAGTCAAACCATGCAGTGAAATACCAGACAAAAAGGCACAGTGTCGTCATTGAGCAATACTACACTTGGCAGTCTGTCACTCACTCTCAAACCCGGAGTTCCTGCGAGGCCCGGCTTCCCTGGGTCCCCCTACGAGATAACATAACTTGCAAGAAATCTCACTAAAAGAGGGAAATGTCAACAGTTGAACTCATTTAAATCAAATGCTAAACCAGCGGTGCTGAACTCACCCTCTCCCCAGATTCACCAGTCGGTCCTCTCTCCCCCTGCAAAGAGACACATGTCGTGATTCACTGATTCTGTTTTCTCGCTGAAATGTTCCCATTATCCAAACACTTCTAATAATGAGTCTAAAACTATTGACATTCAGTACAGCTCTAGTCATAACTGCAGTGTAAAGAGCCTCTTCTTTGATTGTCTGACTTGCTGTCAACAATACCCGCATCATATAGAAAAGGGTTGCAGCCACTCCCAAACTGATCTTTGTGCATATATAGTACATTATGTACTTTTAAAGTGTGTTACAGTTGTTGTACTACCAATTGTTACAGCTTCTAAACTTGCACTGGCTCATCTGCAAATAAATATTACTGTATGTGCAAAAAATCAAGGGACTTCTATAACGTAGAGATATTTTCCAATTCTTCTCCCAATTCTTAGACAGACGTCCATCTCATCAGAAAAAGGAAAAGAACTCAGAATTGACATTAAAGATTAAAGCTGCCTTTCAGCTCAGGTACAAACATGTTGACTGCAGTTTTATTGTATTTTTTTACTTGAAAAAAACACCACCTGCTGCGTCTCCACCCTTTTCTAACCAACACTGTTTAACTTAGACCAAAGTGAGCATGATGAAACACACATCTGGCTCCACAAGATTGTTCGTATCACCTCTTGATAAATTTTCCCTGTGGCAAAATTAACCAATAAACCTGGTGCCCTAAGTGTGAATATGGACCGCAGTCATTTAGACTATAAAAAACCCACACTGACACCACAAAGACTCACACGTACAGACACAGACCTGCACATACTTGACTGATTCATTCTCATATCATGTAACTCACCCTGTCTCCCTGTGATCCAGGCTCACCTGGCTGCCCGCGGTCACCCTATCAGAGCGGAGAGAGTAACAGAGGTCATTCTTCTATTTACACCTCACAACAGAAGTGATTTTCCTCACCTTTATCTTACCTTGCTACCAATTTCTCCTGGAGGCCCACGGGGACCCTGAAAGACATGAACAAAATGCTTGGACATAAATATATGAACTCCATCAAGGAGGTTATGTTTTGGTCCAGCCATGGGCAAAGAAAGAACTGAATAATTGTAACTGTAGACAGCGCGACCCTGTGACTATTTACTAAAGCACTTCATACTTTTGCTCATAACTCGTTAAATATGACACACAGGTGTATACTTATCTAATTGTGTATGTGTCTATAAAAGGCAGAAGGACATACTGTCATACAGTGTGACGAACATGCCGACATTCTATCTAATATTTACCAAATGTAATGCAAATGACTGTAATTCTGCAAGTTACCCTGCAGTCAAAGGTGTGTTTTTCCTCCTGTTACTATTGTCAAATCATTGAGCTGTGACATTAGAAGGCTGTTTTATTTGTTTCTTTACACATTCATCTGTTGAATTCTCTCTGCTTAGTGGAAATCAGATTTTGCTTACAATGTTTTCTTTACTTTATAATTTGATAGCATCACCAGATTTCAAAGGTAGCCCTAAAAGTAGCCAGTGTACGGTTAAATTATTTTGTTTAATCAGGAAAGAAGGCATAAAATAGTTCCCTATTTGACATTTTGTGAGTTTATTCTGTTAATTCATTATACCCAGTAGCGAACTTGCCCCTTTTACATCACCCAGCTGAAACTATGAGGGCTATTGGACCATCGTCTATTGCGTTTCAAGGTGGACAGCCTATGGCTAGCTGGTTAGCATGCTAACTTCAGTAGACATCTTTGAAACACATGAGATCTTTGACATTACATCAACACTGTTGTTTCCTGATTGTTGATCTGGTTAGTTGATTTGTTTGTATGTTTTAGACACAAATCCTGGACGAATCTTACAAATTGCTCCTTAAAGAGCCCATGCGCATGATTTGTGACATCACAAATGATTTAGAAGCCAACCGGGGCCAAGATTGAGCCCCACCAAGAATAATGTAGAAAATTGAGATCACAGCAGTGAAGTAGGAGACATCTTGTGTAAAGCAGTTAATATTGTAGCATTAAAAAAATGTGCATATTCATGTATATTCAGAAATGTTAATAAGCATAAAGGAACAGGTTTAGGAACATTTTAAGGGTTTAATGTGATCATAATACTTTGTTTTTGAAAAAAATACATGTCAGACACACATCAGAAAATTCCTATTCATGCCATGTGAGAAGGGGACCTTTAAACTTTTTGAATTTTACATATTTTACAGATTTTACATTACATATGTCTCACATATATACATATATATATATATATGTGTGTGTGTGTGTGTGTGTGTGTGTGTGTGTGTGTCTGTGTGTGTATATATATCTATATATATATGCATATCATTTATCATCATGGCATCAGCCATCTGAAGTCGCTGTGTATTTAACCTACCCTGTCTCCAGGCTCTCCTTGTCTGCCTGGAGGTCCCGGCGACCCATCAGCACCTTCGCCCTGAAATAAGAACATTTCTCTGAGATAAGCACCTCACATGCTCAACCACTCATGCACTGACTCAATCTGCAGCTACCTTGTCTCCTTTGCTACCCTGTGGTCCTGTCAGCCCTCTAGGACCCTGGGCCCCTGGAGTTCCCGACGCTCCCTGATAATAAAAATGCAATTAGTGAATGCAAAATACATCCAGACATCCCCCCCAACCTACCCACCAACACACACACACACACACACACACACACACACACACACACACACACACACACACACACACACACACACACACACGTGCACAGAGTTCAGATGCAAACTAAACATGTCAGCACTTCAGCAGTGATTGACGGCTCTTACTGGGGAGCCCTTCTCGCCCTTCACGGCCTCCCCGCTGCCGAATCCTGGAGGTCCCTGTCAGCAAAGAGAGATAAGAGCTGGAATCATTATGCTTGTGTGCTCCTCGGGACATTTCTGCAGTGAGAGGACAAGCTGGTGATGATGTGACTCACCCTCTCTCCTGGGCTGCCCCTTTCTCCCTGCAGAAAGAAACAAAGAGAGAGGGGAGAGAGGAGGGTAAACACTGTTGGTAGGGAGGGGTACTCTGTAGCCTTTTTCACACAGAGATTCTGCAATATCGCTGCAAAGAAGGCTCGCCTTTACGCCGCCTTTGTTCACACTAAACCAAGCAGCGCTGGCTCAAAGCCGCTCCAGTGTGTCATTTCATACAGCATGCCGGCATTGTAGAAGCAGAAGAGGCGTGACGGTATTCAATCCACGACCTCCACTGGCGGATCAGAGGGGGATCAAAACTGTCCCCTCATTGGTCTCCCTGTCTTTCCCAAAGACGGCGAGGCAGAACAACAGCACATGATTCCCATCTTGAAAGGGCAGCTTATTATAACCTACACAACATCTACACAAATACACAAAGGTGGATTCATACACAAACAACCAACCCCTCTGCTGCTCCCCATTTAATACAATAACAGAAATAAGTACTTGTCATTCTAAATAAGACCGATTATCACAACTTTTTTCATTATTGATCAATTGCAATCTGTTGTGATGGAAGAATCCATCATTAAGTTTCCAGAGACAGTGTCTTCACAGATATGTACTGGAAATAACATTAGTATCTGACACAACTATTAAATATGAAAATAACTTTTTTGCATGCATCAGGAAAAATACGGTTTCCAGTCTTTGTCTCAGGTTTGAAAAGAATACAAATCAAATCAATAATATCTCTATAAAAACCCTTACTTGAATGAATAAAACCATAAATCAAAAATAATGTTATGTGACAACAAACCTCATACACAGTAAGTGTTTGAGCCTCAACTGAATGAAATACTTTAGTGGCTCAATACTACCACCATGTGATTGAGTTGAATAATAAGAGTTTTGTCTCGGTGTAGTGGTTGGACCCAATAGACTTTTATAGCACTGTAAGTCTAAAAGGGAGAATTCATTGAAGAAACTTGTTTGACATCATAAAAATGAGGCCTAGCGTATGATCTAAGTGTTCATTAATAACTATAACACAAATAAATCAGCCAATCACCATGTCCATGCCGACAATCTATCAATATGTTTTCCTCTCTGCTGTTGTCAGCTGTTGCTGCAGTGAATATTTGTTGCAACCCTCCTCCACCACCATTCACCTCCAGTTCATCATATCCAGCGCCCAGTCTGAGCTCCCCAGAGGCCACCTCATTTTGTCCAGATCTTTAGCAATCATCTTCATCCCATCCCATCACCATCACCAGCATCTCTGCTCCATCGGGGAGCCTTCCTATACTTACTCATGGCTTTACCTTCCCTTGTAAAATTGAATGACAGTCAAGATGAGGCCGAATTGCCAAAGACTTATTTCTCTCATCTGATGTGCACTTTGCAATAAATATTTATTCATTCAAAATTAAGTCTCTCCTGACTGAACTATATATGACAAAAAAATAATCAATTGGCTAAACTGACAACATCCAATTGGATTTTTTAATGCATTTGATTGTATTGATTATTTTTTTATTTTTAAAGATTATTTTTAAATCTTTTGTTGTAAACATCTGTGAACCGTTCAGAAAAAAAACAGCTGTAATATTTAAAGTTGCAATATGTAGTTTTTATCAGAAGAGAAAAACCTTTGTTTATTTATTTCAATTGCTAAATATATTGAACATTTGTATTTGCAGGACCCTTCTAAGTAGCCACCTTTTTAGCTTTAAACAGTGTTCTTATTCTCTTATTCTCCTCTGGGGACAGTTTGTTTAATCATGTATAGAAATACATCAAATAAATGTATACATTTCTTAGTTTGTAAGTGTTTCTGTGTTTCTGTGTCAGTTTCTTTTCCAAAACTACAAACTACACCTTAAAGCTGCCAAAGCAAGTTGGAATGTTTTTAGCACCACATGGCAGGGAAGATTTAAATGAAATACAGTTACATCACAAAATCTTGATTGTTGCATCTTTGAAAGAACATACAATTATGAGTGAATATCTAACAGAGCTGATGTCAGTATACTTATGTCACTTTCTAACTTGGTGAGGAGGCTAACCTTGATAGAGAGTCCTGGTGTTCCTGCTAAACCTGGGCGACCATCCTGACCTGGTGTCCCCGGAACTCCGGGGGCGCCTTTGGCCCCATCGCTGCCTGGTCGACCTGAAGTACCCTAAGTGAAAAAAACAATAACACTTGTTAATATATTGGAACAACTTAGGACGACACACCATATAGCTACAGCTAGACAGACAACTAGTTATCATGTTTTGTCCATCTGGATAGCAATGATACAATCATATTAAAGCTGTTTTAGAACATTTCACTGTCCAGTTTGTTTCTTACTGGCATTCCAGGGTTGCCTTGTTCTCCTTTCCTCCCAGGAAACCCTCCTCTGGGATCAGATAAGCCCGGTTCACCCTAAAGCATCAAATAAAGCACAGCGAACACACAGACATTGACACATATTTGTTCATGTTTTGTCTTTAATAGGATGGATCTACAGTATTTTCAGTTAGTTCACTTTGCATTTACTGGATCTAAAGGATTTTCTTTTGAGCCTCTTGAATTTTGAATACTTACTTATTCACTATTACTTTTATTTTTTCATCAGATCAACCATTTGGGTTTATTTTATGTAGTTTATTTTTTTATACTTTGGTAACTTATTTTCTTTTTGTTTTTCATTCTTGCATTCAGGCATACACTTAGTACAGGATATATAAATATATACATATATATAGATATATCTATATCTACATATATATATATATATATATATATATATAGATAGATAGATAGATAGATAGATAGATAGATAGATAGATAGATAGATGCCCTGTAATATGGGTTGGGAAAGGGTGTAAAGGCGATTACTCACCCTTTCACCTTTACCTCCCGTTGGCCCTTGTGGCCCTGCCACACCTGGTTCACCCTAAAACAACAGAAAAACCCTTAGGGAGGAAGCACTGTCATTCATATTCAGAGGTCCATCTATGAACTCTGCAGGTCAGGAGAATGACAGTTACTCACTGGGTCTCCTCTGATACCAGGTAGGCCCTGTGAACCCTGCAGACACACAAACATAATTGTTTTATTACCTTTATGTTAATTCAACAACATAAAGGTGTCCAGAGGTCGGTGGTCCCTCTACTCACCGGGACCCCTGCATTTCCTGGAGAACCTGGTCGTCCTGGCAACCCTGGATTTCCATCAATACCAGGAAAACCCTGAACAGAGAACAGCCCATCTGTAACTTTATTCCTAATAAGGCAGGTTCTTATATTTTTTTTGTACATCTCTAAATCTACTCACTCTCTCTCCTTTTTCTCCTTTCACCCCCCCTGAGGGAGCCTGGCCTGGCTGACCTGGCTGTCCTTCAGGCCCTCTGGGGCCCTCCCTCCCAGGCAAACCATCACGACCCTTATCACACACACAAAAATATAGTATAATATGGTATATAATATAGTAAGCACAATCATTATCATTTTGAACATTAATACATTTCTATATAGAGAAATAACATGTTCAGAGTGAATCAATAACTCACAGGCTCTCCCTTACGTCCGTCTGTACCATCTCTGCCTCTCTCACCCTGTGGAGTCAAACAAAAAACGACACCATAACAGCTGAAAACTTAAAAACACCAGAGAAGTAGTTAAAAAAAAAATCAGCAACTTTCTGCACTGTACCCTGTCTCCACGATCACCCTTCTCGCCCTGGAAGAAATGGAAAACATGAGAAATTCAGGATGGAGGAGAATGCAAGAGAAGAGGAGAGAAAAACTTAAAGGGTGTGTCTGTCAGTCTCCCAATCTGCAGTATGTTCATCAAAAGCTATTAAGAGTCTTTAATACACTTGAATGACTCACCTGTGGGCATATAGTACAACCTGAATCCTGGAAAACAAGGACAGAAACATCAGGAAGAGATGAGAGAGACTATTTTTTCTTATATCCTCCAGTATTACTTTAACTCCCTTCTATTTCAATAAAAGGTCACAAAATATCATGAACATTTGTCAGAACCTACATCCATATGTTATATTTGTTTGTCAAATAGCTGACCTAGGAGGCACAGGATGATATTAACGCAGGAAAGGGAAAATATGTTGTTTGGGTCGGGTCCTTAGGACGCAATAGCACGCAAGATCATGACTATAAACCAGACATGATTTTCTTCATACCACTGATATTCTGGCAAGACCACAGAGCATGTCTGCCAGATCAGGATGTAGAGTGTCCAACTGTGCTGCATCACGGGCATACAGGATGTTCTGGATGCTGCCATCCTTCACCACCCGACGCAGCTCCTCAGTATCTGCCTGCTCCATACCCAGTGCTAACACTGTCACACCTGGCAAACACATACAACAGACTGGTTTCAACGGGGCAGATCTTAAGCTTTATGTGTGTAGTATATGATGTTCTTGTGGATTCAGTATTAGACACCATTGCAAATTTTTGTATACATTTCTTTTGCTCAAAGCTTGAAACCTAATTTTACAGATGCAGCCAAGTGTAATGATCTAATAGGCGCAGGAAGTTTATTTAATTTACCACATGACTGCTCCCACATACCTGTAGCCCTGAGCCTGCTGGCTGCAAGTGTAAGGTTGTCAGCTGATTTTTTGTCAGCGATGATGACAACAGCACCAGGGACCGTCGGCCTTCGGCCAGCTGCAGGGCTCAGAAGATACTGTGTGGTGAATGTCACCGCCTCACCTGCAGAGGGAGACAGACAATATCACTGCTAACACATGCCGAACACACACACATACCGTAGAGCGGCTGCATAGATGAAGCCCAGTTCAGTTCATATCGAAACATCAGGAAAGGCATCTATCATAGAGGAGGGAGAAAAAAACACTGACCAATGTTATTTCCTGGGCTTTCATCAAAGGGGGTGGACTGGATCTCTTGGAGAAGCGTGTCAGACCGTCCGTGGCGGTTAAGCAGGAACCATATTTTGGGTCTGTAACCGTACACGACAACTCCCACCTGAAACAGGTTGGCAAAAAGATGGGCAGTACACAGATAAAATCCTGTAAATGCACAAGGGAGCGGTATTGAAGAAGAATTTAAACAACCATTAAGACTATAAAACTCAATCTGGAAACTGTTTACTGAGATAATAAATAAAGTGAGAAGCAGGGTCATTTTTCCCATAAGCTTACATACAATCAGCTTCTTTCTGAAATCAGCGGATGTACCCCCGGCTGGCCATTAGAAGGAATGCAGAATTAAGGCAATTTTACATTGGCTTCACTTTCTGACTGAGAAGCCTCATTGATCGGTATTTTAATCATTCATTTACTGTTTTTATTTTATAGTTTGTATCCTCATGTCTCATGTTTCTCTGTCCACTTCCTCTTTTGCCGTCCTTTTTCTGTGTGCACCCCTCCCTGTGTATTTAGGCCTATATTTTTCCCTCAGTCTCTCTCAGTTTGTCAGCTTCCCCACGTCAGTTCTGCATTCTCTTTTGTGTTCCCGGTATTTCTGTGTTGCTCCTCCTGTTTTTCAGCCCTTGTGTTCCCAAAGCTTATGGTTTGTACGTCTCGTTGTTTTTGTATTTGTCTTTGTTCCTTTTTTTGGATTTGCCCCAGGTTGTCCTTGTCAGTTTTATTGCTTGCACTTTGGATTTATATGGATTGCAGCATCATTTAATAACCGCTGCCTTTTGTTCTGTCATCTGCTTGCTCCTTAGTGCTTTTAGTCACATTTTTCCCAAACATACCCCAGTCAGTGTTTGAAACATATTCTTCGTGAGCATTTACCTGCGAGTCTCGGGGTCCGATAGTATTGAGCGACCCCGCTGCACTTGTAAGGAGTTCACGCAGAGGTCTTGCGAGGTTTACCCGATCGGTAGATGCCGGCACCAAAAACACCACATCCAGACGTCCGCCCACACACACTATAAACATGTCAGAAGCCAGGAATAAGTCACATATTATCAGGTGTTGCAAGTATATGAAAAAGCAGGTATTTGTGTGTTACCAGTGCGTTCATCGACAGAGCTCTCTCTCCCGACTCCACTTGTGAAGGTGGGCTGCACGGTGAAGCGATATCGACGGCCCAAACTCAGCCCAGTCACCTGGTAAGAGCTAGACGCAGCCGGGAGCGTGACAGACAAGCCTCTACCAACATCTGAGAAATGTGAAAAGGGAAAATGGTTGGACGGTAAAGCAGGCATAGAAGAGTCTCAAAGAAATATAAATTAAAACATGTACAATATTATGCTTCACCTGTCTCGTCTCTCCAGCGCAGAATATATCCTGTGGCACCTGGTAGTGGGTTCCAGCCAAGCCGCACAGAACTCCGGGTAATCTCCGCCACTCGTAAAGTTGTGGCAGATACTGTCGGAGGTGGGGTGAAGAATCCAGCTGTACACAGAGACATTTCATCCAATACATTTGTCAAAATATAATATTTTGTATACAGTGCCAAATTAAATTATTGCACACAACCTTGACGGTAACTTACACATCAACTTTTCAATGGCTTTTAAATAGTGACCAAATAATGGCATGTGACATGAGACAAGATATAACTGAGATCTCCAATGTAGTTTCTTATATTTCACTCTACTTAGCATTTGAGAACAACATTTTATAGAGAATTTACTGAAGCAAATCTCACTTTTGAGGTTTATTCAAACAAAGACTAGACTTACGTGTAGTGACTCTGACAGACACGGGGGTTCCCTCTCTGTTCTGAACTAAAGCCATGACCTGCACCTCGTACTGGGCTCCGGGGTCCAACCGGTCTAGATCCACTGCTGTCACATCTCCCCCGACCACCTGACTCCTCTCTTCACCGCCTACAGCAGCACATAGCAGCAACAATGATTAACAGACCGGCTGCCATACAACATCCATCAAAGAAGAAAACAATGTATTTCTAACTAAAGTCTAACTTAATTACAAATGCATAATTCTAAAGGCAACTTAGTACTTTGAAAGAAACTTTGATTATGTGCGATGAGTGAAAGTATAAATGGACCGAAAACAACATACCATCTGTTCTCCTCCAAGACACACGATAAGCCGTCGCTCCCTGCACACCAACCCAGGTGACTCGGACGACCTCTCCACGGGTCTCCTGGACTTGCAGTGACGTCACAGTCCCAATCACAGTCCTATCTGACTCTGAAGGTCAAGACAGGAAACACACATGGTTTCTCCCTATAGACAGTTTGTACGATGATGATAATGTGTATTTGACAAACTCAGTTTGTTACCTGTTCTGATCACCAGGGTGGCAGGACTTCCCTCTCGAGAGCCAGCCAGTGAGGAAACTAGCACAGTGTAAGCTGAATCTGACTGCAGTCCATCAATGGTGAAGGAAGAGACATCAGCAGGCACGCTACGAGTTGTTTCAACTCCTGCACCAAGAAAAACATGAATGAAAAGCCATAGACAACTGTAGGTACAAAAAAATAGAAGGCGCCATGTTTGGATATATCTTACGTACTTAAAATACTGAGTGTTAATTCTAATCAGAGTCGATTCAGTACATTGTTCCAGATTGGATTTGCTTGTTCCAGTTTAGATTTATTGTTGATGAGTTGTTTTTGGTTTCAGTATAAGTTTGGACTATAATATGGTGAGAATTCTTTCAGGAATAAGACATAAGAAGTTCAAAATACATATTACAATACAAACTCACAGTCATGGAGACATCCCAGTCTCAATAACTATGTGCACCATGACTCCTCAAGCTTGCTGTGCAGACTGACAAAGATGAAAACTAAAGACATTTCCTACTTTTATTTATTCTATTTTTGTATTTTTGTTAGAACACAATATTTTTTCAATTAGTTTTAGTTTTATTTCAGTGAACTTTATATGTTTTTTCACACTTAATTTTCATTTTCACTAAAGTTGACTATAATAACTGATTCTAATCACTGCTTACCATCATCACGACGCCAAGTGATCTTATAGCCAGTTGCCCTGGCGGACGGCGACCAGGAAAGGCGTATCCTCTGAGATGTGACGTCAATGATGCGAAGGCCGGATACTGATCCACCATTGGGATTTGTACGAGAAGAAATCGTGACCACCTCTCCGACGCGCTGATCAACCACAGCTGCAACACCAATTACCAGCGCCTCATCTGGTCGCAGGCTGTCTATGGTATAGGCCGTGGCCTCGGCTCCGAGAAGACGGGACTGCTCCGCACCTGCGAAGCAGAACATGAGAAAGTGTTAAGCCATGCACATAAAAAACTGACTACAAGCAGAGAGGACTGAAGATACGAAACTTCAAAGTCTGCTGCCACCATTTTTTAAACGACCATGAGGTATGATCTTAATCTGTCTACAAATTGATGCTTTTTTCATATTCATATTTGGTTTATTTTGCTCATGTCACTGTATGATTTTAAAAACAATTGCAGTAAGACATAATACACTTCTACTCACTATACTTATACAGATTCCATTAACAAAACAGCAGGAAGCCAAAAATTATAATATCTTCCCCCTTGAGGCCCAATTACTGCATGTCAGAGATGAATGCATTAATGCGTGATTCGGAGGGAAAACTCAAAGACATAACACTTACTGCTGCCTTGTCTCCAGGTCACCCTGTACCCTGTTGCTCCACTCACACCTGTCCATGCAATTCGAATCCTCCGACTGTTTGCGTTTGTCACTCGGAGATTAGTCACTCTGCCAGCACCTTGCTCTGAAATAATGTATAAATCTATATTTCACTTGAAGAGCAACAAGAATCAAAAAGAGACGAAGGCTTAATTATGTGAACAGTGTTGTTACAGTGATGACAGAGGACAATTTGGAAACATAGAAGCAGACAGAAGAACTATTTCCTAATGTTTAATAAAAATGAATCCATATCATTTTGATTTCTACTCTCGTCTCTTAATGTCTATTTTCAACACCTGTCAAAGCCTTGATGTCTTCCCTAAAATTCACAAGAATTTAAAATTCACAAGAATTTGTGCCTGTTGGAATCTCCAGCGTTTAAAGAGATCCAGTGGTGTTTATATGACAGATGACAAAGGAGAAACTCTGAATCACAAGATAAAAAAGACCAAACAGATTGAACATGGAAACAATTAAAGACAAGCAGGAGTCAAGGATTAATTATATTGGAAATAAGATGGGGATTTCTGGTTTCATTATCATGACGAACACATGATGATAGCAACACATAGTCACTGCTACGCCCACCTGGTTTGATGGAGACAGTAACCGGGACTCCTTCATTTGTCCCCACCAGCGCTGTGACGGTGACAACATAAGACACTCCCACTGTCAGGTCTCTGAGGTCAAGGGTCGTCTGGTTGCCAGGGATGCTCCGGATTTCCTCTGTTCCCGCTGACATGACATAAAACACACAGACACACAGTTTTCATAAGTTGTCATTCATAACTGGGCATGAAATACACCACTATAGTAACAAATGAAATGCATCAGTGTACCTTCTTCGTTCAGGATTATGATGCGGTACTGCGTAGCCCCGGCTACACCTGTCCAGCCAAGTCTGACAGTGCTGCCCAGAGACTCCACCACTCTCAGGTTGGACACACTCCCCACTGGCTGTTCCTCTGCACTCATGAAAAATTTATCAGAGCACAAAGAAACTTTCAAGCATTTATTTCTACAAACATATTCAGAACTTAGATTTTAACCAAAGCACTTTTATGAGCCATATATCCAACCAAATTCATAGTTCAGTGTCCCCTTACTGACCTCTGGATGCTGTGGAGACAGGTGTGGCCTCCTCACGACCGTCGTACAGGGTGAACAGGGTGATTATGTATTCTGTGTTGGGCTGCAGGCCTGTAAGCTCGTAGCTGCTAGTGCTGCTGGGAAAGGACAGGCTCTGGACACGGCCACCTGAAGACCAAAGATCAGTGCATCTGTACCTACTATATGTACTTTACCTTCAGTTTAAAGCTTTTACTTCTTGAAATTAATATGGCAATTATAATGGCATAATAGGAACTTGTCCATTTTCTTCCTAAAAACTGCAGAATGTTTAAAATTGAGGACAAAAAGAGAACAAAATTGATAAGTGAATTTTTGAGCGTGCACGTGACATTAAAATCTGACCTTCCCCCTCGCTCCACTGCAGGCGGTACCCTCGAGAGGACTGAATGATTCTCCAGGTGAGGCGAATAGAGGAGGGGCCTGTGGTAGCTGCTCTGAGGACCTGCTGCTCCCGACGCTCTGAGGGAAACACACATTACATAACATGTCATTTGTCATAGATTAAACTCTATGCCCATCAACCCATCAATGAAAAATAATGGTGGGTCAGTTCACAATTCTTCAAGTCTGTTGTGAAAACAATACTGAAGTGCCTATTTTTACATTGAATGGTTTACTGGTTGCTGTGAACAGTGATGGATTCAAAATCCACATTCCCAATTTTATTTAAGTACATTAAGTCTACACCTGTCATATGCCAAGTACTATATTAATAAACTTGGCAAAAAGTTCAGCTGAGCCTGATATGAGGCTGAATTAAAGTTTGTCTTTTAGCATAGAATTATCTCTTTGTGCTCCCTGGAAGAGGGATGATAACACAAAGGAGCTCATGACTTTGAAAAATAATGACATAACATAACCAATTCAAACTGCTGAAACAAGAAAAAACAGTCTATATATACAGAAACACCAGTGACAGAATCAGCAGCAACAAATAATCAAAGGAATGACTGCAATGACAATTCGCTTAATAACTTTCAATACATACAAATAAATATTGAGTTAAGATAGATGTGAAAAATATTAAACTACCCTTTGGATACAAATCGCTGATACTTTGATTGCAACTAATGTGGCTGAAATGCGAGTATGTACTCTCAAATTAGAATGAATAACAGTGCATGCATGGAACAGATTTATTTCAATCAATCGATTAGTGGATTAAAAGAAAAGTGACAACCAACCATCACTTTGAGATCTGGTAAAATAAGTGATGAGCAATCTTTATATCTTTTATATTTCATAGACTAAATGATGGGGCGGCTGTAGCTCAGCGGGTAGAGCAGGTCGGCTACTTATCGAAAGGTTGCTGGTTCAAGTCCTTGAGCAAGATACTAAACCCCAAATTGCTCCTGATGTGCGGTTGGCACCTTGCATAGTGGCCTCTGCCATCAGTGAGGGCCCTGCGATGAGCTGGCGACTTGTCAAGGGTGTACCCTGCCCTCGCCCAGAGACAGCTGGGAATGGCTCCAGCAAAAGACCCCGCGACCCCATAAAAAGGGATAAAGCGCTTAAAGACAATGGATGGATGGAGACTAAATGATAAATCAATGTTGGAGTTTTTCCGGCTTCTTTAGCTTCAGCTTACATAGTCCACACTTAACTTAATCACCGTATTCATACACAGACAGAACACACAAAACATCTTCTATAGTAACATTTAAATTTCATTTAATTCTCAGAAAATGCTCCTACGTAAATAAGTGCTCTGAGGGCCATTATGTAGAGCGCGGTAAAGAGTGTATGAGGTGTGTCGAGAAGCAAAAATGACAATTGAGGTTTAAGCACCTGAGAGTGTTTGTATCTCAGAGGCCCCGGTGCGATACAAGAGAGATCAACACAGTTCCCACACCCTTTTTAACAGCAAGTTCAAGCTTCAAGGACGTTCAAGGGCCAATTCCCTCAAATTCAAGGAGCCAAGACGGCATAGTTTGAGATACAGATCAAGGTAAATCACTGAGAATTTTTATAATGAGAAGTAGACGGCTTTACAGAAGCTCACAGACAACAATAATAAAGAGAAAGAGGCTGTAAGAGGCAGTGATGGCAGAAAACTGCAGGAGAGACACATGTAGACAGCAAAACATTAAAAAATAAATATATTTATACATATATATATAAATATGTGTGTGTATATATATATATATATATATATATATATATAT
>CAEMYA010000071.1:1402588-1484179 GCA_903131615.1 Diplodus sargus
TATATATATATATATACACAAATACACATATTTATATATATATAGAGAGAGAGAACTTTTATTCTGTTAATGACCCTTATCCATCTATTTTCAAAAACCTTTAGCCTGCACAGCCACATGCATTTTATTCACACATTCTCTTCCATAAGCTGCAGCAGCTGGTGTTCTTATCTGAAGGGTTCAGGAGTATTTTATGAAGTGATGCGAAAGCCACTGTTTCAAGGATAAACCAATATTCCACCACTGACAGCTAAATATATAACGGTTATAGATTTTAGATAAAATACCCGTCAGTCAGAACTGAAGAAGCCTCTTGGATGAGAGGTGAAACATCTTCAAGAAACTCAAGTAAGTCCAGCTGCTGTCGTATTCCACTTAGATATCTTTCCCTCATTTTCACTTTTTCTTGTGCTGTCCCTTTTTTTTCTCTTGCTTGTCAATGCACAAACCATAGACTGAGTGAACGCTGTAATCGATCACATGCACATACGCATGAACACATGTGCTGAAGGAGAGAGATGAAAACATCAGGTTAAAAGCAGCTTGGGGGCTGTAGCCACTCTGTGTTGTTTTCTCTTTGATTGGCCTATATCATTTAGCATTTTTAACACTGGCCTGCAGTGCTGGTGTCAAACCACGTAAACCAAAACCAAGTTATGACCAAGACCAAGTGTATCAAGAAAGACTTTAAGGGCTTGAGGCCAAGTCAAGACCAAGACAAAGGAAAGGCAAACAGAGTCATGTCAAAGACGGGGCAGTGAAACACTTACAGTAAAATCTGGAAGATGCAAATCATAGGCACTCTTCAAACTGATCAGAAAAGATCCCACATCCAAACACCAACAGAAAACAAATGAAGATTCCTCCCCATTCACCTCTTTTATTGCCATATGTAAATATATACTGTATATATATGCGTATGTGTAGGTGTACCTTGAAAAATGTCTTAATAAAATAATCACCAGGAACTGCGTAGGGATTTTTTTGTGGGGATTTCCCTTTGTTAAATACGAACACTTGTGCTGTGTTCCAGACAACTCAGAACACAGAAACTTCCAACCTCCAACTAGAAAAAAGTACAATAGTTCAACACTAGAAGTTGGAATTCCTACTTGTAAACTCGGGCAAATTTATCTACTCCAGCTTCATGAGGGAGCAGTTGTCTGTCTGATGTCACACAGCAATGGCAGCACCTATGTGGAGGGGGTAGGATGAGTATGAGGACAACAATAGGCTAGGAATAGACTTTTTAGACACATTTTAAAGTGGCATCTGTTACCTCATGTGTTGTTTCCCTCCTCTATTTAGTTTAAGGAGGTTGCACTTTGAGGGTCAAGCTGGGTGTACACTTGCTAAACAGACATCAATCTCGAGTACTACAGCACTACAGGACTACAGGCCTGACACTCCAGGCCAATCAGTGTGCCAGGCCACCGGGAAAATCTCCCTATGGGGCAAATATTTTGCTCACAGGTCAGTCTCACGGATTAACACTTTCTCTACATGTATAGAACTGTTTATGGCCACGGGTCTTAATGGTGGTGAACATAAACCCACAAGAAAGTGTCAATGCAGAGCACACAAGTCTTAAAAACCAGTGAGTATTACACACCCACTGATGCCTCTCATAAGCCTGACAGTCCGACTATACACAGACTAACTACACACCAGATTGCATTATATTGCTTGATTTAATGCCATGCAAAGCTATTATAGTGGTCAGCAATGAGGAAGATAAACTAAAATAAATTTTAAAAAATGCAACTTTACATGTCATGCAGTCTTTGATACATTGTTCAAAACCTAATTTCTGGCATCCTACACCTTAATCAGCTTAATGGTATCAATGAATATTAATACACACATATCTGTAAATTAATATGATGTCTTTCAATTTTGTCCTCACTAAAAGCCCCAAACAGTCGATGGGAGGGAACAGTCAACTCATGACAACCGCAGACACAACAAACAGTTGTTTCTCGACCACTTTAAACAGGAACAAACAAGCTGAGTTGAAGTTTAAGGTACTGTGGTGTACAGGACGTAGACAACTGTAAATATATCTTTTCTTTGATAGCAGAAAGAGGCCACACAGAGGTTTTCAGTTCTCCAGTTCTCTGTGCCAGCTCTCTGCTCGTTGCAGTGACTCAGCCTTCATTCAAATAACACTGGTCCGACTGAAGCGACACCATATGGGCATTTCTCACGAGAGACAGATGGCGTGTGTGTGTAATGAGAGTGTAGGTGTGTGAGAAATGTTCCTCAAACAGAACTAAACAGTAACATGTGTAGGTTTACAGAAGAGAGACAAACAACGGGCCAGATTATTGGCTGTCTTCTCTGTTTCTGCTTCCTGTCCATGAAGGCAACCATTTATTCATGAAAATAGTGTGTACCACAATTACTAATCTGAGGCAAGGGAAACAAAAATAGAATGTAATTAAGCGCATTGTGGCAAATAAGTGTTTTGGTGCCTGTGTGTATAGCTGTGAGAGAAGCATCCACAGAGTGACACAGTGATATTCTGATGAGCTGTGTAACCACACCTACCTATTTTGAACCTGGCCGTCGCTACAGGGCCCTCAGTGTTGCCCTCATACAGCGGGATGATAGTGACGATGTACTCGGTGTCGGACAGCAGGCTGGACAAAGTGTGAAACTCGCTGTCACCGGCAACCTCCACAGTCTCAACATTTCGACCTTTGTGAACAGAAAAACAAAAAAAATATTCAAGTGTATGCAAATTCCTTTGCAAAATAACCTTTACTGATAGGTATGCAAGATGCTGTTTGATGTCGGCTTTGCCCTGACCTGTAAATGGTCCCCACACCAGACGGTAGGCCCGCGCACCGCTGACACCTCTCCACCGCACACGCACGCTGCCCTCTGACACCGTCTCCACTGCTAACTGCTGCACCGCCTCAAGGCGCACTGACACATGAAAAAATATGAACACAGACACACACCATATGTTTAAATTGCTACTATCACACAAAGTTATACATTCAATAGGTGCCTACACTATAAGGTGTGTTTACAGGTCTTGGGCACTACTACTGCATATGGGAAAAAAGTAGTATGAAGCCTTTTGTGTCTCCAGAGGAAGCTGCATATAAGATGACAAATTGCCTCCAGTGATATCACTCAGTGGCTACATTGCTAAGGATTGTGGGAAATGTAGGCGCCAGGTTTTGAGTCCACTGATCTTGCATTGCCCTCCTATAACACTGTTAAACTTATTTGGAAATAATAATCAATAGAGCATAATCAGAGATTTACCTTTGTTAATTCCACTCATTCTTCCCCCTTGAGTGACATCACTAAAGGTATTCTATCAGATTACATGCAGCTCCCCAACCCATACTCCTTTTTTCACATTTGCAGTAGTAATTCCCACGACTGGTAAACGCACTTTAATATTTATAATTGGTGGAGTTTCCTTTAATAAAAAAAAAAGAAAAATTGTACCCTATTTGTTTAGTTTTAATTTTTGGTAAAACCTTTAAGGAGAAAGTATCATTGTACTGTATTACTGTTCATAAAATATATCTAACATTTAATACAACATAAAAGTACATTATTATTAAATGGCCACAGGGTGGACTCACATGTTCTGGCGTTGAGGACGGATGGCGACGCAGAGTTTCGGGGGAACAGGGGGTAGAGGCTGATGACGTACTCTGTGTCGGGCTGAAGAGACTCCAGGCTGATGGATGTGGAGTCAGCAGACAGAGACTGTTCCAACAGCTGAGCAGCTGGCTGACCTACTCATCCAATCACAGAACAGACAGAACACAGAATTGGAGTCCAATTATTGCACTATTGCACCATCATCATCAGACGAATTAGCCCACTACAAGATATACAAATACGTGTCCTCACTTCATTAAGTTGACCTCATTCTCACCTCAGAGTACGAAGCTTAAATATGGCAACAAGCCCATTGAAGAGAAATATTGTTTGGAGTCGGTGCAAAATGTCTGTGTTGTGTGTACATCCTGTATACGCTGGCATGCACACTTGTCAGAACCGGCAGCAGCAGGAACAGGTAGAAACATCACACCTCTCATTATAGGATACACGCTGACCTCATTTCACATATACATGCCAGCCTAACGAGTGAGAAGAGGAGCTCCGTGTGAGACTGGCACTCCTGCCACATGTTCGGAGGGGGAAACTGTTTGTATCTGCCCTCAGGGGCCACTCTCCTGAATCATGTTATAAGCACCCAGACATCTTGACACTGTTATGATCCATGCCACACCCTGTCTCTATAAATGCAAGTACAGAATTACTGCAGATCCATGACATAAGTAAAGGTTTTCACTGTCTGTTGAATTTCAAGACTGGTGATGATAAAATGTATTTGATATTCAGGTAATGAGTGAGCAATAAAAGTCCATACTGACAGCCAGTGCCTGAGGGGGGTAAGGTGCTAGAGAAGCTCAGTTCCTAACACTGAGCCTTGACAGCTGTACATACTCGGCATGTTTCCAGCTTGCCACCACAAACAAGTTAACTGTTTTTTGACAACTGTAACTTCTTTCACTCCTTCACTTCTCTGGAATCCTTCAACCTGCCAAGATTAGTTTTTGTAATTAGATTATTTGGTCGCAACTGACAACAAAGACCAAGTACATGGCACTTTCTTCCTCCACTAGTCACTGACTATCCTGCCCTTTGAACTAAATTGCACCCATATTACTGAGTCATACAAATACTTTGGGATTTGTCTTGACAGCAGACTTTTCATTCAGACTCATTTTTCAACATCTGGCTCAGAAAAAACAAACAAGGCTTCTTGCGTACATCAAACAGATGAACGTTCTGTAAAACTATTGTGCAGTCAACGTTCATGTCTATGAAAACATACTCAATTGTCCTGCTGCGAGCGCATTACACTTTGTCACAAATGACACATTTCCTGCTCAATTCTGTTCTCAGTTGTAGCTTCCAAACTACCACACTGGTAATGTCATTTAAATCTAGCAGCTACAGTACAAAATCCAGTAATTTCCTTACCTTAGTCATCCCTAATATACTGAGCGCACGCATTTATTTCCACAAGTTATCTAGTCCACATACCATTTTTTGCTTGCTGATTGTATTCTTGTACAAAATGGGATCATAATGTCAATGAGACCTCCTGATTAAATGATGATTAAAAGGTGCTATACGTAAAATTGGCCTCTCATCTAATTCATACTCCAAACAAATAAGGGCAGCATCTCACCAGAGAAACTGCTACATCCATCCATCGATTGTAGCCACTGTTCATTTAATAGTTTACCTTGCAGCAAGTCAAAGTATCAGGGGAGTGTTGTTTACACTGCTAGCACAGTAGCTTTGGACTGTTTTAAGAAAGAGGTTTCCATGCCCGGGCCTAGCTGGTTAGCATACTAGCTTCAATACACATCTGAGCAACACAGTACAAAAACGTCCTTGACTTATTGGTATTTCTTCACAGTCTACTGATATGTCTAAAACTAAACTGACATTTTGCTGCTTTAAATAAATGTTTAAAAGAGGAGGAGTTGTGAATAAACTGTAAGTGTTAAAACAGTTATAAAAAGTCCGGCAGGGAGAAAGACAATTCAAACAGAGACAAAGGAAATATAAACAAAGGTCGGTGTGTATGCCTGACCTCGGGGTCCATAAGTGATTTTGTAGCCCTGGACAGGAGATGAAGGCTGATCCCAGCCCACAGAGAGAGAAAAGAAGCCTGCCTGGATCAGACGTAGACTGGAGACCCCTGGCAAAGACCCTGTATGAGGAGAATGCAGCATTGTTAACATTGCTGATAAATGTCTTATGTGAGAGAGGCTGCCTGACATTTTGGCAGATTTCTCTCAGCTGACATCAGCGTCCATCACTTTTTCACTCACTGGTCCGTTGCTTGGCAGAAACAGAGTCCCCCACACTGTTGGGGTATTGGGCGATGACAGTCACCAGGTAGTCAGTTCCTGATCTCAACTCTCGTGCTGTAAAGGTCCTCTGACTTGCAGAAACCGTTTCCTGGAGGGAAGTCAAAGAGGTCATCTTTGTGAAGCCAAGGACAAGTTTTTGCAGGGTGAATGCATTCTTTCATCTTCACCATGTCTCTTAGGTATAGAGAAGGGAATTTAGTCTTTGCCCTGCCAAACTTTAATCTCTACAGCATCTACATGAAGAAGATTCACTCATTAGACAGGTTTATACACAGCCGGAAGGCACATGTTACTCTCGCTATGCACCACTGACTTTGGCTCCTTAAACTCGATTTGCTACTTCAATCTAGGTTACGCCAGTGCTCACCTTCACGCGTCAGACACAGTGCTGGGGGTAATGTGTTTGCTAGAGTACTCAGATTACTTTGGTAACAAGTGACATAACACATTAGTTTTCCAATTCAAGTAGCCAGTCATTTCATTAGATTTTTAAGTAAACAGTCTGGTACTTTAAAATCATAACAGTATTTCTCTGTTCTTTTTTTGGCCATTAATTGCTTGAGGAGCATTAATCATGAGGATCATGTTTTATGAAACATGATGACTTGTAAGCCAGACGATTCCATGCCTCCTCTATGGGTGAAGATATGGCCTGGATGGAGATCGTTTTCAAAACCTTGTTCTCAAAAATACCCGTGTTCTAGTGGCCTTCAGGTTACTTTTCACAGAAGGTAAATGTATAACATAACAAGTTGGATTTTTTTAAAGGCAGAACTCTTGTAATGTAACAGGTTACTCATGAGAAATAATCTCCAACACCTGGACTCACCTGACGCAGTTCTGCTGTGATAGGCTGACCCAGGCCAGAGAGTGGCACATATTGGACCACGTAACCACTCACAGGACCCCCTGCTTGACTCCAGCGAAACCTGAGCGAATCAGACGTCTGGCCTGTGAACTGAATGTTGGTCGGACCAGAGAATGCCTCTGAGAGGAGGGAATGGGGGGAACACGGTTAAAATTAAATGCAGGTTTGCAGTCTGAGAAGTCATAATATCTGTGTGTATTTCAGTACACTGAAGATGTTCCCACATACCATCGCTCGCATAAACTCCTCCTGCCTTTGAACACACTCGGGGGCTCACAAGAGGAAGAAGTGTGTTCAACAGTTTGAAGTCCCCAACGAAGGAGGTGAAGTCGCTGCTGGGCTGCGAGGATATCTGAGCCAATTCATTTCTGTCTGCACTCTTTACACCTGACAAACACAGAAAAGGTTTAAGCTCATAATCATGCCAAAAAACTTGGACTGTACCCATAATCTAATTGTTTTATATTCAAAGCTTTTATTGCATCATATTTTATTCACCCCCCAAAAAAATCTGCTACCAGGATTTTCAATTTGAAGAAAGCAATTAATCAGATTAAATGAGTTAGTCTTTCTTTTCAAATTAGCTTTCTTTAATGAATATTACTAAACCAAACAAGATTAATTTGTCATCTTTCTAAGTCAGAATGCAGATCTATAATCTGCAGATACAAGTCTTATCTTGTACAATAATAGTGTTATAGTTAAAAGTGATTATTTGTCATTGTAATAATAAAAATGATGCTATTAGGTCGCTGCTAGACCGCCCCTATTAATACAGGCGTGTGCCTCTCTTAATGTGTGTCATGCCGGAGCAAAAGGTTTTTACCGCAGTGAAATTGTTCGTTTGAAACTCTAAATGCCAACAAATATTTTTTGAAGCAGTACATTTGGGTAGATCAAATACTGAGGTTTAAACAAGATAAACAGCCATGCCAAAAAAAGCTGCGCTGCATTAAATGTCAGTGTTACTGAATGAGACTTCAAAGCTTTGAACTGTTCAGTACAGCCCTAATAACATCAAACCATTCTGAGTAACAGAAAAACAAATGACGGGTGAGACACCCACCGACTGCAAAAATATGCACTCCTTGACTGCGCAGCTTCTGTGCTGGGTCCTGCACACTGTCCTGTGACTTCCCGTCTGTGATCAGGATGGTGATCTGACAGTTAAGGAGGTTGGATTAGAAAAAACAAGAAGTTCTGTCTTAATTATGCAGTTTTATGATAATAAAACATAACACAACGGCTGCTCCTCAGACCTTTGGGACGTCCCGACTGGACGTAGGGTTGAAGAAGTTATCGGCGACAAACTTTAGACCAGCACCAGTGCGTGTGTTTCCACCCTTATAGTTGAGATTCTGAACTGCGTTGACCAGCTCAGTGCCATTCAGGTAGGTAGGAAATGTAAATTCAACTCTGGAAGGAGAGAATGAGCATTAATACATAATTCTGCACCTGCAGCTAGATCCTTTGTTATTGCCTGCACAGGTAATGAGGTCAGTTTTACTCCTGTCAGTCACCTGGAAGTGTCACTGTACTGTATGGCACCAAACCGTATCCCTGATTCGCTGACAGAGCTGGCAAATGGCTTGATGATTCCAGCCATGAAGCCCTTCACCTGCACGAAGTTAGCTCGGCCAATACTGGAAGACCCATCGACCAGAAAAACAATATCTGCTGCTTGCACATTATTACACCTGCCTGCAAATACAAGTGATGGAGAACACAAGTGAGCACATAAAAACTTTCTGTATGCAAACTGACACATGAGGAGAACTGTGAGTTACTTATACCCTGAGCTTCAGCCTGTTTCATGGAGGACAGGAGGACAGTCACAGCAAGAACCCAGCTCCACATCTTCACAACCTGGGCACACAGAGGACAAATACAGCTTTTCATGACATCTGAGAATTTGGTGGAGTGCTTTAAAATGTCCAGTTAATAGAATAATATTTGCATTTACTGGTACTACTACACATGCAAGCAGATTTTAAATTGCCTTGTTTTTGTTCTAACTACTCCGGCTCCTCCTCATTTCCTCATGTCTCCTGGTCATATTAGTCTCCGAGTTGTAACCATCCTGTCAGAGGAATTGCTGCCGTCCCTCAGCTACTTTCTATTCATACCCATCGAATTTCCTGTTTGTGCCTGATCTTGTCACTTTCCTGTTCAGCTGCGTCCCATTAGTCGTTTGTTCCTCAGCATATGTTGATGGTAGTTCAGCCCTGTTATTTGTCAGATAGTCTTAGACTTGTAACTATTGTTCCTGCCTGTACCTGTTCCGACCCACCTAGGATCTTTGATATCCTGCCTGCCAGCCTCAACACTTTGAACACGTTTTCTTCTTCTGTCTGTCTGACTACCGGGTGAAGTCTCTTTTATTTTACCAGACTGCCTAAAGTCTAAGTACTGCATGCATGTTACAATGTTCAGAATGACTGACAGAGCCCATAGTTCAAGTGTAAAGCAGGAATATGAATATAAGTGCCATCTACACAGGTGTACACACTACAATATCACAGATTGCTACTGCCAATGCTATACTGGTGTACTGGTGCTGCCGTGTACGGGCCACTGCATGGCACAACCCACTACATCAGTCTGTTCTTCAGTGTCATCTATTCCTTTTAAAAACGCACATCTTACTCCAGTCCCATTTCCCAATATGAGATGTGATTTGAAATGTAAAAGTTGTAATGTAATCAAGACACCTTAACATCCTATATACATGATTCAATGCACAAAGGCCATATTCAGATATTGTGCTTTTAAATAAACCGTCAGGACTTCTGAGAGTTTGTGATGTCACAATCATACAGTCACCGCCCTCAGAATTACCATCAGTGTGGCCGTGGTTGCAAAAACACCATCACCAGTGGAAATCGATGCATGCTCAGGCCTGTAATAGCTGACCAATCAGAGCAGACTGGGCTTTTGAGCAAGGGGCCTTAAAGAGACAGGCACTAAAATGGAGCATTAAACAGAGGGCGGATAGAGGTGCTGTAGCAATAGACAAAATCAAAGCCTTGAAACCTACTCTAATCGACACCCAAAATAAATGTATGAATCAAGGTTATATGATGATTGTGGATTTAAGACAAGTCTATAATGTCTATCCTGGATTAATACTTTTGCGCTCTCTGGCTCTGTACTTTACAACAATTACCTATGTGAGTAGTGAGCAGGATTTCAGACATCCACAGACAACACAACACAACATCAGACAGCAGATCTTACTTCTGGGTGACATCTCCTCGATTCAGCTTAAATGCAACATTTCAATACATCACTGGCATTCACAATACAACAAATAAACATTCCAAAACACCAGGTCGCCCTTTTTACACTTTCTGAGCTAATTCCTGTTTACTTATGATCCTCCTGACACATAGAAATGAGTTTAAAACACACGAGGCAATGTCATTAATATTATCTGTTGTCTATCTTACTATCCACTACATGTAGTATTTGCTCTGTAAACATTGATTTTCATTGTAATTCTGATGTTGCTCTTTGTGATTGGATTAGGGGTTCTCAAAAAAATCCTGAATTTGTAATAACTCAAGATTTATGCACAAAGCAAATGAACTTTTCTTCTGAGAGAAGTCTCTCCCCACATGTCCCATCAGAACATCCTGTTTGGACTAGAATTAAGGGGAATTACAATGCAAATCAAATACAGCTTCCTTGTGGTTTATGCTTAAGACTTCAGTTTACACTTCAGTCTTTCACTTAACACTTAAGTATAATCTTTTGCACTTTAAATTAGTGAAATGTCTAACATTAGCTCTCAATAATTGTGGTCCAGGTGTTCAACCAAAGATTGAAGCCTTTCTCTGTGACATTACTGCAAGCTGTGGCAAAACCAGGAAAAAACTGAAGAATAGGTGAATGGAGTAAGAAGAATATAATGACCTCCACTGTGATCTGACAGAACTGAAATTACAAGATACTGTAATCTGCAAATAGTAGATTTAAGTATGTTGAAGAAAAACGATTTATAATGCCAGTCCTGACATGCCTTAAACCGATGCTGAAAAGGAGCCAGATGCAATTACCATCCATGACTGACGTGACATCTACAATATGAAGGGCTGCACGTCTTGGAAGATAACATTCCATTAGTGTTACTTGTAACCGTCACTTCTAAAATGTCAGCCTCTGAATACAAAACGTTGAAATATATATATATATATTTTAATTTCTGACCAAACTGGTCACATGGGTCACAATTTTTTGAAGGAACTAAATCTACAGTCATGCGCACAAACTGCTGCATTCCAACAACATTCCAAGACTCTCTATGTGTTTATAATCTGCTGATTACTTTCACAATGAATCGATTAATCATTTAGTCCATTAAATTAAAAATAAAAACAGTGAAAAATGCTTTCAGTCATGTCTTCAAATAGCTTCTAGCAACAGACTCCTGAAGACTCTTCATGTATTCACTCTTCTCCATGTAAACATAAATGCCAAAAAAAAAGGAGCAACATCTGCTTGGCAAAGGACTGACGATTAATCGATTTTCAAAACAGTTAGCGATTCATTTTCTTCCGATTGGCTTATCATTTATCAGCTAATTCTTGCAACTTTTTCTATTTCTTTCTTTCTTTATGACAATTGTCCATCCTATTATTATTATCATGACATTTTAAAGAAAACATATATACAGTACTCTAAGACACTCTAACACAATGCTCTCTGTCCTCATTAAAGCAGATAAATTAAGGTCATTTTAATTGAGATATGTCTCTTTTCAATAGGGAAGGCAATCATACGCAGGATGCCCCATAAAACTTTTCAACGTCTATACCGTAATCAACTCCAACTCACATTTTGTGTCTGTCTTTGGTTACTATGTGTCTGGAATGCATCTACCAGGACCTAATGGATGATACAGTTTGTAACATTTTGAAAACATACAACAGATCTTTGGGACAGAGAATGCAGGACTTCATAAGTGTAGATCGATTTTTGGCCTGTGTCACCTTTACATATCAGTGTCACCAGCCACAGCTCATAAGTTATCAACAAAAGCATCAATTTCAGCTTCAAACTCCAGTGACAGCCTACATCTGGTGAGAGAAACCCATCTCTTCCTGACAACCTCTATTCACATGCACCTTTTTACAGAGGTGATGCACGACACGGTGGCTACTGCAAATAGCTGACAGATGTTGAGCCAGGGATCAGAAACCTCTGATCTACTCTGGAGAGCAGTGATAGCTAAAGTAAACATTGTCAGCAGGCAAAAACCCATGAGAAACCAGTTAAGCTGATTGAATCAAATGTATAGGGGGGAGCAGTGGGGACAACAGCAGACAGAAGTGATTTTCTCAGCCTGTGTAAGAATGCACAGAACATCAGCATCATCTGGATTTTGGACATTTTCATTGCATGGAATTTTGGGTGAACACTAACCCAAACCAGACAGACTGTCAGAGCTGGACCACATGAAAGACAGATGTAGTTGATACATGCTGACAGGCTTGATAACATCCACAGCAGACAGAACACTACACTAGAGGGCATCCACTTTATTGTGGTTCCCAGTTTACGAAATGTAGTGTACACATAATGTCAAATACAATCGCTAATGCATCCTCAACAATCATTAGCCATCCTCAAACTAATCAGGATGTCTTGTCCTTTGAAAGAATAGTTGTTGACATGTTTGGAGACACTCGCTCAACTTCTTGGTAAGAGTTGGAAGAGAGGATTGGTAAGACTCTCATATGTGTCTAGTAAAAATAAGGCAACAGCCACCAATCTGTTAGTTTAGTTTAGCATAAAAACTGGAAAAAAACAGAAACAGGTACGTTTTGGACTGATTCTATGTTATGGTAACATAATCCGCCTACCAGAAGCTCTAAAGTTCACCAATTAAAGCTTTCTGTACTTCTCATTTGTTGATTTCGGACAGAAACTACAGTGTGACTGCACCCAGCCAAGAATCCTTTAGGCACATAATCCACAACTTGTCTTTTTACACTTTGTGTTTGTATGGATTATAAGAACAAGATATGACATGTGAGCTTTAGAGGTTCTGTTAGCTTTGGACAGAGCCAAGCTAAACTAAACTTAACATTTAGCTCTTCTGGCTGTGGCAATACATTTACCTACAGACACAGAGAAAGAAATAGCGTTCTATTCTAACACTAACAAATCATATGTATTTATTTGGCACAAAACCTCATCTGCCATGTTGCTATGGCTCTAACTCACAATTGTTGTTTACAGTACATCACTCATGGATGAGCCACATTAAGAAATTAATCCAATTAGCATAGCCACCTGGTTGGCTCCATCATCTTATTCATTTCTAATGCTGATCTGCTGGTCAGTGAGGTAATACAAAGTCTGGAAACAGAGGTAAGAGTAAATAAAAGGGGCAATATGTAAGAATTGGCATCTTCTTGAATTCATACTTAAGTTTAGAGTGTTATAATCTAATCGATAAACTTTAAATACTGCAGTAGCTACGATTTCCTGAAAAGTAGATTGTGGATGCAAAATCATCAGATTGTCCAACCCTAATTATAATACTCAACATTTTAGGAGGACTACAGTTGATTAATACTAATAATACTTGAGTTCTTTCATATGTTTTATGAGTCTAAAGTACACAAGGAGCACCAACACTGATTTAGACACATGAATCCGTTGGCTTTATCCTTTTTTAATTGGTTCAAGAAAGAAAACTTTGAAGCCAGAAGCTCATAATTACCCATAAATGTTTGTTCCATCTGTAAGATGCAGAGCCCACAAAACCCACCAGTCTCAGAGGTTTTGTCACAAACATGCAGCACACGCAAAGCTTAATATGTTCAAAGTCTATTGCCCCTTTCCCTTTTCAAGAGTCAAAGCTCTTATCTTAAGAGTTTTACACCTATAAAGTGAAATTATGTACAATTAGCTCCTGACAAGCCACGTCAGCTTCCCCCCCTTTCATGTATTCCACTTCCCGTATGGAATTTAATGGAATAATGTTTATTTCTGGTCTCATTCTGTAAGCCAGGTGTTGAGACCACAGTCCACACGCACAGCCTATTCTGAGCAGCTACATGTTGGCTAAGTTAACAGATCATAATTGAAAGGCATTAATGTTTCTTGGGCCATTAAAAACACCAGCTGACAGCTAAAAGAAACGGCAGCAAAAGTAAAAAAAAAAAAAAAAGAAGCCAGGTTTCTTGTTCTTTCCTCCTCTTCCTGCCACTCCTACAACACACCCTGCTCTATTTTCAGGTCCTATCCTGATCTGTGTGTACATACAACCCTGCTGGTATATATTTTCAAATAATTATTGAAAGAACTCACTGGATGGATCACATGCCAGCTGTGGGAGTAGCCCACTTCCTCTGATAAACTCCCTTTTTTATAACAGGCTACGTGAAAGATACTCATCAAGTCTTTATTAAGTACATTCCTCAGGTGGCCTCAACACCTGGAATTTTAAAAGGATGAAGTAACTTATGGGTTTGGCCACACCCACTTTAGGCCACCTGGGAATTAAACAAAACACATGGACTAAAAGGTCAATGACACAGTAGCAAAGTGCTGCAAAGAGCCATGCTCAAGAGGAATTAAGTGAAGATTTAGTGTTAAAAAAAACAACCCGTGTGCCACAGTCCTGACAGAAGAAGAAAAGGACTTTTCAGGGACAGAAAGAAAAGGAGATTAGGGATCCTCCAAGAGCTACTGGTGGGAGCTGTACAGAGGCTGGGCTGTGCTCTCTGAAAGCTCAGCTCAGGCAGGATCACAGGGTTGTGGTTTAGTAAAGATGCCATTCTCCCAGGGGGGGCGGCGGGCCACCGGCCACTGCAATGTGACAGAGTACAGGATTGTGTAAGCCCCCTCAGCACAACATCAGTCCGGGGACAGAGAGTGACACGAGTGGACAAGGGGATGGAGGGGTCACACGAGGGCGGGGTGTCACAGTAAATTACCAAAGTCTCCTGCAAATTTGCTTGCACACCAGGATTGTCCTTGGTAGTCACAAGCAGCTGGTAGCAAGAACAGGAGAGCCCTCCTCTGAGGCTGTGTGGGGAGACGGATCACCTTTGACATCAAGCCTCAGGTCAAGTACAGCATCTCTCACTTCCACCATTAATGGATTACTGTATCAGTCTGTTTCTACATCCAAACTAAACAGAATTACTAAAAACCGCAGCTCTTGAAAAATCTTGTGTGACCCCTCGTTGGAACAAGTCTCAAAAGAATCACTGATATTATCCTCCCTTAGTGTTTCACAAGCTTCGAATTGCTAGTAACAAAAGCCAGATGGACTACATCGGGGAAATGACTGCATTCATCAATGGGTCGACCTTCTTCTTAAAAGACATGAATGAGCGCACACAAAGAGTCACTACCTCTGGTTAATAGCTAGCTTAATCCAACATAAACACAGACAAGAGCCATTAAAGCTGTTAATAATGAAAACACATACATATTCACTAAGAGTAAAAGAAGGTATTTTGCAAAAATGCCCCTTTGTTCATAAAAACGTTTAAAGTACCAGTCCTAGAATGAAATGTTCCTGTCCTAAACCTCAAGTTAGAACAACAGACAGGGTTGCCTAACCAACAAACACAAACAGTAACCAGCACCAGTCCCAGATGACACACTTGGGATGAGTCCACAGCAATCCAGTACCAGATTGGCGAGCCAAAAATGTAGCCAAGTAGCCTGCAAACAATGCACGGAATGAAAGCATGAGTGGGCGAAGATGATGCAGAGAGGAAGAGTCTAATCGGTCCAGGCATTATTCAAAGTCCTTGTTTAATGAGGGATTATTTGCCGTCGCGTGAGCCAAACCACAGCAAAGACGCGGATGCCCTCCTGAGTGGAACAGATCATCGAAACCGATCAAGACACAAAGGCAGAGGGGAAAGCGGAGGAGTGAGAAGCTCTTCCTCTGTGCAGCATCATGGACTGGAGCAGTGCCCTCTCACTAAATGAGTTCAGCTGAGGTCGGCGCAGCAGTGAGCTCCACTGTGCCACTGTCATGAAAACTAATGCATGCACATTTAAATATGCACTGAAATATTGTGTTGTTTTTAATCTAATCCCACAGATAAATCACCTGCATGATCCCGATGCTGCAAACCTTATCTTTTTGATCACCACTACATTTCAGAGAGGGTGAAGATGAGGGGATGAATGCTCTGCTCAGTCTTGTTCAAAGTCAAGGTTTTGCTGCAGGGAAAGCATTAGGCCGATGGGGTGGCGCATTGGCTACAGCTCAGATAAGTAATCTATACAGTATCTGGAGGAGAAGTGTTAAAGTTTACTAGCATGAACCTGAAGAGTAATTCGATGCTGATATTGCACGATACTGCACACATGACAACATGCAAGCTTGCAAACTGTGCACAACTGTGCACAACTGTGCAGCCCCAGCATGCCCCTGAATGCATCTCCATTGCAAGGACCCTTCTCCCCAGCCTCTGCCTCCTCTTACCGGGGGATCTCTGCTCCGTGCACCCGGCCACAAGCTGCTGCTCCCCACCTTTCCACCTGTGGCATATCCAGAAGCCCTGGCTCTCCGTGCAGCGTCCGGACCCACAGCAGTATCCCCCCCGATGTCACCGATGTCCAGTGTCACGGTTTTGAAAATCGCAAAACTTCCACGATCACAGCTCAAGAAGTGAACTCCTGTCGGTGCATCCCTGCAGGACAGTGTCAGAAGTGCGAGCGCTGTTTGTGGCTCCCGAGGCTGCCTGGTTCAGTGTCAGGCTGAGCACAAGCAGCAGCAGAACAGTCCAGACTTGTTCGGATGCCTGAAGGGGAGTCCTGACTGAGCTCTCCCTTTTTCTTTTTTTTTCTCCTCCTCCTTCCAACCTCATTCTCGTCGCTTCTCGTCCCTCCCATGCTTGTGCCTGCAGGCAACCAGTGTAACCATGTGGAGCTGAAACATTAGCCTAATAATTCCGCTACTTTAGCAGGTAAGACGGGGCACCCGGGGTCACACCTGACCACGCAGGCTGCCTTTTATCTCTGTTATCCCTCGTGACCTGCACACATTTGAAGCAAGAACATTCAGGTTTACAATAAAAGATAAGTTGTGTGCATTTTTGACAAACATGTAATAGTTCTTCTTGTGTTTCAAGTTTAAATCTAAATCCTTTTTACACCTGCTGAAGTTAGCCTCCGATTCGTCAGCTTCCGATTCGGCACTTAAGGGGAAAGTTCAGAGGAAATTAACGCAACGTGCAGTGCGACTGTTTGTACACTGATTGTCTGTTTTTTGTGACACTTCTTGATGTGAAAACATTTTAGACATTTTAGGTAAGACATTAACTTTGCCTGACAGCCGCTATTGTATTTGTGAAACGTTTATTTTATTTGTGAAAATGCTAAAGGGGAGATTTCACCGTTTTTGTTTGATACCTACAGACCTCATTAGACCAGGTCCAGATCAAAAACCACTGTACCCAGACTTCTCAAATCTGGACTAGATCAATCTACAGGCCCTGCAGATTCATTCAGACACAGTTTCTGATCTGTGAAACCTTAATTCTATTTGTGAAAATGCAATAAAGGCAGATTTCACTGTTTTCTCAGCATATAGACCACATTAGACCAGGTCCTGATAAAAAACCACTATGCCTAGACTTCTCAAATCTGGATTAGATTATCCTACAGAGGCTGAACATTCATTATAACACAGTTTCTGATCTGTGAAACCTTTATTTTATTTGTGAAAATGCAATAAAGGCACATTTCACTGTTTTCTCAGCATATAGACCACATTAGACCAGGTCCTGATCAAAAACTACTGTACCCAGACTTCTCAAATCTGGATTATCTTATCCTACAGAGGCTAAACATTCATTATAACACAGTTTCTGATCTGTGAAACTTTCATTCTATTTATGAAAATGCAATAAAGGCAGATTTCACTGTTTTCTCAGCATATAGACCACATTAAACCAGGTCCTGATCAAAAACCACTATGCCTAGACTTTTCAAATCTGGATTGGATTATCCTACAGAGGCTAAACATTCATTATAGCACAGTTTCTGATCGGTGAAACCTTTATTCTATTTGTGAAAAGCAATAAAGGCAGATTTCACCGTTTTCTCATCACATAGACCACATTAGACCTGGTCCAGGTCAAAAACCACTGTACCTAGACTTCTCAAATCTGGAAACGGTGAAATGTGCCTTTATAGCATTTTCACAAATAGAACAAAGGTTTCACAGATCAGAAACTGCTTTGCTGTTCTTTTTAGGAGAAATTGCTAATAAAGCCTTTGCAGCTCTTAATCTACCTTACAAGCAATTGTGGTGCAAGGCTGACTGATAATTTATGTTTTTTCATGCTATGCTAGCCTGATGATCGACCGAACCTGCAAACAAGCTAACATCAATAGCAGAAACCAAATTAACAAACCTACGCATAACAATATTGTCAGGCTTCAGCGGATATAAATAGATTTTTAAACAGCTTTAGATATTTAAACGTTCTTGTCATTAGGCCAACTTACAAACACTACAAAATGTAATGTCAGGTCAACTACATTTAACCAAGAAAAGTGAGCCAGCTAGCACCCTTTGTTGCATCATGTCACACTAGCGTAGCTAGCTAATGTTGAGACGCCCTGCATGGCCAACTGCTAACCTGCACTAGACTGTCATTTAGCTCAAAACTGTTAAATAATTTGTTTTTATTTCAGTTTTGGGCTTATTGGTTAACTTAATTTTCCCCCTTAATAGTTTTACAAAGTGTGACATACCAGTCGCAGATGGACTGCACCACAGCAGAGCCTTAGAGTCTATGTTATTGTACCATCTGGAGTGAGACTGTCACAAGTGAGGCTAGTTTTTTGATCGCTAACTGAAGGGGACAAGTCAGAAAATACCGAGGATAGCATTGATTTGGTCAGAAGGCCTTGTGTCTCAGCAGACATGGTAACATCAACTATCGTCCCCCAACCTATAGTGGAATAGAGTCAGTCAACAGACACGCCTTGATTCGGTCTTCTTGCCAAGTTCTTCCACCCTACCATCCTCTCTAAGCCCAACCTGTATAATTCACATCAACACAAATTAAACCCCTTGCCGTTCTTTACAGAAGAGCTTCCCACTGTTCCCTCTAATTAGTGCGCTGTTTACTGTTACCATAGCAATACCTGCACAACCCTGCTCTACTCACAATAATGGTACCATCACAGCGATCACGTCCTTATTGTATCATTCTTATTTTATACAATGTATTCAGATGAACCACTGCTACTCATCAGACAGTGCCTGAATGCACAGAGCAGGAGACTGTGGTGTTCTAGTCTTCAGTGTGTTGTACTTTATAACATGTGAATTATTGCATTTCACTAGACTTGTCGGTCTTTGTGGGCTTTGTTGTGTGTGAGGTCCCGTTGTGTGTGTTCTGAGGTTGTTTTGTTCAAGTAGTTGTGATTTTGATGGAGCTACAGATACAGAGTGTTTATGGCGCTCATTCAGGCTCATCGATCGTGAGAGGTGAAGTTTCCGTGTCACAACTTTCTCATGAAGTTACTGCCGTTGACACAGGACTTTTGTAAATCAAACAGTTGAAATACAGTGCAAATTCCGACCCTTTGTTGATATTTCCATCTGTTCTACATGAGAGCGTAGCTAGAAGTGATACGCTTCATGCATTGGTCATCTGCCCATTTTTGGGATAGAACTTCCTTTACAACATGCTCGCTGTCCAGATGGATGGTGTATTTTTTTTTTTGCACTCATTGCTTCTAAGCAACTGAATTGAAGTTCAGCCTCTCCTTTTTGTACTTTTTAAAGAAGGGAGGAGGCGGAGGCTGGTGTAAACATGCAGGCCGGCAGTCTGAGGTCTACAGAAATCTGTGCGAGGCAGATGTGTTGTGTGCGGTTATGGATCTTTCGAACCAGCCAACGGAGCTGACACTGTAACCATGCTGCACCAATAAAAACACATTCCACTCTATGTGTTCTCCTGACACCGCTTTTTTAAAGTCTGTGTTGGTTAGGGACAATAGAGACAAGATGACTTGAGGTTTAAACTGCTTCAGTTTGCCCTTTGCACACAATTTCCCACCCTAAAGGATTCTCCTTTGCATACTGTCTTGTGGCGTCCATCCTTCTGTCTTAATCATAACCAGGCCTTAGCAATGAATAGCCTTAAGGTTGGGAAGGTGAGCTTGCAATGGAACACATCTTATTTGGATTCCCAGACCTGCTGGAGAACTCTGGGCAGGGTTGTACCACTGATGCGCCTTTGAGCAAGACACATACCCTATATCCCCAACTGTTTTGATGGATTTGTTCAGTAGCCAGTTGCTGTAGTTAAAATGACAATTTCCCTGACACTACAAGGATTTGAGGAAGTGGATGTATAACACGCTTTTGCATTCAGACGCACTTAGAAATAGTGGATGAAAACTGAAAAAATCTCAGTTACACTCCATTACATAGATGTGTAGCCAGGAGAAGATGTCAGGGAAAAGTTATCATAACATCTCCATCAAACTGTTTGGCCAACTGTGAGCAATATTTGCCTTTGTCTGCCAACGCTATCGCTTCTCATGTCAGGCTGGAGAGGCAGGCAGTAACAAACAGGATTACATTTTTTTTTTTTTAAAGTAGAGTTAAGTAGTTGGAAGTGTAGCTTATTGTTATATGCAAAAATGAACTCCTCGCAAGCTGCTGTCAATCAACAGGTGTGAACTTGTCTTTTATGAGGCAGTTGGTTGGAGTTGGATGCTTAAAGGACAATAAATCATAATGTCACTGCATGTCAGTTACTCTATATCTTTGGTGTAGCCTCATTTTCTCCTGAGGGTGACGGGTTTCCTGCAATCATCTCTTTGACAGTATCTTTAATTTCAAAATAAAAGTAATTCCTTCATATCTTTGATATGAAAAGGTAATATGATGAGTGTGTTTGTTTGTTGATTTTTAATTAATTTTTCCCTCTTAAAATGAAATTGGACAGTAATTGAGAAAAGATGTTGGAAGATGAATTTCCCACATTTAACTTGCTGTTTTAGAGATCTGTATTTATTTCCAGATGGAGAGAGGAATTCAAAAGGACTGCATGATGACATGTGGTGTCTGTCTTCTGTCTTTTCTTATGTGATTGACACTGATCTCCCCGTTCTCCACCACCGATGGCTCTATATGTTTAGCTGATTTAACTGGATTTAAAGATGTGTGACGACGTGGGTGACAGGAGAGATTACAGGAGAGTGTTGTGTTTATTTCCTGTAGTGAGTCATTTTCCCTTTCAGCTTCATGAATATACTATTGTGGGAGTGGATTTTGCTGTTTTGTCTGAGTGCAGACTGGTGACACGAGACAAATCCGCTTATGTTCATGTTGTTTGAGACAGAACCAAGGCTCAGAAAGTGTGTTTGCTAAGAGTTACCCTGAAAAACAAACCCCTTCAGGGACCTGAAGAAGGGGTGGCTCACCTCACCACGAGGCAGGAATTCACAGCTCTCACCTCATTCTCTCAGGCGTGGTTGTACAGGAGAGAGGTGGATGAACAGCTCGGCTCTCTTGTTTCGATCCTCAGTCGCCTGCAGCTTTCTCTCCAAATACCAACTGTCCAGGTGACAAATGGCAAAGTTACCTGGAATTCGGAGACTGATGATTAAGTAACCTGAAGAATATCCTTAAATGTTTTTGGGGAAAATGGTCTACAATTTTACAGACTTAGCAACAGAAATCCAAGTATGGTGAAAATCTAGAAAGTACTATACTGTGTATGTGTGGCCAAGGGTTGGTGGTTGAGGTTACCAACATCCATAGATTTCTTTGTATGGAGTTCAAATATAGATCTTCCAAACCAAGGGGTTAATGGATTTAATTTCTCATTCCCTCTAAAATGGAGGTTATGTTTTAACTCATCCTTCTGCTCATTGGTTTGTCAGCTGGTTTATACAGAAATTGCAGTGCGGATTTCCATGAAACTTGAATGGAGGAGAGATCTCAGCTCAGAATAGACCCCATGGGTTTCTCATTTTCTTTTAATTGATTGGTGTTTATGATACCAATAGCAATAGCATTAGCGCATACTGGGAATTTCACCCCAGTTCCATAGCTACATGTGAAAGTAGCTGACTGCCTCACTGTGAGCTCCCACTGAACACAGCCGATTAAGTTATGTGAGGACTTGCCAGAACAGAGAATAACAGCTACCGAATTTGAAGGCAGGGAATACAGTACCATAAGGTGGCTTTCTTGCTGGGTTTGGCTCCTGGCAACACAGGGCCTGACATTAGTCATCTTATAGGGCCGCTTATGTTAAATGGATGAAACCTGGATAAGGTGTTGAAGGCTGAGCCCCATTCATTCCTATGAAAGCTACTCAGTGACAGATGAAGCCAAAAATGCACACCATAGAGTGTGCACGACACGCTAGATAATACCAAGCCAGCTAACTTCCGGTCCGAATGCTGGCTAACTTGATGAGGGATAATATCATTTAACCCTCACGGATCTTCTAGACTTTTGAAAATTGTTTTGGTCCAGATGGCTCAAATTAGGCAAAAAAGTAATTTTTCAGGGTTGTGATGCTCAAAATATGTTTCCACAGCATGGCGCTCTTCCTTGGGGCTGGCCTGGACGACTACATGGGCAAGCGTTAACATTAACTGTTCAACAGCAGCTAAACCACCGCCGGTAAACCACCTCCGTACTGACTTCCCTGTCATCAAACTGGCTCAGTGTCTCAGAGTTTGTGTTCAGTCCCAACGTTGGTTGTGTTCACTTGAAGCCCAGTACGGTTAGCCGCTGTAAGCAGTTACTTCCACAACAAGTAAAGCTGTCGGTTCATCATCTGTTCATTAAAGCTCTGTGAGTAACAGTAGGCTAAGGCAGAGCAGCTGGAGGACATTAAAAGGAAAACCAGAAAACCTTGTCGGCATGGAATATGATCCAGTTTCACCCGATTCACTTAACAAAATTATACATATGTGTTTTTGTCCAGAAATCAGTGAGGCTCAGCCCCCAAATGTCATTTTCTGGCATATATTGTCAAATAGGTGCACAACGTGTCTGTGGATGTGATCTAAATAGGTTAAAAAGGCATTTTTTTTGCAGCTCCACCTTTTTATGTTTATCTTTTTATCCATCTGTAATAACATGAAAAGTTTCATGTTAAAACTAAATTATTTATAATACTATTCATTTAGGATTTTTAAAAAAAATAGAACTTCACACCTGGATCTGAATCCAGACTCATACACAGGTGGGGCGCTGTGAAGTTAATGAGCACCCCTGGCATATGGCCCGTGTACACACAGGTTCAAATCAGATCTTGCTGTGTTATCATACCAACTTGCCTTTCCATGTTTAACCTCACAGTCCCACACGCGCCTAATTGGATGCGCAAAAATTATCTGTAAGAATGTCTTGACATGCCAGCTCAAGGAATACAAATCAATGCAAGAGTTCAATTTCAGTAACACTTGTGAAGTAACACTGTGTCCTAAACGAAAACCATTCATTCAGAAGGTATACAAGGGTTTTATAGTCATGTGCAAACATTTCACAAGTAATCAAAGGACTGTAACTCAACCAAATTCATAACAGTCTCAATTTTGTGTAGACCACATTGTGCTTTCAAAGCTTTTCATTGGTATTTGGCATTCAAGATTCTGATTGTCTTGGAACGTAACGAAGTGTTGAAAATTAAGGAAAGGAATGCTTACTAATGTAACAACCTGACTTTCACAACTCTGTTTGTGGTTCCCATTGACCTGCAGTGGAAACACTGAGCGAGTCAGACAGAATGCTGCAGCTGATGTTAAGACTGGGTTTCTAATAACAGAGTGGTAACATGTCTGAACAAACTGGTGCAGACAATGGCACTGTCTTTGATGATTCACCAGTTTGGCTCTGTTGTTCATTTCCGCGGTAATTGCACTGGTGGGCATCGTTGTTCTTGGCCGGAAGATCTGAGATGATTTAAAAAGTTTAAAGGCCAGAAAACCTTGAACACATGTAAGCGTCTTCTTTGCATCCTTGATAAAAGAAAAAGAAAACACAAATACCACAGTGGGTGTGGCGCCACTTTTCTTTGGAATCTCTTCATCTGTGCGTCTCTAGTGTAGATGGTAAAAACAAAAAATTCTAACATTACTTGCAAATGTTGTGTACTCTAGGTCGTCCATGTTGGTGTTTAAATGATAAACTGTTCAGAGTCACAATTACAGTGTGTGTCGCATGAAAGTTCCTTCTCATAATTATGTGAAAGTGCTGTTTGGGTTTTCTGAGACCACCTGACAGGAGCCAGGCTCGCTGTTTCCCCAATTCTTGTTTTATGCTGAGCTGAGCTAGCTGGTTGTTGGTAGCTTCATGCTAAGCAGAAAGATTTGTGAGCGCTTTTGATCTTCTCATCTAAGTCTTGGGAGTAGTTATATTTCTCTTTTCCAAATAGACATACATTTAGGATTCAGGATAGGATGCAAACATTTTTTACTGAAGATTTTTAGCTATTTAAAATAATACCTATTTACCTTTAAACCCGTCACATAACTCTCTATAACAACAGGGTTCAGTGGTTTTAATGTCAGTGCTGACTTGCAAATACCACAGTGACTGACAGTGATTGACAGTGAGTGCTGTGAGTGCTCTGCTGCCCTTCTCACAAGAGTTTTTGGCGTGTTTGTGTCTCCACATACACTTCATCCTCTCATTGAGAGGCTCTGTTGTTCAGATGAAAGATGAACGTGAAGCACCTATTCCTTATGAGCTGCTGTCAATGTATGCATTCAACACTCAACACTTTTCAGAGCATGAAATTGTATTCAACCTCTTGCAGCTTGTTTCAGTCAGAGTTTCATGAACAAACAGAAATAAACGTATTGTGCTCACTAGGGCTGCCTCTGCCATACTACAATGTTTGTTTTGTTTTGTTTAAGTTCATCAGTGCATAAACATTTTGTGAAAAAAAATCATGCCAGAGAATCGTGATCTCAATTCTAAGCAAAAAAATCGTGATTCACATTTTTTCCCAGAATCGTTCAGCCCTAGTGCTCACTTGTTTCTGCTCTATGTAAGTTCAGTGAGAGGGTAGGATCACAACGTTACATACATGTTTACTTCAACATACAAGTTTTCAACACATACCACTGTTATGATGTAATAAGATTTGTTTGTAGTTAGCACCTACATTACATCTGCCAAATTGTTGCAGACCTGCGATTTGCAACAGTGGTGTTGCACTCTGTGCATACTGTTGGGGGCACCAAATTGCGCAAAATACAAGTAACTGGCTCTCGAATGTCTAGAAAGAGACATTGCGGTTGAGTTTTTCAAATATACTTTTTGGTGCTTTGAACACTTCAAGTCGTTCCAATATTTTCAAGAGAAGGCAAACAGCTCCACGGCTGATATCTCAAAAACTCACCAACTAAACAATATTAGATGATTATTAGAATTTGATAGATTGATAACTCTACAGTTGAGAGGTAAAATATGCATTTCTGATTGTGGGGTGAACTGTCCCTTTAGGTCTCATATGAGAGAGGTTGCAACAGGGTTTATTCAGACTTCTCCTTGTTTACACTTTTGTCCCCAAAACCACTCAGTGGTTTGTTGCTTGGCAGAAACAGACTCTCCCATACTGTTGGAGTATTGGGTCGGTTCCTTATCTCAGCTCTCGTGCTGTACAGGACATCTGACTGGCAGAGAGAGTCTCCTGCGGGGAAGTTACAGAGGTCATCCTTGTAAGGCCAAAATCAATGACAGATGATGATGATACATGGCATTCTTCTATTGTCTGCGCTGTACAGAGATCAGAATTTTAGTCTTTGTTCTGCCAAACTTAAATCTCTTCAGCATCTACATGAAGAAGATCCACCCATTAGACAGGTTTAAACGCAGCCTAAAGGAAAACATCAATCTAGGTCAAACCAGTGCTCATCTTCTTTGCGTCAGGAATCTTCTCCAGCACTTGGACCCACTTGAAACATTTCTGCTATGATAGTCCGACCTAAACTGGAGAGGGGCACATACTGAACCTCATAACCATTCACAGGGCTCCTGCTTGACTCAAGGAAAACAGACATTTGACGTCAGACTTCTGTAACATTTTCAGCATATAGCAAATGCTTGAAGACTTTAAGGGGCCTTGTTTTAGTTATAACTACTGCAGCTCCTCATTTCCTCAAGTCACATTAGTCTCTGAGTTGTAACTACCATAGCTCTCTTCTGTGATGATGAACTTTAACCGTGTGCGATTATAATTATGTAGCTTTCCGGTAGACGTCCTGCCTGCAATACGAGACGCGGCTTCAATGTTTGAAGCCTGTACTGAAATGAAGGAGTCGTTCAACCGTGAATGTTTGCTTTGTGGGAGTTTGATTTACGACAACCAAAGTCTGCTGTGGTATCAAACGAGTATGGCCCACTAGCTCATCATCACCTCAGATCAAATCTTCATCATGGTTGTCGCATCAAATCTGAATCATATAATAAATCAGCACTCAATTTCAAACATCACTGAAAAAGTTCCTACATAAGCTGAATTTCCGCACATCTCTTTTCAAAAAAGAAAGTATTTGTGTCGTGGTCACAGGATACAGGACGTTTGGGGAAATATAGAGTGTAGTGATTGTATATGTGGTAAAGATGGGAACAAATGTTATTTCAATCAGGAGAGACTATTGATCGAAGTAAAGAAAATGTTTTTCTTTTAAAGCAGATATGTGAGAATGAGTCTTGTCAAAAAGTCTTTAGCGCTTAGACTCTACAGGGAGATTTTGTGATTGAAGGAAGTCTGTCCTGAGCAGCAGTAAGACGAATCCCCCCCATGGAGTCCAGACACTGGTGGCAGCAGCTGATGACTCTTCTGAGACAGATATGGCTGATGAAACAGTGACGCTGGTGAATCTATGAAGTCTGGACAGTGACAGGGAGATGGAGGGCGCACGCAAAACAGCAGCAGAAATGAACTAAAGGCAGAGACAGCCTTGTATTTAAAAGGACATCAACGGGATGACAGGTTAACGTTGAAGGTTTGTCGATGTGCTCGTGGATAGATGTTGCCCGGCTGATGTGAGCAGCTGATATCAGTTGACAGCTCCAGATAATGACAGGCAATTATGAGTGAGCACGTGTGGGAGGGGTGAATGAAAGGAGACTGCTCTTCCTGTCTGAACTTTCACTAGCGGTTCATAAATCAATTTTTGACACATGAAAGGAAATTAACGTAGATAGTCACAGGTTGGAAATGCTGAGGTCTAGTTTAAGTGGGTGTGTGTGTGCCGACTGTATAATCCCTTCTTTGATTTTTCAGACAGATGACTAAGAAAATCCTCCTTCTGTTTTGTCTCAAACAGACATTTTGGGGCTTTCTAACAAACCCATCAGTCTCATCTCAGTGTAACTGGGTTAAAGCCAAAGGGCAAACACAACAAGTCTCTGAGGTCCTCTAGTGTTTCAGGGTAGAAGTACAAATTAATTTGTGTTATTACAGTGTAGTGTAGTAGATTAGCATCAGGGCTGGTTAATATCAACTCACCTCCCCGGTGTCCACTTCTGAAGAACTCATTGAGGCTGATTTGTGGGTTGCAATCATTTAACTTTTATTACCTGAATTGATAACAAGATAAATGAAGGGGAGACAGAGGACAGAGCACGGAGTTATATTACATTAATGCATGAGGCAGAGAGTGTGAGTGTAAGAGAGCCAGCGCAGCCTCTACATGTGCAGGCTACATATAAATGTATAGTTTTCAATAGAAAGTAAGTACATGCAATAATGTGTGCTTTACATAATCATATATAATCTGAAGGCATCTTGTTATTTATAATTATAAATAACAGTGTTACAGCAGGACACAATAGAAAACACTTATTTGCAGATCAGAAAATGTAAGTTATGTTGTAAATGTGAGAGCAATAGCATGTAAGATATATGATGGTCAGTGAAGTCAGTGTCTTTTTTTTAATTTTACAATGCTGTTTTTATACCACATTCTTGCTCTGTTTAGCCTGTTGTGGAATCTACTGCACAACCAGTAGGGGGAACCACAGGACAACAACAGTTTGTTTCATTTCCACTCGGGCAGTATGACCAAAAAACGGTGTACTTCAGGAGATTCGGAAGGTGTCGTATTTGTCTTGTTGGAATAATACGTGGTGGAAACCGAAACCATCATCCTAACTGGGCAATTGTTAAGTAATGAGTAATTAAAGCAGTCAGTGGAGTAAAACGAACAGTATGTCCATGTTCGAGTAGTGGATTAGAAGTAGAAAGTAACATTACAAAAAGAAATGTACATGTTAATATCAAAATCTTACGCTTACCTGAACCTGGAAAAAAATGCAGAGGAGAGAAACTAGTGCCTCAGTACTCTGTTTCTTTGAGGGCGAAGAATACAGTCCAGGAAATTGATAATAGGCTAATTATTTTTTGCGCTTTAGGTGTGCTTGAGCACCCCTAAAAAGAGCCTTAAATTGACTGGTTTGAGGAAAATTCTGAAGACTTGATATCAAACTGAGATATCTGATATCAACTGAACTGTTCTTGAGTGTGAGAAGCTCTAACGTGCTCTTTTTAAAGGTGTCATTGAACTACTTTGCCCACAGAGAGCAGCAGAGATTCATCCAGAGACTCTGAGTGCCTTTGAGGCCAACCCATGATTTTCTTTTTCCCATGAGTCTTGTGTTGACCCAGGACCAAACAATTTGTTGGTGCAAATGAAAAATGGTCACATATACACAACCGTTCACAAGTTTTGACTCACTTGGTGTATGGATGTTTTTACTTGGACAGAACATATTAATTCAGGTGCCAAATGAATTAGTTAAAAGATTTTGACCCCCAAAACAGAATGTTGAAATGATGGTCCAAGATCCTGCAGTGTTGCTTGACAGGGAAGATTAATGTTGTAACTCCCGTATACTCCCCAAATATGCTTTGATTTTTGTTTTCCAGACCAGAAAAGTGTAAGTGACCCTGCACCATTGTTGAACCACAACAGTGCTCCCAGTTGGACTCTAAATATTCCAGGGAAGCAACATGCCTGTTGATTCCATCTTGACACTGAAACAGGAACCTGGTTCTGTTTGAATCTGCACAGATGATGCTAAGCTTCGAGTTTCTTTCACTAATGACTGCTGATTTCTTATATTCGTATTCGTTACTCCACCAATTTTACATATTAAAGTGTATTTAACAGTCTTGGGGAGCACTACTGCATATGTGAAAAAGGTGGTATATAGCCTTTTTGTGGCTCCGGACTAAACTGCATAAAGTCTGATAAATTGCCCCCCAGTAATGTTACTCTGGCTTTTTTGCATTGTGGGTGATGTAAGCACCAGGTTTTAAAAAGGAAGAAGAGTGCAATTGAATAAAAAAGATGATATCTCAAGTTCTGCTCTGTCGATTTGATCATTTGTTTTTAAACAAACCCCTCAAGTGTTGCTCAGAGCTGTCTTTGTCTCTTAATGCCCTGTAAGTCCAGTTGAACCATAGGTGTGGAAAACATGGCTTTTTTTTTTAAGCGTATAAGCGTTCAAAAGGAAAGAGTAGTCCTCTCAGCCATCTGACCGCACAGAATCAAGCTTTTGCAGCAGCTCATTCCAACATGAACAGTATTATATGACATAATAACAGCAAGAAGCCAAGCAGAGTGTCCAGAGGAAAAAGTCAGACTGGAAATGCCAAAGTGCTCAGAGGATTTAAAGCAGAATGACAAGCCTTTTATTGTACAACAAGGCGTCAGTAAAGCTGAGACACCCTGACCTTTTGTTTAAGACCAACAGACTCAGTACTGAGCCCAATCAGCTGAGGATGAGTGTGTTGTTGTCTCATTATTACACCAACGGCACACTTTGACTCTCCTGTAACAATGGTCACAGAATTTAGATGCAGCTCTAATAATTAAGGACTGAAATTAAGTATATGTGTGTTACTTGTACACGTGTGACGTTTCTCTACTGTTAAACATACACAAAGTTTTCCGTGTCATTTGTTTGCCGCCCTCCTGGCCTTTGACCAGATTTGCCGCCTTCGTGTTCAGACCTGTCGGTTCGTGACACTGCAAAAAGTGAAGCAATAATGGGCAATATGTCCCTGCCCATCCCAGCGCAGTTTGAGTCTAGCTTTTAATGAGTTATTGATGCCTCATTATGCTGCATGTTTACAGTATGCAGCTGGTAACTAAGGCACCGCTGCGCTTTTATCAGTCATACATGTTGTGAGAGCGGATGAATAGAAATTCATTTTTCTTACACGGATTAATAATACACACACACACACACATACGCACACACACACACACACACACTCCTTTCATTCTTTTGATAAATGACTTCTGTAGTAAATAGAACACAACGATGCAAGAGGAAAAAAGGAAAAAGGCTTTCGGGTCTCCTCGTAATGGGTGAGCGGTCTTTTCTATCCTCAAGAGCCTTTTGAATAGACTCCAGCCTGGTCTTTTTTTGTTCGTACTTAATCACATAGACGTCCCCCTACTATCCTTTCAGCGATGTTGGATGCACACACACACACAGACACACACACACACACTGGTGCAATAGACATTTCAGTGAATGGCAGTTTTCCTCCCCCCCCCTGGTGAACTGCAGGCTGGACAAATGTCCATAAAAGACTTGAGAGCTGAGTGACAGTGGACTTATAGCTGTGGTGAGAGGTCTGTGATGAGGTTTATGTCTGAGGCTCAGATACCTGCTCAGGTTGGTGATTCATAGATGTGATGGGGGGTCCTGAGGGTTAGTGTGTATGCCTTTTGATGTTTACATTAGTTCTGGGTCTTTGTTTAAAATTTGCGAAGCTGAATTATAACATTGTAAGGTACTGATTGTCATTTAAAACACTGATTTCCAACCAATCGTGTCTGATGTATGCCCAAAACCTTATCAGATGACACCACTTGTGATATATATATATTTCTAACCAGATTTTATAATAGTGCTTTTAGAGCATAAAGCCAGTGACGATTTGATATTTTATTTGATACTTCAGTTAAATCACCATGATAAAAATGTGACCAGTGACAGTTTCTGCAAACCACAGACTTGCAGACTTGGTGTTTCCACATTTGTGAGTGTGACACCACCAGTTATTTTTGATGCTGGACTACATTGTTTTAACATTTGCTGATGTGACACTACCAAATGTTTTTTAGGAGCCCTCTGGACATTTTTCAGACATTTTTGTTGCAACAAAATATAATAGATTTGAAAGGAAACAATGGCCATCTCCGTGCATGATTGTGTTGACAGAAACAGGCATTTCAAGCCAAATGATGTTGTTATTTCTAACCCTAACCAAGTTTTTGTTGTGCCTACACCTAACCAGAGCATAAACACAGTGCTTTGACCACAGATGCGTTTCAACATATCTTTGGTTTTGCAGAAACACACCAACATTTATTCTGATGATTGGGTTGAGTATTGTTTAATACAAACCAAAGAGATTCTAACCTTGCCTGGTTTTGGCTCGGTGTCTCTGTATCAGACAGTTTTACAGTTGTCACTACTGTCACTTGGCGTTGTAGAAGCTGGAAGTTTAATGAATTTATCAAATGGTTTTCCTCCCTTTACAACTTTTCTCATCACTTGCCAAATAGTTTTCAACGCAGTCTTAATTTCATCACATTATGACATCATATAACAACTGACTCATGTTATTTGGCAGTGTGTTCTGTACAATCAACCTTTTGTCACAGTCAATAAAGTTCAGCCTCACAACAACATTTCATCTGGTTGGTGTGTTATTGTTTTCTTTTCTCGCCAAGTGATCATTTCTATTTTTTCAAGCACCTCTGATTGGAAACCACTGATTAAAAATGTCTGGAAATCTCCCACTATCAGTGATTGGCTTTTAACTTGTTTCTCATAGTGCAATAATGAGTCACGATATAATATCATATGAGGTTGCAATAATGCAGGTGAACTGAAATGTGCAAGTGAAGGTTTGAGGAGGAAAAGTAAACATGATGGCGCATATTTTCGCGACTGCCTTCAGCTTTCCTTCGTTCCCTGGCTGACTCTGCCTTCGTGTTCAAACAACTGTCTGTTACCTTTATACTCATATTTTACAGCACAGCTGAAATGTCTCAGTTCTGCCTGAGTTTATGCCAGACTGCACTGCACCGACATGCGATGACAGAGGACTGGCAGCCTCTTTCCGTCAGAGGCCTTCCCTCTGGAGGCGGTCCGGCTATTCTATCTGTGTGCGTCTGATAGACTCACATAACCCCGGCTCTTGGCTGACCACCACATACACCCATAAATGACTGCCTGTCTGAGTTTGCATTCCACTATGTGTTTGTGCATCGCCAGTTGTGTCACTGTTCGTGTGTGTTTGCGTTTTGCATTATGAATCCATCCTGAGGCTTTGTTGTTGGGAAATCAACAAATCAGTAATTACACAGTCACAACAGTAATACGTCACAGACATGGATGTGCAGATGCGCAGATCACCCTTCCCACACACTCAGACACATAAAGTTGAGGATTCCAGGAAGGAGTTATTTAATGCGTCACAGTTTCACTGTATGTGTCTGAGCTTGTCTGAGGTGAATTCACAGCTTCAGCCGTGTTCACTTCATCCCCACCTCCCTCCGTCTCTCTCTGTCTCTGTCTCTCTGGTTTCTCTGCCCTCTCTTCTTTCCATCCTCCCATATGTCCAGGGTCTTTGTTTGTGTGGCTTGTGTGTTTTAGGTTTCTCTTACTGAGCAAACATGCTCCGTTTTCTTGAGTGAGGTCTTGTCACTTTGTCAGAGCTCCTGGCCTGACCCCTTCACACACGCTCCGGCACATGTGCAAACACATATTTCAAACAAGCTGAAACACTATAAAGCGGCTATAATCATATACTATATATATACTATACTGCAACAGTGGATCACATGACCACTTCTTTTGTGAAAGAAGTTGCCTGTAGTGATGAACCAGCCAGAGTCTGCAGTTCTCATCTCTTCTATGGAACTTTTAAGAATCTTTCAGCTCAGTGTTAACCTGGCCAGCCCTCCTGTTTTGGTCCGCTCACATCGCTTTCATCAGCATTGCGAGTGTCCACAGCAGGCAGCTGTTTTCGGTGACAGAGCTCTAAAAGTCCACTGAACATGACCCGCTGGCACCAAACAGCTCACAGGCAAAGTCAACCACTAGCTGGCGAGCACAGTTTAGCACTAAGCAGTAACATTTCACTTAGGAGTTGGTGGAGGGTAAAATGGAGCTGAAAGAAGAGTAAATAATTAGACAGAGATACAGAAGAAATATTGCTTTAACGTGTTTTCATGTGTTTACAGCTTCTCTCCTCTGCCGCTCAGCATCAGTTCTTGAAGGTCTAATGTTTAATACATGAGAACAAGACCTCTTATTATAAATATATTCAAATGATAAGGATGACAATATAGGTTATGTTTCCTTAATATAAAAGTAACTCTTTACTGTCGATGAGTCAGTCTCAATTTAATACTAATGCCTCTAAATCAGCAATGGAACTGCACTCGATGGAGTGTTTCAATTTTCCACATTTGGAGGAAAATGTTTTTATGCCAAGTCAACACTAAGTAAACTACAGTTTCTTCCTGCATATAAATGTATTATTTACTTTTACTTGTAATTTTGATCCTCTTAAGACTTTTAAGTTTGAGTTTTGGGTGCTTTCAACAACACTGCTCTATATTAACTACGTTGTCAAACAAGACCATAAATGAGAATAAAATCTATTTAGTTTTTGTTTTTGCAGGCAGACTGAAAGAGCTGATGTTACAGTGACTATTAATTAAACCAGTTTAAAAGAAGCAGAAGGAGATTTTTCTTGAGGTCTTTTTATTCTTGACAATATATTTTGTGGTTTTGACCTTGGAAACAATCCAACTTTTGTCTACAGGAAACCTCCAAAATCAGCAAAATATCAAAGTTTCTTGTACAGTAGCAGCTTTAACAAGCCCCCCAAACCAAAACTCAATTATTGCTTATGTAGACAAGCATAATTGACCTCCATTTTTGTTTAAAAACTATTTTAAAAAAAACAGTGTCAAGTCATCACACTGGGTTGATATGGTCCTTCATCAGAATGACAAAGAGCATCATAGTTTTTAAGTAAATCCCACACATATGGTACACTGTCCTGCTGCTGTAAATGCTTATTAGTGCACCAAATGTGTATTCCCCTGACTTACTCCTTACTCTTACTCCTGCTTGAGTAATATTTGCTAAAAAAAACTGCAATGCCTGGATGTTTTAGAATTACTTTAAAAATTATATTTTTTGTCCTATATTTAAAGACTAACCCTGTCCTGGTGCTGAGTGTCACAAACGGGACATGACAGTCAGAAAGTATCAAGAGAAGGACAGACTTGTTAATGGTTTTGATGGTATATGTTGAGACATGAGAAATGAGAAACATGAATCCTTCAGCTTTTTGAGTCGTACTTTTATTTGCATCAAAGTATTCATGTCAAGTGGGGCACCTCGCTGTGTGGAGCCCTCCGGGCAGAGGTTTTGAGATCTCTGCCTGTCAGGTAATAATAAAAACAGGCAGACAGAATGAGAAAAGGGAGCTCTGTCTCCAAAGAGCTACACTTTGTAAACTTTGAAGCCCTGAGTCTGTATACAGAAGTCTGTGAAGCTGTCCTGATGTGTGTACCGGCTGCCTGGCCTGCTACTGACATTGGTGGGCCTTTGTGTTGTCTTTGTGTCGGGGTCTCGGGCCTGGCACCCATCACACACAGGAAACAGGCTCTGGCCCTGAGCTCCACATTAAACACACAGGAAATACACACAGGAAACCGTGTCTCAACCCCTTGTGCACGGCTCGCACACTCCTCCATCCTGGACTCCCAGAGGAGGGCGAGCCGCCAAAGCCCTGCTGCACACTCAGCTGACAGCCTGTCTAATTTCTCTGCAGCGTGTACAGTCTTCACCGTCCGACCCCCCTCACCCCACATCCTCCACATCCCCCCACTCCAGACTCTACCGCAGGCCCTGGAGCAGAGTCTGTTTTTTTAGAAGGCAGGAGTCAGGACGGAGTTCACCACTCATTTTGTAAAATCTGCATGAATTCAGTATCCATGTGTTAATATGGTAAGAAATATACAGCATATCTTGCAGTGTTCATGGTAAGATAAACAGGGATTAGATGTGAAACCATAAATGACTTTGCAGTTGATACTAAGCGAGTCTTTTCTATTTTGGGTGTCAAAGTCTCTTCAGCTGGAAACTAAACTTCCACTTGTGCCCCCCGGTTCTCCCATGAACTTTCTTTCTCCTGGGCTTAACACAACATCTGGGAACACCACACTGATATTTCCATGCTGGGATACACCCGGAACCATTTATTTGAATTATGCAGAAGGACGAGTTAGTCATGATGCTGTGCAGACAAAAGTACTTTTTTAAAACTGCCCTAACATGCAATAGCAAGGTATTAATCGTCTCTAATCATTTTGGAGTTACCGCAGCGGTCTTTAGGCTCCACTGCTAAGTCACACTGCCCTGAAAGATTAGTCAGGGTCAACAGAAAGAACCAAAAAGAGTCAGTCATAGAAATACCCTGAGAATGACTCTCTCTCTCTCCTGTCTGTCCTCCTACGCCTGCAAATCTCAGGCCATCATTAAGTCCTTAGAGACCGGATAATGAAGACCCTATCTGTTTACTGCTGATTAATCAGTGTCACGTTTAGCTCTGCTGCTCCGGAGCTGGACTCTCCCGCTCTGCAATATCTGTTTCACTCTGGTGCCAAAAGCCCACGGCATTTAGAAATAACTCTTCATCAAACCAGGATTAAAGTATTTTTTGGTTTTCAGATTGTTTCTTAGGGTCTTGACTATTACCTTTAATAAAACAACAGCGTAAACGCTCTCATTCTGTATTTCTTCCTGTCGCTCAGTACTTGTCAGCAGTGGTGTCCACACTCTACTTTCTGTGCCAGTAAGCAGTGCGAGTTTAGACCCCGAGACCACTCTATTTACCTTGTGAATTCAAACACTATGATAACCAATAATGATGTGTATGAAACTACACTGAAGTGACGCTGGTTAGTCTAGTGACCAGTGAGTGACCTCTGAGATGGAGCATGCACATCAGAGCATGTCCTCCATAAATGAGATTGGATGTCGACTGATGGTCACAGGGTTTCTTCAGCTAATTGTTCAATTGATTTAATTGAATATTCTGAGTCTTTCTGCAGCATTATTTTGCCCTTTGCAGAAGAATGTTGTGACGCAGGGAGGCCTCTTAAATTGCCATGGCTAAAGCATTAGGAAAGTTAACAGTAATGTTGGTAATATTAAAGATGCGTATATGTAAGAACTGGCAACCTGTTGAATTCATACTGCAAACAAAGAAGGGGCAGCTTAGCACTAGAGTACTGCTAACTAATGGTAACTGTGGCTGCTGTCAGCTTGTAAGCTCAATGCAGCCAGGGGTCCTTCCCTGACTCTAACCTGACTGGGAGGTCGGAGCACTGTTGGATTGTTGGTGAATGCTGGCAGTAAGTGAGCTGGGCAAGCGGGAAACAGAACTGGGCTCAGCAGCTGGGCCCACCCCCCCTGAACACAGCCAAAGCGGAACCAAACATTGCCTCGGACCCCAACCAAGGTCTGTATGAAGACAGGAATTACAATATCAAGGTGATTTACAGTCCCAAGTACTTTTTTTTCTTGGGTAACTCAAGTTCCACGTCAAGTCACTTTTTCCCCACCAAAGAAACTGCAGTCTTACGTTCAGTGTCTGGCCTTTATGAAGAGAAGAGATTGATTATTAGTGCGTGGCAAAAAATGAAATGATTGGCCAATCGAATTAACCGTTCATTACAAAGAATTTAGTTTATTGAGATTCAGTGAAATAATTATAATCAAACAAAACACTTTATAAATGCTTTCGTAGTTTTTTTCTTAATCCCATCCCTTCACTACAGTCAGACGACAAAAACTATACTGAAAACATGACATGAACAGACAAGTCATTTGAGTAATGTTGTCTCGAGTCAGGTCATAAGTCTCGGTAACTTCAAAGCCTAAGTCATCTCTTTTCTGTCGAGCCAAGTTGCAAGTCATCAAAACAGTGAGTTCAGCCGACTCGATTCCAAGTCACGCTGACTCTAGTTCACATCTCTGATTTACACAGACTCATTCCAGGATTCTGACTCCACTGATGCTATGCTATCAGACTGCTGCCATCGCCTCTTGTGCCACAAAGTGGTATCATGAGACAGTACGTGCTGGAGCTAGCAGGTTAGCATGCAAATTTCAGTAAATATATCTGCAACACAACACATAGACGTTTTTGACATGATGTCAGCACCGTTATTTCTTCACATTCTGTTGATTTTGAATGTTTTAAACTAAAATGTGTACTCATAGATCCTTTTACCATTCAAACAGTTATTAATTGCTCATTCCAAATAAAAAAAACTCGAAGACCTTGCAACTGTTCATCAACTAATCGAATAAAAAGGAGCGTTCTGGTGTAAATGTGAACCTCACTGTCATCCTATTCATCAGCGGAGCCCTGTTTCCCTTCCTGTCCACCATCTGGTTCACATGTTTGAGTTCCCAAGATGGAGTCATCCATCAGTGAGATAGATGTCTCCCGACGTTTTTGCTCTTTCTATCCTGTATTTCTCGATCTCTCACCGCTCTTTCTCCGTCGTTGGTTCATACAAAGGTGGATAAAAATGGAACAAATAAGCCCATTTGATGTAGCACAGATATTTAGGGGGAAGGTTAATTTCCTAGGGTTAACATTGAGCAATAATGCAAACCAGAGAAACAATACATTCTTCTCACACTGCATTACTTTCTTTATTGATTTTCTGAGGCTGAAAGCTGGCATTCTGCTTTTATGAGAGACTTTCGAGGCAAAGCAAAGATCCTGTTTGTGATCAGAGACGAAGACACACAGGGAGTGCACACACGTCTCACGGTGATAAAGCGTGACAGATAAGGGAACGGGCAAAGATGGAAGAGTGATGGTCATGTTCGATAAAGACATCAGCTTTCTTTGATTCTTTTGAGCTCCAAATGGAAAGATGGATTGGGAGCTTCATCTTAAGGGAAAGCCAGCGGGCTGTTCATATATCCTTGTGACACTTTGAGCTGTGACTTAATTGAAAACCGACCCCTGCAGTTTCAGCCTGTTCTGCCCCCCCGTCAGCCCCCTGAGGTAGACTGACCTCTCTCCGCAACCTCTGGTGACCTTGTGTCGGGACCAGAGTGCCTGACTGAGACTCACCTGGTTTCCATTAGTTATCAATCAAAACACTTCTCACATCAGCAGACGTCGTTGCATCTCATGCGAAGTAGGACTGAAAGGTGTGATGTCAGGTGGGTTTTTGTTCCTCTAATATTTTGGAAATGTCAAGAATCTCCGCGTGTCACATGTAACTTAATACACGTGACAGTCTGTTTATTCATCTATGAGCTTCGACAGGAAGCCTGTGTATGCATGACCCCGCGGTTTCACTGCGTTGACCTGGCGTGGAGCATCAGATAAATGACAGGTTAGCTCCTTGTAAAAGCTCATCATCTGTGCCTGTATTCTGTTACTCGGCACTGACTTACCTGACATGTGGTCAGAGAGCAGGATCCAGATGGAGGCATGACACGTATGAATAGGGATGGTCATGAGGATCCCCTAACACACACACACACACACACGCATGCACACGTGTATACGCATGCATCCACTGGAAAAAAAAGGATTGAGTGAGAGGTCCCAGTGGCTCTTATTTTTCCATGCAGGAAAGTGTTTGTGAAATCCGTCCGTGCGCAGCATGTTTTATGGGAGTAAGGGCGAATGTGATATCAGCCTGATGTAAACGAGGCCCTACACCGGCTGATAGAGCATGTCCAGAGGCACACTCTCACTCTGACTTCTCTATGTAAAGTTATTCCACACAGTGATTGCTCGCCCCGCTCAAGGTCTGGCCTGGCTGATGTCCATGAGCTTAATGATCCGAGAGGAAAAAGCAGCAGTTCTTCACAGGACCATTACACTCCAACAGCACTCTCAGTTTACACCCGGGCAGTGTGGCCTGTCTTAAAATCACTCATCCCAAACTCATTCAACACCACGCTTATCCTCCTTTTTTCCCCCCCTCTAAAGTCAGTCCAAACTCTTTAAGTTTAAAGGGCAACACTTTTTTTTCCACATTTAAGTGCGTTTACAGGTCTTGAGGAGCTCTACTGCATATGTGAAAAAGTAAGAAAGATCCTTTTGCGGCTCCAGAGGAAGCTGCATGTAACCTGATAAAGTGCCTCCTGGGATGTCACTCAGTGGCTCAGTTGCATTGTGGGTAATGAAGGCGCCAGGTTTTGAAGAGAAATGTATGGAATAAAAAGGTGATATCTCTGGTTGTAGATGCTTATAATGAGTCCAACAGTAATGTAGGAGGACAGCAACGTTTGACCAGTGGACTCCTTCTGAAAACCTGGTGTTTACATCACCCACAGTGGACCTTGGCCACTTAGTGACATCACTGGAGGCAATTTATCAGATTACATGCAGCTTCCTCTGGAGCCACAAAAGGCCTCATACTACGTTTTCACATATGCAGCATTACTCCCCAAGACCTGTAAAAACACTTTAATGTATAAAATTTGGGAAATAAAAGGAATCATTAAAATTACACTACGGTCTTCTTAAGCCAATCATATCGCCTTCCCCGCTCTGATGTTGTCAGCTGCCGTTTCAGCAGCAATTGTAACTAAACCCTCCTCCATCTCATTTACCTCCAGCTCCCCAAGTCTGTGCTCAACAGAAGCCTCCTCTTTACATCCATCCAGATCTCAACCAGTCTCTTCATCAAGTCGATACCACCACACAGCACTAAAAGGAAGACACACACTGTGTTCATGTTCACTGTCTGTATCTGATCCTGTGCCCAGACTCACAGGGTCACTTACTGCTCACATAGCGTCAAAGAGAATTCGTCAGCTTGTGCTCCCTCATTACTCACATGTAATAAGGAAGAATGAATCATAAATTTGAAAAGCTCCTTAACAGGTAAATCGGACTACTATTTAAAGGACTCTTCTACTCAAAATCATTTTTGCTTGTTGTTACTTTACTTGGATGCTACTGTGCAGGATGATGGAAAGTGAGAAGCCTGTTGTCACATACACGCTGCAGATGAAGTGTCTGTATATTCACCTTGAATCTGAGCTAATCACGGATGTACGAGCATGATGTTGTGGCATCTCCATTAGTGTGGAAGTCAATCACGGTCCAGTATGCAACTTACATGTGTGGAGCACATGTGATGTAGAAACAGGAAGCCTTCAGGACACATGAACGGAAGCATCTTGTGTCCAGCAGTTAAACTTTGAAATGAAAAATGTTTGCAGAGTCTGGATGTTTTTTAATGAGGCAAAAGGATTAGGTGAAATTCTAAGAATCATAACAGAGTAACTGAACTTTTTCAGACATACACTATTTGTCAAAGCAGAGTATTGTATAACCCATGTTTTGGAACAGCAGTTATTTAAGTCACCTCAGATTCTGTTGGGACATAGTTTCAGTGACCGAGAGGATACAAGTGATCCGTGCGAACAGCAACCAAACACTCTGAACCGACAGGAATATGTGGCTGGACGGAGCCGGGTCATGCTGACCCTCGGGGGGCCTGACCTCGGGGTTAACTACTCGGCAAAGTGCTGTAAGTCATAAAGCAAAACGTGAGAGAAAAGGGTCATTAATGAGGAGTGCTCCTTGTTAGGCGGGACCGCTCTGGTGATGATATGTGTCTCTCAGCCAAAGATCCTTCCTCCCCTGTTGCATTGTGTCGAATCTGGAACAGGATGGGGCTTCAGTAGATGCAGCTGTCACGCAGCACAATGACAGCGACACTGTCCAGCTGTGGCCTCATGTGGCGTATCTTGTCGTGTGCTTGAAGCTGGGAAAGCGACATTCAGATGCAGCAATTAACATGCATCAATCACTTTTCTATTGGCCATATTTGAGCAGATTTTAAAATGACGTGACAAGCCTGAGGACAATATGTTTAATGCTGCTGGACTGTGGAAATCTTTTTGAAGGGCAACATAAACATGAGGAAAGAACCGGCTTCCAGCACGACACCGAAGTTCCACAGCGCCCCTTTAAATTTAACACTATTTTCTCTATAGTAAACTGATGCTAATATGAATTAAAACACACATAAGTCTCTACAAAAGTGTAAATATAACTAAAATGTCCAAAAAATTTTAATCATCTATTTGGATTTAATTCTGAACAGCAGGCTTTATATTAGTTGCGGTAGCTCGCGGGGGAGTCTTACTTTATTTGTAAAAACACTCAAGTCATCCGACCTTGACTTCTGAAGGCCAATCCCAGCTAGTAAAGCAGGTTTCAAGTGCAAGTGTCTGGACAAGTAAGTAAGTAATTATTGGAGCTGCTGATTTAAAAACCAGGGAAAGCCTCTTTGATTCCAGTCACATCCTCTGGGCTGAGCCGGAGGCCTTGAAGCCCTGTTGTGGTATGCGGTGGGTGCGATGACGGCGTGTCCCCTGGGAAATATTATGTTACGCTGCTGGTTTTGAGATGAAAAGTAGGATTCGGGATAGTCAGGATACTCCGGTGCAGGGATTTTTGGATCAGCATTTTTAAAGAGGAGTTTTGATGTCACATTGGGATGATAATCCTTGTCAACATGTGCGGAAACTGAGAAGACAAAGTACTGTAATCCCTCCATACATTTACGTCCTTCAAGTGGGCCTGTTTTTACAGTCACTTTTTTTTTTGTGAGCGACTTTTTATTAGCTTTGACATAACACATTAAAGCACACAGTGAAAACATCTGGGAGATCTGGGCCGTTTAGAAAAGAGAAGAGAAGAAAAAAAAAAGCAATGAGTCTCTGGTGGCATATAATAAAAACTTTAGGCCCAGATAATTTGGAGGAGATTGAAAAGTAAACATCCAAATAAAATACTGATTAATGTTACTTGGCCACCAGAGAGCTTAGATTGATGTAGCTCTGTTCCCACATCAGTTCCTTTAAACGTTATATCATGCAAACGGAGGAGGAAATACCAAGAAAAAGAAAACAGAGTCACAACACATCCACGGTAATAAAAAGAATGGAAATAAAACAAAACAAAGAAACTAATCCCATTACAGCGTGACAGGAGGCTACAATTACATCCAGCTGAACATCGCTTCACAGTGACGTTTTCTGACTTGTCTGGCATATTACCTTTGATAAGAATATCCACAGACGCCTCTGCGCAATTCTCTCAAGAAAGAGAATCAGTGGCCGTGGACTTGTGATGGTTTTGCCTCTGTTTTTTTTTTTGTAATTCTTCATTTGCACAATAAAACAAAGCAGAAACACTCGGCCGAAAAAAGAAGCAGATTTTGTGGGTGAGATTCAGAAAACTCCTGGAGGCTTATAAGAGGAATCTCACCTCATCTCACCTATATCAACATAGGATCAAAAAGTAAGCACAAGGTAGCCTGCATCAAACAGCAAAAAATAATATTTTTATGTGTGTATGTGTACATCTGTCATCCTTATGCAGTAGATAAGAATGAGGCTTCTTTTTATAAGAGGTGGACCACAAGACAGCACCATGTCATGACGGTGTGGGGAGTAAAGTACGTTCAATGCACAGATTTGTGATGAATTAACTGGTGATCAGGGCTGCGATTCTCCAAATACGTTAGCACTTCCAGAAGGACAAAGAGTTTACTAGATCCCAGGCCCTTAGGCCTTTGGTCTTGAGTTAATTTACATTGGATTGCAGTATGTAAAGAATGAGAGAGCTATAGAACTCCTGACGTTTTCACAGCTGATCGTGGCTGAAGATAAAAGAAAAATGAAAAGCCAAGAAGATGGAAATCATTTGGACGACTTGAACACTAAAAAACTTCAGATTTTCCCAGTGCGGGATTCAAAGCATAACTTTCCATTACCCATCGCTTCAGAGTTCACTCCTGTTCTTTTGGGTTCGAGTGGTACTGCAGGCTGCAGAGCGGAAAAGGAGCGAGAGGAGTGCAGTAGCTCCACGGTGACTCCTCACAAGCTGTGCTTTGTGTGGAGGGCCGTTTCCTGCGTTCACAGGAAACGCTCATATTAGAAACAGATTTTCTCTGACAGTTGATTCAAGCCAAAGCCCGGCTGAAAGCAGTCTCAGCTGCTCCGGCCAGCACACAGAAAAGGTGGGAGGGAGGGAGCAGCTTTGAAACTCATCTCCCTCATCTTACAGGGTGTGGGGTATTTCCTTCATTATTTTTCTTACTTTTTCTCTTCTTTTTTTTTTACCACTACATATTTTCTCTCTCTCTCTTTCTTTCACTCTCCTCACCAAACTGCTGCCCTCTTCTCCTCGTGCAGCGCTCATGTTTCACTGCTGAGTGCTATTTGGTTTTTTCAAATGTCAACACACGGGAGCCTGCCTGGGCGGAGGAGTTACCCCGAGCCTCAGCGGTACAGTGAGGGTCCACGCAGAGCGCCCGATCAGGCGGTAACAGCCGGGGCCCAAACATAAATACAGCATGCGACACACCATCACAGCACGCTTTTAAACCCTCAGCCAGGGGAAGTAAACATCTGAGCGTCGCAAGCGCAAGGAGCCAGTCATCTGCTGGGTATATAAAACTGTCAGGAGAAACCAACTGACCCTGGACTCAACCCAAACAGTCTCTCTGCTCAACGCTGCATGTGGAGACACACATGTGGGGATTATGCACATGTGGAACACGTATACAGAGCATTGAAATAAATCTTTAGGGACTACAATGTGTTGGAAATAAAGGAGAACATTTGATTGCTTAAAAACAATTCTGTAATTATGATGTTACAGTAGTTACTGTCTGCTTTTATGGTGAAGATGAGACATGATTACCGACACCCTAATGTGAGAATGACACATAATGTTTTGTCTATACTGATGCAGCAAATGACTCCTCACCACACCAGTACAGCTGCTTCAGTGTGTCCAGGTATCACCCAGTAGCCACCGTCATTCCTCATGGGTGCTGTAGCCGGGATTACCATGGTGATAACCCTGAGGTCAAGGGAAGTGTGCCAGGGGCAGGACCCCCCACACTGCAGGCAGGGTCCCCGGGGGCCACACTGTTACCTCTCAGGAGACCATTGTTTACCTCATGTCATCTTAAAGTGGCCTAATGGATCAAGTGGAGCACAAACGGGTACAAGAAGTCGGCAATAATTTCTGCTGTCACAGGCGCTCTGGGTAGGAAAGTACAGGGGGGAACATTTGTCCAAAGGATCGTGTTTACAGTGCAGCTATCTCTGCGGAAAAACTTCTAAACTTTTATCTGATTGCAGTAAGTCAATGTTTTACAATGTGGGAGGTTTCTTACATAGTTCAGTTTTGGTCATTATTTCGTTTTGACAAACTGAAATGCAGTGTATATCGTCTGCATGACCTATAGGTGATTTCCATTGTTTGAATTACAGTTTTTTTCTTTATTTCAGACCATAGTAGAAGATTGAAATCTCATTTGTCGTCATGATGGTCAATTTCCTTGGTGACAACTGTCCCAAGTGAGTAGGTATTAGAGCTCACCACTGTTGCAGACAGATTTTGCATCAGGTCACCGGCTAGCTAGTAATCTTATTAGCTAGCCTCATGGCTGAAAATAATGCCCCTGGGTGACTTTTAGTGTTTCCAGCCAACTACTTTTAAATCAAAGGAGCCTGTGAAGGAAGCTTAAGTATGTCTGTGAGGGCTACATCCATGGTAATCACCCTAAAAGACTGAGGATGGAGCGTTGCAGACTGCTACAATCAGCCGTTATTCTAACAGCCTGTTTTCATGGGCCTACTTCATCACAGGGGGTTACATTCATGCTTTATGTTATATCAGATGAGTTTGCTGCCGTTGTTTGAAAGTAAACATTTTTTTAAATCCAGCAGAATATAGCTGAGCTATATTATAAATTAACATTATGGCTAAAGAGACAACAGCGTTGACATGATGTAAAGAGATCTATGTAAGACATGATAATGTTCCGACACTACACTTTGCATCTCTTGTCTTCAAACGGACCTCTGTCAGTCCTCAAAGGATGAAGGCTGGATGTGTTCACTGGGAGGCTGCTGAGTCGGGTTGAGCTGAGCCCCATTTTCCACATCGAGATCCCCCATTGTTGCAGTCCAGGGTCATTAGCTCCACAATAGATAGATAGATAGATGGATAGATGGATAGATAGATGTTTATTGTCATTGTACATTGCACAACGAAATTGAGATGCAACTCCCTATTAGTGCAAATTATAGATGAAAACATAAAAGCATTGATACTAGGATAAAAAAAAATAAAATAAAAAAAAACATACTTAGAATAAAAAAAAACATAAATACAACTACACAACTCATATACACCATGTCATATTCATTATAGCACAGTCATCAGATTATTGCAGTCAGATACACATTCTTTTATGCTTTGATTGCATTCAGTGACACAGTCAAATAACTACAGCAGAGAGTACAGTGAGGTGCAGTTGGTGGTTATACTGCACCCTATGTATATTTTTGGAGCTACCTTTGAATTCTGGCCATTTAAGTAACATGTGACCTGCAGAAAAGTAGAATAAAATGCCACCATCTTCACTTTTGCATTGTTTGAAAGCTTGACAGGCCTGCTAGCTGCGCCTACTTACAGTCACTAATCTATGATGAGAGACTTGCTATGAGGAGGAGGAGTTCAGTGACCCCTCAGTTTGGGGTTGTTATGTTGCTGCTGTAGATTTCCCACCTTTTCCTCTTGGTGTTGTGTTTCTCTACCGCTAATCCTCATCTCAGTGAGGATCTTCTCCTGTCAATTCGGTCCTCCTCTCTGCCGCTGTGTGCCAGTTTGGCTGACTTCACATCTTTTGTCCCGTCGTGCCAGTGGGCCAGGCATCATCTTACCCTCCAGGTGTTCTAAATGAGCCGTAGGTACAGGAGCATTGAGGCAGATGTGGGTGCACAATACACCCTCCATCCCCAAATCACTCAAAACAACACTCCTGTTGGATCTCGCTTTCCCACCAAGCCAAAACTGCAGTCACGCTTTAATTATAGCGCAACCCCGTGCAGCAATGCTCACACACACGCACTTAAACCCACTGAGGGCAGGAGCGAACCGCAGGAGAGAGGTTGCATCTGCTGAAAGGAAAGGCTCCTCCAACTTGTGGGAGAGGGCGAGTGTGTTCACAAAGCCCTAAACATGTAGTCGAGGAGCCCCAAACAGGGGTTAGTGGGAGAGAGGCTTCCCTTCCATCATATTTTATTCGCAGGACCGCCACGCTGCCAGACAACATGTTGATTTTTCGGATGAGGCTTCAGGGTGTGTGCCGCAACTTTCTGCTGGGAAAGAATGTGCTCTCTGGGTCATTTTGTGCCTCTGCTCTCGTCTATATTTGAACATGAGAATGTCCTCTGCGGTTGACCAGATGCTTTGCTCTGAGTTCAGACTGGGAGGTTTTCTTTGGCGTGGTCTGGTGATTAAACGCTGGGAGAGAGGAGAGCAGCTGAGCAGCTTGGGATCCCTCCCCACGAGCCAGAATCCCCAAACTGCTCGGTGGTCACAGCTAGATGAGAGCTATTATCTTACAGGCTGCTCTGCGTAAATCATTTTTTGTCAAACATTTCATGCTGCATTTGTTTTGTCATGATAAAACACACATTTCATTGTTCTTTATCGAGTACAACATGGCAAACGCTGATGCATTTGTGTAAGATAAGGAGGCCCTCTGTAAATAACATACATCTGCTTGAAATAGCAATGCAAATGTAAGCAAAACAATTCAGTTCAGCGGAGTGATTTTAAGCAAAAGCCAAGCTGCAGAAGCAGATGTCTCCTGCTATGTTTATACAGCACTTCCTGTTTTCATTCCTCATATTTTCTATCTCGTACTCCCATCTTGCTATCGCCCCTTATCTCGACGAGGGCCCGTCATCCCCGTGCGAATCTGAAAGTGCATATGGTTGTGATTTTGTGGGCCTGGCTCCAGGGAGAGTGGCCCGGTTCCACACCACATTCAAAAGCTTTTCACACCTGGGTGCCATTGGGAGGGACATCTGCTGCACGGCCCCGTGCGCCACTCCTATTAACGGCTATAATTAACTGCTCACCATGCTGGCTTTAGAAAAAACTCTGGACTGAAAAATGACTGAAAAATTACCTCTTGACTTCTTGACTTCTTGGCATGACAGGTAAGATATTTTGAGGAATAAGCTAATTTGCTTTCTTAAAGGTCCACAGTGTAGGATTTACTGGAATCTGTTGGTGGGCCTGCAGACTGCAACCAACTGAACACCCTCATCTCACCCAACGATGGCTGCTAAAAGCGTAAAATGTGCAAAATGACCTCTCTTGGGCCAATGTTTGGTTTGTCCATACTGCCATAATGTAGAAACATGGTGGTGCAGCATGGCAGACTTTTAGATTTGTACACTGAACATGAAGCTAAAGTCTGGCAGCCATCAGCTATGAGCTTAGCTTACTGAAACGTCGACCAGCACATCTAAAGCTCACCACTGAGGTAATAAAGGGCCAAGACTATTATAAATATGATATATAATACATATAAATATAGGAGTGGAACCGATCATTTCACTTAACTCAGTGCAAATACACATATATATACCCAAACGTTGAAACATTTTATTATAAGATGCTTTAAAAGTGGCTCGATTGAATGATATCAAAGAATGTGTACTGCATGGGGTGAAATAAAGGAAATGTGGTGGAAGACAAAGCACGTAGCAGCATGAAGTGTTGGATGTTTAATGTCTTTAATGCCTGTGTGGGTCAATTTCCAGATTTGTATGCTGCTGACACATTTAGATATTTAAATTTCCTTTACATTCTTTTATGCAAAACTAATATTGAATCACTTTCATCTCTCGTTTATGGTAATTTCCATCTTTGGCCTTCATCAACTTCTAAAATGTCTGACCACGTCCCAGATAGAAACACTGCTACAGAAGTAACAGTTGTGAGAAAGCAGAGAATCAGTTTAATGGATTCTTGTACATTCTCTTTAAGAGGGATAGCCACTAATAAACACATACAAGAAAGAAGAAACCTCAACACAAAGCTCAACCCTTCCTTTGTAGTTCGCAGTCTGGTGCCAATTATCCTGATTGGACAGGGCATGCTGTGCGAAGGTGATTACTGCCCAACTCCAAAGCCACACACCATCAGGTGTGGGACAACATGAAAAACCTGAAATAAGAGATGGGTAGTGGGAGTCTGAGATCGGTGTAGTCCAGCTGTGATTCACTCAACAAAATTGGAGTTTAGTGTCTGTCGCAGCCGGACTAATTGAAATCTGATTCCTTCAAAAATGGTGCACCATTTTGAAAAAACTCTTGTTTCCCTGATGCTTGTACCAAAGTAGGTTTTACTGAGAGGTTTGCAGTAAAAACAAATATGTGGAATGCGTTCCTTCCTTGGCGCGGCAGCCCATTCATCTTGAAGAATAGCGGTGGACAAGCAGCAGATTGAGTTGAGGCCAAATTTAATTTTGGGCCAGTGCGAGCACACAAGTGGTTCCAGAGGCAGCAGAGTTAACCACTCCGTATTACCTGGAATCAAGAAGGATTTTCTTCCTGCAGCACAAGGCCAAGTGTTTAGTGAGGTTCTTATTCACTTAGAGCTGCTGAACACAACAGTTTTAAAATGATGCTTGTACTCGTTGTAGATTCTCTATGTATATAGTATACATAGAGTATGTGCTTCAAAAACTCCCAGGACATGCTAATGGTGCCCAGGTATACGTTATCATTGAGTGGCATGATAAGCCACAGCTGTCACTTTCCTCCAAATATGGCACTGGATACATAAAGTGAAACCTTTCCTCTCCACATCCGCCTCCCTTTGCTATTGTTTGGACAAGTTGCTGTAAACGTCTGCCCATAGGGAGGACTAGCAGATTTTAACTACTCTGTTTAAACTCAGTGCTTCTGCAGCCATCTCCATATATAGACTGAGATCACCGGTTTGTTTGGCTGCAGCATCTCATTTCCTCCAGAGCAGCGGACAGTGAGCCCCTCTGAGTGGGCAGCTCTCAGGGTACAGGAGGTCACAGGCTGCAGGCGCCTTAACTTAGCTCTACTGGACCCTTTTGTCTTTGTGAGAGTCCCTCTGTTCTTCTGCTCTTAATAGTGCCACACTTCCTTCTCTTGTTGTTTGCAGCTTAAGTCCCAGTGGTCCAGTGTTGTAAAAATGCGTGGTCGCACTAAGGACCAGTCTGTCACACAACTGACCCTATTGATCTTCACCCAACTACCATGACATCTGCTCTGCACTAATTGAGAGAAGTTCCACATGTACAACTGTCGGCAGCTAAAGAGCCAGACTGTTGTAAAACGAATTCTCTCAATGGCGTTAACAAGTCTGTGTTGTTTCTGACGGGCACTGAGAACAAAGTATAATAGTCCAGATGATAAGTAATATTTCTTTTCCACTTTAAGATTCGTACGCTAACAGGGCAGTCATTTTTCTCAGGGATGACCAAATTCATTTGACTTTCTGACCAAAATACTCGAGAATAATCGATACCACTCTCATATGCGTCCATGAGATATGAAGCTGGAGCCGGGAGATGTTTAGCTTTGTTCAGCGTAAAACCAGTCAAAACAGCTATCCTGGCTCTGCTCCAATGCAACATTGAATCTGCCTAGCAACACCTCCAAAACTCTCCAGTGCATACATTATATCTTGTTATGTTGTCATTTCAACAGATTAAACAAACAATATATGACATGGCAAATGGTGAGCTTTAGGGTCCAGACACATAAAACTGACACCAGAGATGCCACGGCTTTCATTGTCTCACGTGGTCTGTGTCACGGCCCAACAAGCTGCACTTGAACACACCGCGACATGATGACAGTCTAATGGCAAACTAGCTTGAATGTATTGTAGCTGAGTTTGAGGAAATAACGCAACGCAAAAACTACAGCCACAGGCGCTCACTAACGACCCGGTTTGCAGTCTTTGTGCTAAGCTAAGCTAGTGGTCTGCTGGCTCTATCCAGCTACATATTCATCATAAAATATAAAAGCTTATCAGTCTTCCCATCCAACTCTTTGCAAGAGTGCGGATAGAGTTTTTATCCTTTAAGTATAATTATCAAGAAAACCATTTCTGTGAACCTTGCACTTGATAGTATTCGGTGTAAACTATTCTGCATCTCCCAATATATCGAAGTAGTTCTTTAAAACTGTCCTGTACCAAGAAATGTCCTCCCCGTTGGACAATAACATGTATTTTATTCTGTTTTGCTACACATAAACTATGTAAGAGTGAGTAACAATTCCTTGAAGGATAGCCTGGCGGTGGTTAAGGTGACTGGAGAATACAGTAGGGCTGGCTTACCATCAATGTGGTAATTGTAGGATTTTTTTGTAATTCAAACCCTAACCCTAACCGAAAAAAAAACAACCTTTAGTCAAGAAAATAGTTAAAATCAACCCAATCTATCCAAAACCCAACACTTAGAAATCACCTTTTTAAATCCTTAGATTTCTGGCAGGGTCTCTGTATTTTATAGCACATTGGTGTCTGATACCTGAGCACAGGGAGCAGACTGAAGGGCATCACCTCAGGGTTCAGGGGTCAAGAGGAGCCACACTTCCTGCACCGTCGAACCCCTGCTGACTGCTTTACTGGCTCTCTCATTGTTCAGATTTATCATCCCTGCCATTGATGTGGCCTCTCGCAGAGGCCGTTAAAGACCAAAGAGCGTCACCCCAAACCAGATGTTTCACCTGACAAAGTCCTCGGTGCACTCTGTCACTGAAATATACAGAGTGAATGAAAGACTGATGGGCTCATGAATAACGTTGAGGAAGGTACAGGCCGACATAAAGCACTCCGGCAAATGAAAGGATCTGTCCAGGTATAAGACAGCCCTGGTTTCAATTTGAACAACCACGTCCTCCGTTAGAAGTGCATACTGTATAAACGGATAGGTAGTGTGAAAGATCATTTGTGCAAATGCTCGAGCCATTCTGCAGAATGAATAAGTTCAAGCCATGTCTCAACTATATTTGACAAAACCATATTGTCTCAGACCTAAAAAGACCCCAAACGTTGAGAGGGTAACGTCCCCATTCCACCCCCAACAGCCTAAAGACAAGGAACGTGCATTTCACCCATAATTTGGCTGTCAGAATCCACTATATAAGCAGCTCGTTTGAGAGTTATTCTGGGGGCTCTGTGGCGTTCTGTGGGGCAGCTCTCGGCTTGTTGTGGGTGAGCGAGAGTCCCCCTGAGGTTAGAGCAAAGAGACCGAGAAAGATAAAGAAACTGAGAGACAGAAATAGTGACGCACTGAGAACGTGAGAAAGAGAGAGCCGAGTCTGATGATGTGACATGAAAGCTATGTGTCAGCCCGGAGTCAGGAGTGGAGGATCACCACCTCGCTGCTGCCTGCTGGGCTACGGGGGCAGGACGTGGCTGAAGAGTCGGGGGCGGGGGGGGCTAATGTGATCACATCAACCCTAATAGGAGAGTGCATGTGGAGAAAAACAGCTGTACACAAAGAAGCACCAGTGTTCACTCCTCTGGTCTAATAGAAGGGCGTTCCAAATACCAGTGTGATAACGACATTATCTAATCAAAGGCAGTGGGTCAGACTGCTCCCACTGCAGGTGATGTGCGTCTATACTTGTGATGCGATTGTGGTCTCTCATTTGCCTAATGGAGGAAATGTGGCAGCACAGTCAACACGCGGCGGCATCATTGATGACCTTCTTTAACAGTGCGTGCAATGGCGCCGCAAGAAGGAGCCTAATAAACGCCACCATTGTTTTATTAAACTGCAGTAAACAACAGTGTGCCATTTTGGATAGCGTGCCGGCGTCCTTCAAACAAAAGACTACAACATAACGTCCGCGTCTAGTGTGAGATTATACATACGCATCGATCAGTGCATAACATGGAATCAATCACCTTCAGTCCCTGTTGGTCGTGTCCTCTGCCTGGAGGGTAGAGGGTTAGCTCCTGGACCTCATTGTCTCCCCAACTGGCAGACATTTCTGTTTCTGCCCAAAGAAAGTTGTTTTCAGTTTCATTAACACCAACATTTATACAAACACTGTATATGCAGCAAGCTATCCAAGCTAACAGAGGATCACTTGTGATGATGAGCTAACATTACTCACACGTCAGGTAACTTTTTAATTAATTTCTATTAATTTATTACCTGAGTTGTTTCCAACGTTGTTTAAACCTTACTATATCTTGCTTATGTTGGTCATCCGTTGAGGTAGGTGGCACATTCACGAGAAGACTAGGGGTCCCTGAACTGCAGTCCAAAAGTGGCAGCCTCCTCCACTGCATGCTCCCCGGAATAACAGCACAATCTTCCCATCTTGAAAAGGCTTTGGAAAAGGGCCTTTGACTCTGTATTTGTGGTATTTAAATGGAAAAACAAGATTATGGACTTACTCATGGAGATGTGTCAGATGAGGTACAATTTTGCTGACTTAACACTGATGACAATTCCCAGGTTGAACTCCTCGTTAGAGGATAATTCTCAATCAACACCTCTGGGTTTTCCAGCTGCTGTCTGAGGCAGAGTGTGACTGAACGATCTCATGTTATGACAGGTAACAAGGCAGAAGGTAGGAAAGAAAACAACACATCACATTGCACATTTACACAACAGGCCCTGCTGATCTGAGGTAAATGTTTATCATATAGTCAGCAAAAACAAAGGAAGACATTGAAGAACAGTCTGACATTTTTGGAAATACTTAGATGGATTAGACGACAAGATCGATACCTCTGTCATGTGTGTTTTCTACATGTAAAGCTGCAGCTGGTTAGCTTAGCTCATCACATAATATTTGGCTTGTTTCATGAATGAGTTCTGGTTATTGGATTTCATGTTAGGTTTATATTTACAATAGAGACAAGAGGGTGATACTGACTTTCTCAGATCTTAGTCTCTGTGATAGATAGTGAATAAGCATGTTTCCCCAAATGTCAAACCATTCCTTTAAACAAACATCCCAGCATTATAAAGAATAAATGAATAAATAAATAAATGCATTTCGCCATTTGATTGAAAGCTTGAAAAGAAAAATCTCATCTGGAGCCGCGAGTAAGAAACGTCAGTGATGATTCAGCTGCACATGCAGTAAAAACAGCAAACGCAGCGGGCTTGTGGGTTTACCACTCAGTAGGAATGTGGATGTTAATTGCAGCAGAGCCAGTGTATTTGATCTGTACTAAGCGGCGTGCGGTCTTGCAGAGCGACACATCGCTGAAAACCGGCCAAGAGCACGGGCTGAGTTCGCTATGTAAACACAGGTATTATCTGAGGTTTATTTGCTCTGGTTGGGCTGATGTATGTGTTTGCATTCAAATACAGAAGGTGAAAAGGCAGCGCAGATAAGAAAAATGGCACAAAAATAGACTGATTAGATCACATGTTTACGTGATTAATAGTGCTGATAAGGTGATGCAGGGCACCTCATCAGCTGAATCTGTTCATGTTGCGTTCTTGTAGAATTTTTTCCTGCATATTTCATCATTGCTCAGGTCTTAGTCAGAGTTTTTCTCTCTTGTCAAGAGACTTTCACTTTTGTCGTGGGCACTGTGTTTGGGGGAGGGCTGGTGGTGTGCTGTGGGTGGTGACAAGTCACCAGGGGCCACAGAGGTGACAGAGCTCAACAGCAGAGTAATTAGCAACACAGTGGTCAGTCTGTGTTGTCAGATGTAAAAGCTGCTGTACTGTTGGCCCTGCAGCCACGCAGACACCGCGGTGCCATGGGTCACCACTCTGCCGCGGTCATAAAGTGGTCAACATCACAAGCTCATTGTTGCTGGTGTGTGTTTGTTCTTTTGTGTCTCTGAGTCGTGTATCACATTGATACTTGGTGTCATCTCTGTGTTTGATTCTTAGTTTCATTCATTTTGAGCAGAATAAGCTGAATCGAACAGTCATTTTTGTCGCTGAGTAATCTGACGATTCATTTTCGGAATAAACTGATTCATCGCTTTATCTCTAAAATGTCATAAAAAAGTAAGAAATGGCAATCACGATTTCCCCAGAGCTGACACAGACACAATCCAATTGTATTTCAAAGATGATCAGCACATTATCATATATTGTAAGACAAAGAAAAGCAGCAAATCATCCCATTTAAGACTCCAACCAACAAATGTTTCACATGTTTGCTAGAAATATTAGTAAAACAATCATTTGTTAAAGTAGTTGCCAATTGATTCTCTGTTGATTGAATATTTGATTTATGGATTAATCATTTGTCACAGCGCAAAATTGAACCTAAAGACATGTAAAGTTTCAACATATCCGTGATTTGCAGAAATGTACATTTGGTTCTACAGCGATGATGTCAGCTCTGTGAGGCTGTATTTTGGCACACTGGTATAATGCTAACATTAGCATGCTAACATTCTCCATTGACAATGCCAACGAGCTGATGTTTAGAGGGTATCCTGTTAACCTTGTTTAGCATTTTAGTGTGTAAACATGCTAACTAGAGCTAACAGCTAGCTGAGGCCGGAGAGGGTGTCATTTAATTTTTTTGTGTTAAGTTATAAAGAAAAGTGTCAGACCTTTTAAAATGTTGACCTGATGATGGCGCTAGATGAATGTGTGCATGACTGGTTGCAACAACATTTCCTGATAAGATTTCCTTTTAATTTCCATCCAGTAGTAGTTGAGACATGCCAGTCTGCACCAAAGTGGACTGACCAGCATTACCAGTCCTAAAACCATACCAAAACAATCTGATTTAACATGTAAAATATTTATATTAAGCACTGAACTTTCAACGGGCATGCATTAGTGAAATCACTGATAGTGATACTGATATTTTTCCCACGCTGCATCCTGCTTGCCGTTTCCCCTCGTTACTGGGCTGGTTCAGCCGGTCTAAAGTCTGATCGGAGTTCCCACACTGCTACGCCTTGGGCATAATAGCGATCCATTCCATTTCCTGACTCAGTCTGCCGCTTTCCCTGCCATTCACATCTCCGTAAAGGGACAGAAGGCGCGGCAGCAGGTTGAGGAGGGACAGCAGGTTGTTTTAGGACTGATCTGCGGTGGCAGTTAAGTTGAGAGGCCTTGAGGCTGATGAAGATCCAGAGTGTTCCAGATTTAACACCTGCAAAACGTTTAATCCAAGCTGGTGCCTGGATGTGAAAACTGATTATAAACTGCAATTTTGTCTGGAAATGTTTGGTTACCATCATCTCTGTCTTCCTCTATGTAATATAATAAAGAGGACTGCTCAAGATAGGCTCAGTCTTTCCAGGCAGGGATTTTCACTCCATTAAATTATTTTGCGGAAGTCACTGTCGACCAATTCTCTAAAACTTCGTTATCGGATGAGACCAATCACAAGACTGCAAGCTACTGTCTCACGCAAAAGTGTGACTCTGGTTAAAGTAAATGGTTCAACGTCAGTGATCACTGTCAGGAAGAGTCCAGTTAGGAAAACGAAACTGCTGTTTCAAATCAAAAGCAGTTAAATTACCGTAAACCGTTACGGTGCACAATGACTCAACTGTCACCCAACTTGTCGCACCTTACCATTCACCGTTGACTCAGCCAACTGCTAACTGATCACAGGTCAAAGGCGGCATTAGCGCTTGAAATACTGGTTATGAAACTGTAAAACTGGTTGTTGTTGACAAATGTTTAAGGTTTCGTTCTGAATCACAACCACCACTTATGATTTACATAGAAAGGGAGCATTTTCAGAGAATCTAATTATCCAGACGGTTTCACGGTTTGAGTAATTCAATACTGTACGAACAGAATGATGTAAAGTCAACTCAGATGCAGTGCAATGACCAACGAGAGAAAATATTGCTGAAAAGATGAAGCAATTGATAGATTTAATCAACAACAACTTAGATGATGAATGATTTGTCATTTTTGCTTTTACGTTGTCAGTTACAGCTGCCAGATCGTGTGATTCTGCTGCTTTTCTTTATTCTATATCTTTGTGACTGTTGTTGGACAAAGCAAGAAAACCAATTTGTAGCATTTTGTGAATTACAATTGATCAAATTGGAAAGATGAATCAATAGTAACAGCAAAATCATGACAGCCAATACAACCATAACTAATAATTTATTTGTTAAGCAAGTTAAATTTTCCAGAGCTCTCAACAGCTACTGAGCTCACACGTCAACCCCACTTTCCAAGGACAAGAACAAACTTTCATGCTTTACTTAAATCACAAAATGGCTGAGAAGGCCCAACAGCCTTATAGATGAAGCCATTGTAGTTACTGAACTTCAGCATATGATCACCAAGGACAACTGAGTAAACACCATCCGCTGATGAAGACCAAATGTATGGATGAAAGCTCTGGAAAAAGCAAGTAAAGATGAACAGGAAGTGGAATTGTTTTTGTGAGACTATACGTATATTTGGTTTTATTTTAGTGCAAAGACTTGTCAACCAATCAAGTTCAAGTCATTTACCGAAAGGTGGTGGATGAGCAACTCACATGTTGTTGTTGGAAGCAAAAAGAAGTGGCTTCCAGTTGTTTTCACACTGATCAGTACTGAATCCAAATGGACCAGCACAATGTGAGCTGTGTGTGCGAAGGGTGTGTGTCAGCTTAGAAGGGAGCGAGAGGTGAAAGGGCTTGTGGGGGTTGACCACTCTTAAGTTTAATATTTGACTACATCGGTGGTAGTGAGGCGGTCACTCAGGCGGTCTGCATTAAATCTGACAGCTTTGTTTAAAATCAACAGTAGTCCAGGTGCGGCAGACGGCCATCTGGTGCCTGCAGTAGCCCACCTCCACCGGCCCGTGTGTTGACACAGGGGCCACGAGCAGGACGAGCCGCTCTGCCAGCCTGGAGTGTTTACCTCTGTGGAAAAAAAACTGCTGCACCAGGAGATTTAGCTTCTGATGTCTGTCACATTTACATTTTCTTATACAAGATGGAATTATAATAAATACTATATTCAGCTTTAACTGCTTAAAATGGCTGCAAATGTACTTAGGAACTGTTTACACCCAATTCTATGAACACTCCTTAAAAGCAGGGGTGGAGGTAAATGAGTACATTTCTGTAATTAAGTCATTTTTTTGGTACTTTTACTTAAGTATCATTTAGAGTCTGTAATTTTTTAAATCATAATTAAGTACTGAGTACAATTTGAATTAATATCCAAACCTTCATCTGATGATAAACAGGCCAATGAAACTGACGTACCAACACAAACTTAATTCAACAGACCAGATATAACGTGTTAATCAGTGTACAGGTGCTGGTAGGTGGGTTTTGCTTTCTTCAGACTGAGCCAGGCTCGCGGGTTCCATCTGTTTCCAGTCTTTATGATAAGCTAAGCTAAGCAGGTGCTTTGTGTCATGAACAAACCTGAGGGTGCTATCAATCTTAGCATCAAACTCTCAGGCTAAAAGTGGATAAGCGACACACCTTCCAAAATGTCGAGCTGGAAAAAGACAAGACTATAATGAGATGGGTTAAACGTTTTTTTTGTTAACATTTTCCAATAACCATCATAAATAAATGGTAATTTTGCAGTTGATCAAAGTGTAGTTTTCACTGCTAACCAACAATGACATGCTTTATAAACCATGTATTAAGCAACTGATCTGTATAAACCTTTATAATTGCTTAATAAGTGTTTTATTAAGCATTTCATTGTTTATCAGTGAAATAACAATTGTAGTCAAGTTTTTTTTATTGATGAATGATGGGTAAAAGTGTTACCCTATTTTCTTTTGGGCCTGAAAGATAGAGGTTATGTGAGATGACCTTTGTCCTTTGCTGTGAAATATGTAAGGAATGATTTACTCCATTCACCATTTCCTGATTTCCCACATTGAAAGGTAATAATGTTATCAGTGACTTTGAGGCATCTGGTCCCTCACATGATCCAACAGCTTCACCTCCTGACCTCCTCTTTACCCACATGACAACATGCCCTCATACCCTCTGTCAACCCAGCTGATCGTCTGTGACACGTGATTTGAACTCAAACGTCATGCTTTGTGTCAGATGGCTTATTAAAGGTTTGCTGTACAACAGAGGAGCTTCGCCACAGACTGCACGCACGTGTTACTGTAACGAAGGTTTCTGCATTGAAGCTAGTGAGTTGAACTGGTCCGAGATGGAAGACAACAGGGTGAATACTCGGGGTCACGCTGCAGTTTCCCCTTAACTCCAGCATGTGAGAAATAAATCTCTGAGAACCTAAACAAACAACCTGCGGGGCATCATTATGATGATAATTCGTGTGTGACTGCATGGCCTCCGTGGACGTTTTGTCTCATCTTTCTAAACGTTTCTATTTACACTCAGCCTGCTCTGGCATATATCAGGACAAGAGGTCACTAAACAAGTTCAGCCGTCATAACAAATTATCCATATCCAGACGCAGCGTGAGAGCAAGTCAGCCATGACCAACGGGTTCGACAGCAGAGTCTGCACAAACAAACAGCGCATCTTCACCAACAAATACCTGCAGGGGTCTGTTCTGATGGGAGCTAGAATGCAAATAGTTGATCGTTTTTTTATTGCAGTCAATTGAGAGGACATCATGCGACAGAGAGGCTGAGCAGGGAGGGTGGGGGCATGTCAGCAGGAAGTGAAAATGTCAGGGAGAAAAAGAGTCGGAGGAAGTGGGAGACTGAGAGATCTTTGAGACCACACAATGTCTGCTTTCTGTCTGTCTCCTCAGTGTGGCCCATCTTAGGCTGAAGAAGGACGCTATTGTGCGGACGTCCATCGAGGGGTTTCTGTTTAGAGCTGCGGAGGGAAAGTTGGTGGCACGACCATGCTGAGAGGCACCACAGGAAGACAACTTATCAAGGTCGCTCTGCTGACCTTAGCTTCCTGCTCGCCAGAATCACCAATTTGTCCCACGAGCAGCTTCGCAGGCTCGATGGTCTGATTTCCCACGCGGACTAAAAAAAACGGTGTTTCTCACTGCAATTTGTTTGACAAACCTCTTCCCTTCTTCTGGTTTTTTTTTTTTTTTTAATTCCTCGTCAACATCTGCTCTCTCCTCCTCATAGTGAAGGATTTATGTGTCTTCCCTCTACCTCTTCTTATCTTTCGCAACCCAGAGTTCACTGGACGTCGAGCCAGGAAAGCTCCCTCTCCCACACCGCCAAAGTCTATGATGCTTCCTGTGTCTGCCGTATTAGACAAGATCAGAAGTTGCTTTACTATCTTGCGCTTTGAATGTCAGCCACACGAGCTCCTTTCAGCCAAGAGTGATGGACGAGTGCAAAATGGGTCACTTTATATCTCTAATTTAGAGCACAAAGGCGTTGTTTAGCAGGTCACATGCTGGCTACTGCGGGTAAAAAGGCCCTATTCTTCCCTTAAATCAGAGGACATTAACTTCTGATTAGATTCCAACTCAACTGTTTACATGGACACTAAATAAGGAAATCCGATGAGATGCCCACAAGGCATTTAAAAAAGGATTTACCTTTTCTGATGCGTGCAAAGCGGTTGCACCCACTGTGAAGCGTCTAATCTGCTGGAAATACAACAGGAGATGTAGAAGAAGATTTTTTTTGTGTCTTTGGAGGACATTTATTTTATGCCCCACATTAGATACGCGTACAGATACAGACGGAGCCTTCTGTCCGTACTCCGCTAGTCGTGAGGGCAGCGTAGCCAACGGTTCAAGTGAGGCCAGACCGCAGGGCAGGATGATTCTTCCGCTTGTCCTGTGGTCATGAGGCACTCTGATTGGTCTGTTGTTCTGATTATTAGTGCAATATTGTAAACACAGCTGCTGAGGGTTTGTGTGTGTTCCTATGAGCATTTTTGATCCTGAGCGAGTCTTCCTGCTTTCTGAGCTCTTCAGAGGAGTTCTCCGGTTTATTGACTGTAACCCTCCGTGTCTGTTGTATCAAGGTAAACTATGCGACAACGTTTGTGTGTATGGGAGTGTGAATATTTGTGTTTGGCAGTGAAAGTGTGTGTTTGACTTAGCCGGGGCTGTTGCCTTGTCTGTGAGACTATAAACACACATTGGGCCGTGTCGCTGTGAATACACTCCGAATGCCTGAAGATGACTTTTCACGCTCGCGCCCCTCAAGCAGCAGAGGCTCGAAGTTATGTGTGGAGTTTGTCACCATATGTGGTTTTGGCATGGTCCACGGGCTTTGTCTGGAAAGTATTTATTTCAGCCATTGTCGAACCAGTTTTAGCTCGGCACAGTGAGAGAGAGAGAGCTGCACGATGATAAAGCTGAATCTTCACATAAACAAAAACAAATCCGAGTCTCACTCCCATTGTCTCAAACAATTGCCTTTTACAAGTGGACCTTGTGGGCTCCGTCTTTTTTTAGACAAAGAGAGGGAAACTGCCACTTTATGGGAGCGCTGCAACACTCCGCAAGAAATAGAAAAAAACATTAATTGTCTCCAGAGATGCTAATGCTTTTTCCGCTCTCTTTGCTGCGGTGTGTTTTTCCTCTGTGTTTTCCAAGGCAGAGTGCGGAGAAGTCACGTTGGCAGCAGGCCACAGGCTCTGCTGAGGCCCCGCGGCCTTGTCACCGACCGAGCCAAACAGTGGATGAACTGGGACGTGACACGATGCAGGCTCAGGCAGGCCCGCGCTCACAAGCAGGTACAGTGAATTAACAGGAATAGTAGATGGCAAAGAACAGCACCGCATTCCAGAGAAGGTGGATGTTTATTCAGGCTTACAAAATCTGCGAGACTGCAGTTGAATGGCTCTTTGTCATGTCACCGTTATTGAGCTCTGCTGCAGGAAAACGCTGATGGAGATGCGATCATGCATACGGTGAATGAAATGAATATGGATTCCACACGCTGGATCATGGCAAGAAGTAATGTGATCTTTCTTATGGATGTAATTGATATAGATTTTTCTGCAGCGAAGACAAACAAACTGAAATTGTGCTGATTTTGCAGAAAGCCAATATTACAATTTTCTTTAGTTTGTGCATTTGCATTGCATGTAGAAACATTTTTTTTAAAAATGGAGCCTGGAGTGACTCTGTGTTGTGCTTATGTCATTAATTGAACAACCAATCATGACATAAGCACCGAACAGCCTGTTATTTTAACCCCTAACGAGGCCGCTTTATTTACGCTACAGGATTGTGGGTTTGCTTGTAAAGCCGTGTGTTGCACTGAACACAGGAAGTAGGCTCTGACCCAAGAGGCCCTGTCTGACCATGAGAACCAAAGCAGAGTCCTCTGGGATATTTCGACTGTGTCATCTGGTCTGTTATGATTCCCATGAACCTTTATAGTAAGCAGAGGCAGAAAGCAGCTGTGTGGTTTCTAAATAAAGCTTGTGTGATGATCTCCTGATTCCCCTCTTATTCTTAGATATATATTTTTACTACACAGTTGGTGTGTGTGTGCAGTGTGCAACGAGACCGCAGACATGACAGATTTGTTTTGAAAGGTCTTTATCATCAAGAATGACTACATGTAAACTAACGATCACAATACTATTGAGGTATTTAAATGGCCTTAATTCTACTATAAGGAGCGGAGTGGAAGTCTGGGTTTTCTAAAAGGTAAATTCCTGTATTTTTAAACCCAGGCCTTATGTTTACATGTTTTGTGCATGTTTTGTTGTGTAAATGATTCATACTTACCAAAGGATTCGGAATCAGTCCATGAGATCGCCTTAGCTGGCATCCGTATAATCCTTTGGGACAACAGCGACTGTCACACTTACGTCCACCAAAAGTACTAGTAACATTGCCGAAACAATTTTTACAGAGATGGACATAATTCTTTTGTAACCAGACCCACAATAATCGTTCAAAGAGAAGGCCTGCTCTGAAGTCTTCTCAGAGGTGAGTTTGCTGCAGGAAGACGGTTGTGGAAACGTACGTAAGAGTTGGAGAGAAGAGTTTAGCTAGATTTTGATTTTGACAATCTAGATGAGGCAACAACAGTCCCCCTACCGGTCACGCACGTGCTGCATCTTACGGACACGTAGCGTTGATTTCTGAGAATCCGCACAAACTGTCGAATATGCAAGCCAGCCATCAGGAGTGCCCAAACGAGTTGGTAAAAGCATGTTTTTCTTCAGCCTTAGAATAACAACCTCAGCGTCTCAGCAGCAAAATCACTTTTGTCTTTTAGAGGATGTAAGTTTGACAGTTGTAGTTGCACGACAGGATTACAGTTCAGCCAACGTGTGAATCATTTACACACCAAAAACATGTAAATATGAGGGTTTAAGGCGAGTGAGAATTGGATTAGGAACAGCAGTGAATTAATGACTCTGGAAATTAATTTTTAATTCTTGCCAGGTTATTTCATCGCCAGAAAAGAAAGAAAGAAAACAAAAAAAAGAACATTAATCACATCCATTCTTAGCCAGACTGCAGGCTGCACACCCCCCCACACACACACTTCACTTCCTGTCTCACTCTCTGTTAGCTGATAGGTTAACAGGAACAGTCCTCGTGTGTCGGTGCTTGTCTCTGCAGTCAGTCAGAGTCTCGCTCTTCAGTGAGGGAAAGTTAATTCTCTTTATCTGTGATGGAGCATTTTTCTATCTGCGCAGCTGGCAGACCCTCGATCATTGTGACAGATATTGAAGCCAAACATCACACAATTGAATTAACCCTCCTGTTCTCCCAAGGACACGACTGAATATAAAGTTGAGCTTTCTCTGCAACCCTGTGGTTCTGAGTTATGTAAGCAAGCTGGTGAATCAGTTCAGTGGAATTCATACAGAGCCCAAACTAAACCAACCATTTACTGCATATTCATTTTGTTGACTGTCAGCTGATACCTCCTTATCTCAGCCTCGTGTTTTACTGCATCATAGCGTATTCTTCATGGTTTCAAGTCCCCCCTCTTTCACACAGAAACCAGGTTTATCTGGAAGCGTCATGACAGGTTGCTTCAAGCAAAATAGTAAATGATGATGTCAGAGACCTCGAACTTCCCAGTGAAAGTGTTTCATAATGTGTGGAGTCATTCACAGATCTACGTCAGCAGATGTGACAGCCATAAAAAGCAAAAACAGTTGCTGTCTTCTTCTTCTTTTCAAAGAAAATCACAAGGTCTCATCACAAACCATCAAACAAATCATTTTTTTATTATCAAAAAATGTTCAACAAGGCCAGAAACAAAATGTTCTCCAGTGTGCAGCAAGTAAGATAAGCAGTTACATTTCTGTGTGATCGTGATTCCTCCTCGTCAGACCACTTCCTCCTACTTCTCGTTTCCCCACTTCTTGAGAGAGGCTGAGCTCATTAACCTCCACACACACCGGAGCCGATCTCGCACAGTTTCCTTGACCACACATACATTTTTTTATTCATATAAGTCCTCGAAATTAACCGTGTGGCATCTCAGCAGCACCTAAATTGAAAAACTGATTCGATTAAGTGCACTCAGCAGCACGAACATCTTCACCTACAGCCAGCAGTGCGAGTTCAGAGAGGAACTTTCAAAGATGAAGTCTGAAACTGTCGAGTACGATACGCTTAAAGGTCCACAGTGCAACAGTTCTGATTATAGTTCTAATTAGAGCTTGTTTCTATTAACACACTGGAATCACAGAAATGAGAAGTCTGCCAAATGTCAACACATGGCCCATCTTCTCCTTCTGTTTACTGGTTAATTAAGTGGAGATGTGTTGTGGGTCCACCACATCAGACCGGGCCACCCTGCAAGAGTGCAACGCTTCAGCAGATCAGCTCGAGATCATCTCGTGAGCACCCCATCACAAATTTTTACTCACTGGTTTCAAGCCATGAACACTGTTTATGGTTGCCGGTACTAAGAGTCGGACTCATTATAAGCAGACTGTGGGTGGCAGCCATCATTTATCCTTTATGGTTTGAAAGCCGAGTCATTTTAAAGGTGTCGCTGCTATTGAGCGATCTTATTACCTCTGTGCCTTCTTAAGGTAGTCTGAGACACGTTATAGCCAAACTCTCGCCTAAATGCAACCTAGGCTTTTTTTGTGGGTGTATATTTGTCAAACCTTCATGAAGAAGCATAATTACGACAAAAGAGGCACTTGTAAGATTTACTGTATTCTCGTTTACGGGTCAAACTCATTTTCAATGGGAGTGCTACGGGCACTTTAGCGATAGCATCAAAATCGCTATTTTTTTGAAAAACTAAGAAGGCTCGACACAACATGAAACTTTGCTTGTAGTGTCACCAGGGTCTCTACACATAAACTCGAGCACTGAGAACATTGTCTTTGTACACAGAGTTTACTAAAAAAAAAGTTTTTGAAAAACTCACGTTAGCAGTAGCTTGTTCCGCTCCCAGTCGCCATGACAGCCGAGAAGTATCGATCTCAGAATGAGACGTAACCTGGAGGACAGTTAAGGTGGACCGTTACTGTCTTCCGGCAACAACGCTTTGCGGTATCTCACAGCTTTTCATTTTAGTATTGTTTCTTATATGAGTCTTCTTTTTCAACTTAAAGGTCAATATTGTTTTTCGTTAACGACAAAACAACGAATTGTCCATGCATTTATATGGAACTAAGCTTTAGGAGTGTTCCACCTAATCTCTCCTCCATGTTACGTTGCATTCTGAGATCGATACTTCTGCCTGCCATGACGACGGCTAGCGGAACAAGCTACTGCTAACGTGAAAAAAAGACTGCGATAGCAAAGTCATGGGATAGATAGATAGATAGATAGATAGATAGATTCCCCACATTTTTATGACTTTAACCTACAACAGTGGCATTACATCCTGGTATTTAAGCTTCCCGCCCTGAGCGTGACTTCAGGAAAATGGCCACTATTCAAAAATGGTCTTTGGTTACGTACGATGTGAAGACGTGGCTGCCAGGATCGACATGTTGCATTTCATTTGGCCTTTTTTCATTGCACGTGTATTCAGAGTTGAAAGCCTCCTGTTCCTGGGGTCTTCACGGTGACACAGGATGATCTTGCGTAGATGTACCATGAGTCGACTAGCAGCAACAATATTTGGTTTTGGATTCCTCAGCCTGCACCGTTAACTGGAGTAAATATGTGATTATTGAGGCACGCTGTTTACTCTGATGGTCAACGCAGCGTTTTGTTGCTGTTTGCTTATTTAATGGTTCTTGGCTCACTGGGGGGTGAGTCTGTTCTTCTGCAGCTGATGACTAAAAGCTTAAAGGTTCAACAAGCCGCATGTGCACATCAGTGGCCAGCAGTCATTAGCATGCGTGTGCGTTACCTCGCATATTTCCTCTGATTTTTTCTCATCATTGACTTTAATAAAGTTAAACTTGGATCAACAAACCTCCTCCAGTGACTAACTTAAAAACTGTTGTGTAAATGTGCTTATTTGTCTGTTACAGCTGTTTATGATTTGGTCTACATGACTGTTCCTTTATAAAATGCATGACACCGCAACCGCTTTACATCTACTTTCTCTTTATCCTTCACACAGTCGACAGGCTCTCCCGCCTGCTGACATACACAGTGAACTATGTTCTGGGGCCTTTGTGCTGTTGAGATGGAGGTTGAGTAATGGGTTGGACTGGTTGCTTCCTCTCTCTTCTCCTCTCATCCCCTCTCCCTGAACGACGCTCCGTCAGCGCTGGGGAAGGTGATGTATCGACGCACTTATCCAACTGCAAACCGCCGGGAACCAGCGTGTGCTAATAAGGGAAATCAGAGCCAGGAAAACCTTAGAAGCGCTCGCAGTATTTTGTTCCAAGTTCTTCTTTGCAGGGAATTTTATGTTTTTTTCCCCTCGCGGCAGCTTCCACTGCAGTGCGACTGTTAGAGCTGATAAGAGCTCATCACCTCCCAGGTGAGCGCTCGGCAGTGTGTCGCAGCGACATTCGACCGGGAGGCACCCGGTGAGACCCATCTCTCTTTCTTAGGCCGCGATACGAGACATGATTGGTGAGGCGGGCTGCAGCAGGGAGCATGGGAAATCTCTCTCGGGGGGATTTTTTATCTTTATCACGTCCGCCGCTATTATTTCTCCTCTGAATTGATGAACAAAGCGAACATGTAAAGGCAAAGGTGAAGTGCTCATGAGCTTATCTCACCGCGTGTGTCGCCCCTTTGTATCTGTGTTGTTTTTTTTGCCCTCCTCAGAACTAACAGAACCATTAACCAATGATGAGTCGGCCACAGCGGGTTTAATGACGCTGTTGTGCTTCATGAAGCAAGCGGGAGAGTAAACCTCAGCCCCATCTGCAACCAGCTGCTTCGCCTCTCCTCACCCCGGTCTGCGTGGACACATGGGGAATTACCTCATCGGGCGCACAGCGCTGTGTTGATACAGCCTCTGCTTCTGGCCCGTAAATAGCTTCGTCGTCCTGGTTAAAGCCCCTCCGAAGGATTCGACTTTTCGTTGAGCAAGAACAGACATTTTTGGAGTACAGCGAGTCCCTAAAAATGAGACTTCACAAACTCGGATGCCCTTGTTAATCCTGGAAGTCTGCACGAGAGACACCATCGTGTTTTCAATTCATCTTAATTTCTTAACCCTGAGCGGCGCAGCTACTGACAGGGTATTGCATTTCTAATGAAAACAAATGAACCTACACAGACAGTAAAGGCCTCCTTTAACTAATCCGGCAGCTGTCTCACCGTAATGAGCTGTAATGAAACTCAGATGACTCGGACGGAAGCTTCACTCGAGTAAAAAATGTGTTCTGGGAACTCAGAATTATATCAACCGGCCACATATCCTGTGTCACATGCAAGAACCCGGGCACTATAAATAAGAGTACATTTTTTATTAGTCACAGCATATAAAAGGTGAAAACAAAAAACAATCATATCAAAAATAAAGTGACTCTGAGGATTGTCCAGTCTGTACAAGTCAGATGTAGCCGATGATATCTTTGCAGATTATTGGCTGTCGGCTGCCTGATTTCATGAGAGCTGCAAAGTGGTAAAAGTCCGAGTCCAGCTGGTTGATGCCCATGTGGGACTGGTGGAAAAAAGGGACTTTGGCCTGCGACGCCACGACCGGGCAGGACAGTCGCTTCGGAGCATTTGCAGCTCTGTTAACGTGAGAAGAGTCCGTGGACCTCATCTTCACCCTGTCCTCCACGCTCTTAGAAAAACCAGCAAGTCTCCTCCTCATGTTGACAAAGAAACCTCGTCCCGGTCTGCGATTAGGGTTTGGCTTCGGCTCGGCGGGCTCGGGACACTCTGGCAAGTCCATCCAGTTCTGTATGAGGTCTGCGAAGCTGTTGTCCCCCAGAACCAGAGGCTGGCGGTTGCGTCCTCTGGTCAGTAAAGAGTTCGTCCAGTCCTCCGGGTCGCCGACCTCAAACGTCGTCCACCTCTCCAGGCAGGCGTCGGAGGTGGATTTGGGTCGAATGCGTCCGCTGGGTGCTCTGTTTGTGCGGAGGCACGCTGAAGATGACACCCGCACGTTCCTCGTCCTCCTGAGCACCACCGCGTCATCCTGCCACGACGCCTCGGAGTAGCCTGAATCAAACTCCAGACTTTTCTGACTGCAGGGAGAGCCCAGGCCCAGTCTGAGGCTCAGGCCCAGCCGGCTGATCGTGTCCTCGTCCTCCTCCTCCAGGGGGCTCGCCAGGCAGCAGGCCGAGTCGTAGGTACTGGCCGTGCTGGCGTCGGACATCCGCAGGCGCGTGCGCTGTTCCCGCTGCAGGGCCCGCTGCTGACACGCACGTGCAACCGCCGAGTGGCGCACCATGGCCGGGAGTTGGGTGCTGATGGGGGCGAGGGGGCGTCTGACCGCAGGGCAGGCTTTCCGCAGTTGTTTCAGGTCCTGCAGTGACCTCATCATGTACTGCATCTGCTCCCGTAGGCAGTCGCTTGAGTCATGTAGGCAGAGCTGAGGAGACAAAAGAGAGACAGGGGTCAGATCAAAGTTGTCAGCAAATCAAAGAGCAAGCAAATGGATCTGGAGGTTCAAAAGCCTTTCTGATGAGGTGCAGCAGAACGGCTCTAATAATAACACGGGGCGAGTGCGGAGTATCGTGACGCGGCGTGGGCATGCTCAGGCTTGCAAGGTAGTACGACAGAACACCTCTTATTGTAATCCTAAAGGCCAGCGGACCTGCTGATCAAACAAGCTTAGTCAATAGGATAGGAAGATTTCAACACAAAACAAGCTAATCTGTCCGTTAATTTGCGCGGCCACGCCAGCGGCGTCGGTGAACGCCCTTATTTCACGGACTCGGGCGTGATTCAACCGAGCGGCCAGACGGGTGTTATTACAGAGAGCGCCGCACTCGTGTCCAACGTCAACTATTTATCTGAGCACTGGAGCAGAAGTGAAACATCTGCAGTGTATCAGGGGAGTGACCGGGCCCCTCTGGGTCTTTATATAGCTACAGGGGTCCTGCCTCTTTAAGGGTGCTGCGTGCCTGCCTATTAAATCTACCAGTGACACGCTGAGGAACATAACACCGCCGCTTCCTGTCTGACTCGCCGAAGCTGATTGGTCGGAACCAGCCAGTGAGCAGCGGTGGCTCACTCTCAAACTCAAACAGGGCGAGGGAGATCATGTGACGGTGTGTGTGTGTGTGTGAGAGAGTTTAAGAGTAGATGTAAAGCCAAAGGAACAAAGACGAGATGAGGCCCCTGGAACACACTCCAACCCACGTATTAAACACAAGGACTGTTTTCCCTTTATTTTGATTGCTGCGTTTAACTCTTATTATCCTCCGGCTGAGTGCGGCGTTGCCACAAGAAATAAGAACCTGCAAAAGCCAAAACCAGCGGAGGAGAACCACAGGGAGCAGGTCAGAACGCGGCCGCAGAGGTCGCATCCAACACGAGCCGACCGAACAACACACTGCTGGCCCCCGCTCACGGCTCGCTGACCTTTGAACCTGCGACTGACTCCACACTGTCCATGAGAGCATCTGACCCCTGCTGCAGGACCTCCTGCCCCCCCGGCTCGGTCCTCATCATAACTCTACGAGATGTTGCAAGAGCTTCGGAAAGTACCCGAAGGATGTGGACCAACAGAGCAGGAGGGATCCAACTGTGATGTCATATTTAATCAAAGCAATGTGATATTCAATAATAATGGAAAAAAACAACAACAAGCTGCTCATGCATGTCCACTCTGAGGGTTAAACATCTCCATATGCTGCAGGACAGAGTGGCTGTTTACTGTGGAGGCATCTGAGCATCACTGACCGATCAGATCTTTTCTCATCCGGACAGATCTCCTGGTCACATTTTAGTGACTATTGTTTGGGCTAATTCTCTTTTTTTTGTTCCTCAACATTTCTTGGTTTTGTTCAAGAAAAGAAAAAAAAAGTGTAGAAAGTATAAAACAGATGAACTCACCATGTCTTTTCCTCTCATCTGTCACACTTCACAAGATCCTGCAAGAAACATGATGGGGCGCTTTTTTTAGTAAAACAGCTCGCACACACGTTCACAAGAAATCACGACAGCGTGTGAAAGAAAGTGGTGAACACTCACTTCTAACGAGGCAGCCTCCGTCCAAAGGAAGGCAGCGTGAAGTCAAATGTCCCGAGTGGCTCCGAGCTGCTGCGGGCTTCAGTGTCAGCAGCAGCGGCAGCAGCAGATGTGTTCCGGCCCGTGTGGACAGATGTGCTGACTGACTGACTGAGACGATCCGCGCGGCTCGCCTTCTTTTTACAGCTCCGCGCTCTGCAGCCAGTCACAGCGACTCGTGTCCGAACGAGCCAATCAGAGCGCAGGAGGCTCCGACACGCTCATGTGCAAACACACACTGCAACACAAGACCCGAGACCACCGAGGGACACGAGACAGGACCTTCTTCTTTCTTTCTTTCTTTCTTTCTTTCTTTCTTTCTTTCTTTCTTTCTTTCTTTCCTCTTAACTGCACACACTCACTTGATATTGGAAATTAGCTGAGTTCCTTTTTTTTTTTTTTTTTTTTTTTTTTTTTTTTTTTTTTTTTTTTTTTTACCTCAAATTCATTTCACTCCATGTGTTTTGCAGAGCTGCAACAATTAATAATTGACTGCTGATTTGTCAAGTAGAACTCTTTGGATGATCCATTTTGATCTGTTAGATACATTTGTGGGTGGGGAAAAAAAATGATATTTTTGTGATTCTTTACTCCTCTATGACAACAAACGCAATATCTTCGGGCTGTGGAAAAAACAAGACATCAAGTAATCAATATATTCTCTTTTTTTTTTTTTTTTACAGTATTAGGCTAAAGGGAATATCACTATTCTATCTCTTGCACAAGGGAGTTCTTGTCAAGACAGCAGCACAAAAAGTTAGATATAAAGGAACACACAGCATTCAGACGTCCTTTATAATCCAACACTCTCATATAGTCAAATGAAATCAAGAACATAACCAACAGTAAACATAATCCACAGTTCCAGCCCTGACTCTACGGAAAAATAGGTTACTTAGGTCACTTTGAGTTTGCTTGTGTCTTGTAGCTAAGGGGGATGTAATCATGTGTCTCTGTCCTTGATTTCATTGACTGCATTAGGATCCGTCTTCATGGTAAATCTGCTGATTCCTTCCTTGACTGATCATTTAGTCTCCACGTGTCAGAAGCAGTTTGTTGACCAAACAAGTGTTGTCTCCCAAAGCCCACGATGACGTCTTCATACAGCGCCTTGTCCCAAAAAGATTTTCACTTCACTCTCACAGAAAACTACCAAATATTCACATTCAAGAACCATTCTGAATGCTCATCACTTGAGCATTTGACTGACGAGAGTCAGTGATTGTGATGCGTTTGTGTGCAGATGAACCCTTTCTTTAAGCCCTTCTTTTTTTCTGCTTGTGCTTGTTTTTAAAGTCACGTTTGCAAAACACTGTGCTCTTGTTTTGGCCGCTTGTGATGGTCGCCGTTTGGTAAAAGCTCGTCCTGCTGGTGGCTCGTTTGTCACCCAGCCCAATCACAGTGGAAACAAAAATACCTAAATGTAAATGTGATCATCTGTTGCCTAATTGGGCATTGAGCCTTGCAGCCCTGACAGTTATCTGGCACTCGACCTCGCATTCACGCTATTCAGTTAATGGGTGTTTATGCAAATCCGATGGACTGAGGGGGATCTGCATCTGTTTGTTACGGTCGGGGGGGAGGGGGGGGTGGATCCAGAACCGACGGCCTGCTGTTCATGTGCAGATTCCCTCTCCGGCGTTTTGCATGCAGGCACGTGTGGCATGTCCTAACCTGCTTCACTCCAGCACCAGTGTAGGGCAGATCACAGCCTGCAACATGATGATAGTATAATTAACTTGATCACGTTTAGAGTTCACCTATAAGCCGAGGATTCACCTCTGCCACACTCCTGTAGGGAGACTTTAATGCAGAAACACAGCATACAAACGTAGCAGCATGCAGACAGTGCAGGTTATTGAGAAGTCCAGGCTTTCACACGTCCCTCCATTATCTTCCTCTCCATTCAGGACGGTTCCTCCATCAGCCCGTGCACTCTGTGCATTAAGTAATTACACGCGGCTGCTAATGGAGTTGTGATTATTTCAATTTTTCCGACACAGACCGACCTTTAATTCCGCTCATGTCTGCCTCCCTGGATGCCTAATGGACGCACTTATTACACGAGGTGCCACTTGAACACAATCCGTGCCCATTAAAGGGTCACCCGTGAATGTTTTACGCTCCTTTCCATACGCTACTTGATTTGGTAATCGCTGATGTTTTGTTATCAGTTCCCTCGTGACGGCACAGTCATAAATACTGTAGTGGTTGTGGGTCTTAAAGGCCGGGGCACGAAAACACAATCCTGCATTGCTGAGGCCAGCCTTTGGGATCCAGATTAGATCCTCATGGGTCCAACAGTGTTTAGATTTTAGGTTTGTCTCATCGTTCATTGTCAGAGGTGAGTAAAAAGCTGCAATAACTTCATTCAGGACGACGTTTTGAGCGTCTGCTTTGAAGCTGTGAGCGTGCAAGCGAGACATTTACCCTCCTGAACACAAGGGAACGTTTTCTTTTACGCCGACGTGTTTCACTTGTGTGGCTTTAAACCAGATGTTCGGTGCCTCCGAGAGGAGGCCGGACTCCCTCAGATGTAGACCTGCAGTGCCCTCTAGAGAAATGTCAGCTCAACTGGATTCACTAAAAATCAGGAGAATGTTTTTCCTGCCCTTTTTTTTCCCCTGTGCAGGACAGCGGCAGGGTTGGATTTTGTCTCGATCTGCTGAGGTTTTGATTTTGTTTCACTATTCTCACTCACATTGTTAGATAGATGTTAAATTTATATTCAAGTCAACTACAGTTAATAGCCTACTAACAAACAATGAAATGCTTCATAAACCATTTATCAAGTAGTTGTAAAGGGTTATAAACATCAGTTGAATCTTCATAATAAACAGCTGGTGGGTACATCATCACCTCCAAGTTGAAGCAAAAGTCCTGCTGTAACAATAAGCTGGTTGTCGGCTGGTCTGACCCCGTTCAGCAGCCTCTAGGGAGCGGGATTTTTAACTTACTGCAGCGCTGCATCTGTAACAGTTTAGTCACTAATGTTTTCCATTCGGAGGACATTGAAGTGCACGAGTTAGACTTCATGTCACAAGCGAGCACGTCTTTTAAATCTCTGCTATTAATGTTGACATGAGGTTTAAACTCCTCTCAAGTATACCCGCATCTGTTGTGTTGTGTCTTCAAATGCTTAACAAGAACTCCATCATCCTGTATGGAGACAATTTCCCAGTCCCTGAAAAAGTCCCATCTGTCTTCCCCTAGTTTGTTAAACATCCTCTCAAGGTGAGAGCAACAGCCAGCAGCGTTACATTTACTTATTCAATTTGGCAATCAAAAATTAAATCTGATGAGCCTGCCTCTGCTGTATAATCCCACACTATGAACAAACTATGAATTACAGTCTGAACCTTTACCTCCGTCGGCCAGTGACATGTCGGTCACTTGACTGTGAACACTGTTTATGATTTTGTTTTCAACAGAATTGTACATTTGCCTGCAGACATGACAGTCCACGCTACAGAGAACCTCCAAGCTGGTAATGCTGTGAGCTTCCCCATCGTACGTCTCTGCAGTTTTGTAAAGTTTGCCGTCACTTGTTCTCAGTCTTTCTCAGCATTACTATTCTGATGGGCGCCTGCAGGAGACTGGCAGGGTGATTGTGGGGCAGGGTCAGTGCACCGGGAGTCATTAATCTAGTGTGAGCGTCATTAATTAGCCTTCTTATCTGGGTGATACAGATTAGACCGCGAACAGCCGCCCACCTACTTTATAGGCTCCTGAATCCAGACATCAGACAGGTGACGGCATCTTTGCAAATGCTTCACATCTAGAGATGAGACTTGATGTCTGCTGTTGTCCTGAGACAGATATTGTGATTGAAAATGAAAAGACATGACATATTTGTTAATACATACCCTGTTCTATTCATGCCTTTAAGTAGTCAGACTCACTAAATACAACTGTATGGTGAGAAGTCAAACATTAAAGGCAAAAGCAGAGCTGGAGACTGAACAGGTATGTTCAACATTGTCCACTAGATGGCGTCGTCAGACAGTTTAAGTTTAAGTGGAAAGTTTTGGTTGGGTTGACTGCAGTTTGTGTGCTGACAGACTAAACTGACTCCATGTGGTGTCTGGTCTGTGTTTTGGTGAGCTGACCAGGAAAACTTCCAATCAATTATGTTCATATGGCAATAAAATAAGATGTTTAAAGAGAAGTGTTGACATTCTTGAGAGCAAAACGAACACATTCCAACTTTTAACGATGGTAAAAATGAATTCATAAGTAGTAAAACTCTTCCTTATAACGTAATGTAAAACACTCAAGGACACTAACAGATGTATTGATGACAGCTCTCCATTTTCATAATTTTTCTAAGTTAAATTTTAATCAGATTTAATTAATCATCTCACTAATTAATTACCTCTTATACATTGATTTTTTTCTTTTTCTTTTTCATTGTCTGTTGATTAGTCAATTTTTCTGATTTCATTTTTGTTGCATTTTCACAAATTATATTGACTTTGGTCTCTTGTGGAAGCCTGATGTCTTCGTGACCACTCCTGACACATCTCTCATAATTATATGAATTTCATGTTATCCTGTTTTTGTGCAAATAACATCAAATGTACAAATATGACCACGTTTTTTGCTGCCTTATCTTTACTTGGTCTAGTGTGACCTGTAACCTATAGTGGCGAACTTTAGATACAGATGGGTTACACATTAAAAGTGAAAACTGAAAAAAGTGTCTTGGTGAGGTGTTTTCTGGCCACGATATGCGGCCAGAAAAGCTTCAATGCACCCTAGTTTTCTGCAACACCATGAGAGGAACAAGCGACCATAAATCACCGTGCCACTTAACGGAGCCACCGTTGGTTGTTTCTCCACTCAGGTGTATTTTTCCCAAGTCATTTTATTATTTTTTACACTTGTCTGTTGACTTGCTTTGTAAGCTTTGTAAGCGGCTCACTTACCACCAATCACAAGACATCAGTAGAGTCAACAGGCATTGATACATGGTCTAGGAACTGCTGTCACACTGCAGTGTGCAAAACCTCATTTGGACAATCAGTCTTCTTTGTTGAAGGAGCAAAACTTTACTCTTTACTCTGCCCGCGAGCTGAAAATGCAACACTACTTTAATATTTTTAACAGAGGTGTCAAATCGATGCTGAAAGAGAAACAACACTGATCAGTTTGTTGTTAGTACTGGATTTTTATACCAGTTTTGTATTTTTATCCTCCTTTTTGTTTTGTTCACTTGAACTTCTTCATACTTTTAATTTCTTACAAATACTCTTGCGAACAGGCGTTAACACGCATCCTGCTATAAACACCAAGTGCAGTTTGAGCATGATTGTATGTTGCAGCAACAATGTTACCATCATGTCAAATAGACAAATAGACTATCCCTCATTTGTCACGCTGTTACGTCACCTTTTCGGTGAGCACTGACTGGAAATACGGTGCTTCTTCACATGACAACTTCCCTTGCTCATTTCAACCCATGTGACATCGGGGAGTATCCTTTTTGTTTGTTTGTTTTATTATGGCAACCAAACACCACAGCAGGTCATTCCGCAAGTTTGTTTCTTCATTCTTGGTTGAGGATGTGATGACAGAGACTGTCTGCTCCTTGAAATACAATTTTGTTGAAACGTACTGATTATTTTTAACCACATGTACTTCAGCAAGTCCACCACATAAATATCAAACAGTGTTGCACCAAAACAAAGAAGAGAAGAAAAACAATGTGCAAGAGTCAGGTGATCTCTACTTTTATTTAAATTAAATCATAAAGGACTTTCAAAGCATTTTAATATTTACCAAAAACACTAACCTTTTTTTCTGAATTAGATTTTCGTCTCTCATTAATAATCACTATATATTCATAGGTGCTAGGCAGAAAAATGGAAGAAAAATATAGGCGCACAGTAGGTCAAACAGTACTAAAAGCATATCTAGGAATTGGTCGTAAACAGAAGTCAAGGCACAAACATACTGCAACAGACGTGGAAATGGTACTATAAAAAGTGAGAGAATGTTAGGTACACACAAACTTTAAATATCAATTAGAATTTTGCCATAATTTCCCCCTGCATGTGAAGCTTTTTTTTTCTCTTTTCAACGTTTTATTCTTTTTTTATGATCATTTTGTAGGAATGTTAGATAATTTGTGCAGATTACAGAGCTAGTATTTGCCTTGTTGACTCATGCAGAACTATATACGGTTTGGCTATGAATGATGAACTTATGTAAACATTAAATAAAAAAAAAAAGCACTTTCCTTTATCAATCATATTTTATGTCCATGCCCGTGCTTCAACTCTTAAAAAATAAGCTTCATGTGATTAAAAGTTTAATAATTTGCACATCAGAATTTCTAAAAGTAAGATGAATGCATTTATATAAAAAAGTTCTCCTTTGACTCCTCTAGTAAATTGAAAATAAAGAAGAAAGAACAAAAAAAAAAAGAGAACAAAAATACAATAATAAATGTTGATTTTTTGTGGTGATAGCCCAAAGAGTTAACAATACGAGTGACTGGATCAGCAATCGTTGAAATTCCACAAGGCTCGTCGGGTTTTCAGTCTCTTAGGTGTCTTTATAAAAAGCAGATCAAAGCAGAAGTTGTGGTTGGCCAGTGCAGTCATTCATGATGTGTGTATATTCCCCTATATCTGTATGGTCACCGAACTGTTCAAGTAATCTGGTGAAATACAAAAGAAAACAATCAGTCAGTTCAAACAGGCTTCATATTATTCATGTCATAAAGCTGAGCCACTCTGAGTCATTTCTCTAAACTCACCTTGACTCTTCCTCAGACAGGTCGTTAGAAGAGGCCACAGTCCTTCAGGTTGTTCTTGATGATGACGTCAGTGACGGCGTCGAACACAAACTGCACGTTCTTGGTGTCGGTGGCGCAAGTGAAGTGGGTGTAGATCTCCTTGGTGTCCTTCTTCTTGTTCAGATCCTCAAATTTGGTCTGGATGTAAGCCTGAGCCTCGTCATTCTTGTTGGGGCCTGAGGGACAGGGAGTGATGAGGAGGAGTTAGAGGAGTGTGAGAGAATCCGCAGAGGGGATCATGGGATTTCATTTTCTTTCCATGGTTTATGTTCATTTTAAGTTTTTTTTTATATGAAGTGCTCTGTAAATGTCCTACATTGCAGTTCTATACAAATAAAGCTTGGTATTATTAGTTTTTTATTCAAGTCGCACAGAAAGTCTTTGGCTTTTTCAAACAACGTTGAGTAGAAACTCATGAATGCTTTTTCCGAATCCTCAAAAAAATACTTCGAGCCATTTGGATGAAAAATATTATTTTATCTAGTTAGTTTTATGATAAAAACAAAGATGGTAGCTCTGAATGGCAAAAGCATGATTGATACAATCTGAAACAGAATTACAAAACTTCTACCACAAGTTTTAAGTGTCTGTAATTCAGCTGCTTTGCAACATTGTACATTTATATACTACAAGCATGGGACTAGTATTACCTGGGGACCTCTATTCATTATGTAATAATGACAGAGGCCTTCTGTGAACTTCATATTGTGCAAATCTGCCGTGGCCGTAATTGGTGCGTAAGATGCTAAAGCAGATAACCTGCCATATTTCACTAAACACAGGGGTCAAGGGACAATATTAGTCAACAGCTGTGCTGTGAGATTGCAAACTGACATTTAAAATAAGTGATGACAGAGCAACAAAATGTTGTGATATTCGAGTGCAGCCACAAAACTTCTGTTACTTGATCCAAATGAATTACAAATGTGTATTTATGCTTCTAACTAGGGGTGTCACCACTCTCAAAATCCACCGTTTGATTTCACTTTCGATTTAAACATTTTTTTCACAAGTGACTGCTTTGCTATTGTTAAACTTGGACTTTCATGCCCTTCACATCTTTTATGAGATGCACTGAAACGCTCCATGACGCCCACCTGGCCGATAATGTCACCATTGCATTTGATGGCGAAATTAAAGGCTCGTTTCAATCAATTTTAGATTAGAAATAAAAACGTGACAACTGTGCTTCAGACACATGCAGAGAGCGGGCAACACAACTGAAAAACTATATTATTCATTTATCCGCTGAAGAATTAATGCTCAGCTTCTAAAACATTGATGTTACCCAGAGCTCTGACATCATATCCATGTGCAAATGTACCACAAGGCACACTGATGTGAGGGGGTCATTTAAAGATCACAAGGTCCCCTGGTTATACTAGTCTCATGTGTGTTAATCTGAGCTCAATGTTGTGAAGATAATAAAATCTTCTTTGTGAATTTTTTGTATATTTGTGCCTTAGGGTGCTTTGGCTGGTAAGGACACCCATGTGTTTGTATACATCTGTGCATTTGGACAGACAGGAGAAAAACATAATAAACATTTGTCAAAAAGTTGATATTTTTTCTTGTTTTGTACAAAAAGACCAAACTTAATTTCTGGCAAACTGGATTAAGCAACAGCTGCAACTAAAGAAACGTTTTTTATCTTGAGGCAAACAAAATAAGTTTTTCATCCAGATGGTTGAGTCTTTGGGGGTTTTGGAAATAATTTGTTTAGCTACTTTATTGGTTTTTCAAAGAGAGCTGCATAATTATTCAAAGATGCTTATTTTTTTAAATTGACCAGAATGGCAATACATGATGGGCACACACTGGGGATAAGCATTGTTGTATGATTTTGTTTCAGGAACAAAGAACAACTTAACTGAAAAGTGACCATATCACATCGTATTGACAAAATATTTGATGTGTTTTTAAATGGTTTAATTTTAGACTAACTCTTACATTGTTAGGATATGTTCAATAAGAAACACAACTGAGGCTTTGTCTATATGTTGGCTGTGTCCTGTGCTTGTCTGAGACGTTCTGACTGTACCAGTGTACTCTGGGAAGCAGATGGTCAGAGGGCTGTGGGCGATCTTCTCCTCGAACAGGTCCTTCTTGTTGAGGAACAGGATGATGGACGTCTCTGTGAACCACTTGTTGTTGCAGATGGAGTCGAACAGCTTCATGCTCTCGTGCATCCGGTTCTGGGTGGGACGGGCACAAGAAGCAGAGATAAAGAGATTACTAGAGAGCACAACTAGGGCACACAGAGGAAATGAATTCACTGGAAAACCCAACCTCCTTTTTCATTTAAATCAGCCTGGCAAATGGGCTCTGGTGTAAACTCACCATCTCCTCATCCTCAGCCAGGACCAGGTCGTAAGCGCTCATGGCCACGCAGAAGATGATGGCCGTGACTCCCTCGAAGCAGTGGATCCACTTCTTCCTCTCTGACCGCTGGCCTCCGACGTCAAACATCCTGCACAGAGACAAACAAGCTTTAACATGCTGTTTTTAACACTGACAGACAAGTTTAACAGCTTCAAGGTCCCCCCCCCCTCTCTCTCTCCAGTGAACATGTCTCTGCCTCGCCCCCTCTCTCCACTGTACAGGCCTTGTCATTTTCCTGGCATTTGTTGGCATTTTGGTTCGCTGCAGTTGCTGTGGCAACAGGTGGCCTTATAATGGGGTGAGGCATCGTCTGCTCCAGTGAAAAACATGCTCGCTCTCTGCGTACTTCAAGTCAACCTCAAAATAATAAACAATATTTCTACATAACAGGCAGTCTTCAGACAGGTTGAGGCATGGAGACCCTCCCATGACTTATTCATGAAAAGATGGACGAGAGAGGGCGGACTGACGACATTTAAGCTGCCAGCAACCATTTGTAGCATAGGACAAATTGTCATCACACTACACTCATCTCGCTAAGCAGTTTTCAATTTGCAGAATTTGGTTCATTGGAACGGACCTTTGAGTATCGCAGACAGTCCAGCTTCAGGCTGAATAATCACAAGTCATTATAACAGTGACACACTTTAGACTGTTTACCTCAGCGGTGCGCTCATCGTCTCCAGTGCTGCTTACATAAGCTCAATATATCGCAGCAGCACAGCACTGAAGAGCTGCTGAGGGTAAACATATGCTGGCTGGATTTGATTTATGTGGTCCAAAAAGAAGTAAAATAAATCAAAAGGATGCAAATGTGAGACTTAGATATTCGACACGGAACTGAGTCGGCTTGGAACACACACACACACACACACACACACACACACACACACACACTTTTGCAGTGACTAATGTCTCAGCAAGATATTAATGTGTTTGTGAGGGACAACTACAATCGTCAGGTTTCATATCACAATGAGGAATATACCACTATCAGAATGACATTTACATTGGAAAAAACGGGACAATTTCTCAGAAGTATGGGTGTAGACTGGCATTAAAGATAACAAACTGAAGTGGTAATACTGTGTTTGTCTTCCATAATAATGAGACATTTTCTCGTTATCATTATTATGTATAACCTGGCTGTGATAATCGCGCTAAAAACCCACACATATGTATAGTTAGTGTGGGATAACAACTTTGTGTGTGAGCAACATGTACAAATTCCCCACTGTAACAGTATTGAGTGGGATGAGCCGTTTGGGTTAAAGATGTCTCAAGTTCTGAAATGAGACAGCAACTTCTCAAGAAGCCCACAAATCGGAAAAACAAATGTTTTTTCTTTCCGTGAACTTTATTGACTTTCCAAAATGAGGGAAACATTGTGTGCTGGCAAACACAAAGAATGATTTATCGCATACATAAAAGCACAATTTATAAGTGATTCTCAGATTAATCATCCTCGGTTGGAGAAATCCTCAAATGACGATCGTCATTGTCAAAACACAGAGTTTCACTTTTAGGATTTTTTGATTTTACATAAAAGTTTAAAATCTGAATATCTTCAAATTACACTGTGATGGGTTTAGAAAGTCATGGAGATGACAACAGGTCTCACAGTATTCCTCTCTGATGCATTTATAATAATGTCTACTGTGTCAAAATGTTTCAGGCAACCATTCAAACAATTCAAACTAAAAGCTGTTGATGTGGCTTATCAAAAAATTGCTGTCACCGGCTGAGCTGAATCGGGATGGTATTTTGATCAGTTTTGTGTTACTTATCTAAAAGAAAACCCACACAATTAAATACACTGTATTTCCTCTGCTGTGTGAAACTACACCACTGCCTCTTTTGATTGAATAGTATAGTACAGCATAATATATTAGCGTGTAAATACAGCACTTATTTAGCTAATGGGGCCCACCAACTGAGCAAATTAGAGGGTTAAATGAAATGTTGAGCTGCACAATATAACCTGACGTGGCGACTGCACCTTTAACAATTTCGAAAACCTTTCACAAATGAGCTTCTGCAGCTCAGAAAAGCTTTTTTTAGAGTGGGATCTTACTTGAAATGCAGGTCCTTGAAGGTGAAATGTGTTTCCACGATGCCGGTGGTCTTCACTCGAGTCCGCAGCACGTCTTGCTGTGTGGGGATGTAATCTGGCTTGGCTATCCTCTCCAGGTCGTTCAGGTAGCTGATGGGAACACGAGGATACACAATACATTTCAGATTAAGAGCGCTGCCCTGTAACCTCAAAGAGTGAGCAGATCTTGAGCTGTTGTATTTCAGAGAAGGTTATTTCAGGTCTCCTCTGTTTCCTCACACCTCAGTCAGAAATCAATCTAACTTGTGACATGTAACAAATTGTTCTAAAATCTTCAGCAAGTCTTTATAAATAATACTCAAAGCTTATTATCCATGTGCATCCTAAGGACAGCAATATGATCATGTGTGCTCAGAGACATAAAAACTAATTCCTGCCAAAGGACACTAAGATTCATATCTTTTCATATCCACTTGCACACTCAAACAAAACCAGTGTTTTATGGAGACCAATGATTTAGCCACTACAGTGTAACAAAGGATTTTTAATACTTCCTTCCTAGTTTTGACTTTTTAGGACTTTTGTTCAAATCTAGAGCTGTAATAATGAGTTGACTGAAAGAAAACACCAATTGCCAACTATTGCAAGCAAATTTTTCAAGCAAAAATGTCAATCACTTTTTGATTCCAGCTTCTTAAATGTAAGAATTTGCTGCTTTTCTTTTTCATTAACGACTGTAAATTAACAGTCTGTGGACATTGGTTGAACCAAAGAAGCAATGTGAAGTTGTCAGTTTGGACTGTGTTATAATGAGCATTTTTTAGTTTTTCTTTTAATTTTAGAGACATTTTATAAACTATTAATCATTACATAGTTGCAGGCTTATTGAAATCCCCTGATAAACTATGATAAGTGACATCAAAATGTATAGACGTCCACAACACGGCACCAAATTCAGTGTTAGAATATCTATTTATGAACGATAAATATTAAACTTGTTCTATTTTTTCCATTTTCAATTGGCTGGGAAGAAGGAATCTGGAGAGTTTTAATTCACATTTTAATTTAATGTGTTGACATTCTGCTTCTCCATAATTTGCACTGTTTTGAATCTTTTAGGAGGAAGCTGTGTGTGTGTGTGTGTGTGTGTGTGTGTGTGTGTGTGTGTGTGTGTGTGTGTGTGTGTGTGTGTGTGTGTGTGTGTGTGTGTG